>CM031241.1:300730037-300784435 GCA_018340775.1 Taxus wallichiana var. yunnanensis
TGTTTTAGGATATATGTTGAGTTATTGTGTTGTTTGGTAGTGGTCTTTTTTGATGTATGGGTTATTCATGTCGGATGGATATGTGTTGTGATGTTGTGGTTATGTCATTGATTCCCTTGTGGACACTATGTACCTATAGCATGGTTTGGTGTTATGTGAGTCTTTCATTGATGCAAATTGAGGGAATGTCTGGTGGATTGTAGTACTCTTTTGTTTGAGTATTTTGTGTGTCGATCATTGATGTGTGATGAGTACTACATTATGTGGATGTGCCTATTCTATTCCGTATTTGAGTAACCTTTTGTGGTGTAATACAATCATGAAGTATATACTTGTGTACTTGTGAATCCGTAGGGTCTTGTGAACCAGATAGGGTGTTATGTTAGTAGTTCATGTTGGGCCCCCACAATAAAGAATAAACCAAGACTACGCATGATGATGAAATTTTAAAAGAAATTAAACTAGAAATAATGATAATGGAAAGAGACTAATGAAATGATGAACAAGAAAGAACTGCCAATCTTCACAGAACATTTAAAGTTAAAATTTCTACCAAATGTTCCTAAGGCTACCCTGTGGCCGTGCTTTAATCAGCTAAATTTTAAACCATAGGGTGTAATGTCTCCTCTACCTGTCCTTGGTTGCGAACCATTTCCTTTCCTCTGTGTAATGTCGCATCGAGGACGATGCTTTCTTAAGGGGAGGAGAATGTAATGCCCGTTCATTGTTGCTCCTGGCAAGCGGCCTGTCCCCAAAGCGTGGGGCTCCAAAAATAAGATAAAATAAAAAATTTCCTATGGTTAAATTTGGTGTTAGGTGGCAATTTATGTTTCTGTTTGGCGTGAGGCAGGTGGGAGTCGAGTGGAGTCTGGGCGTCCTTCACCAAGATCTCTTTTTGGATTCTCCTTCAATGCATATAGGTGGGTGTTAGGCACGTTTTATCTCGCCCTTGGTTGCTGCGTGAGTTTTGTTTGACATGGTGGTTAGATGAAGCTACAAGCTAGTGTAGCAGTTGTCCACTTTGTTGTTATCCTGCTCAAAGATCGACCGCATCCTATAATTTGGGATTCTCCTTCAAGATATTTGTTTCAAAATCGATTAAGTGATAGTGAGAGTGTTACCAGGAGACCCGATGAAATTTAGTACAGAGATTCTCTATTGATTTCTTACTTGTCCTACGTTGTAACTCATCGAAGAGTATCTCATACAAAGGATATTTTTTTATCGAGTATTCACAAAGCACAAATTACTTTGCTATGTCATTTTATTTTCCACTCTTCCCGTAGATGCGATCTGTCTCCTTCTTGTGTCTGATTCCGGTGACTTCGGTCACACTTTGGTTCGTTTTTGTTGGCCTATCATGCTTGGCCCGTAGTGAAGTGCTCAACTCGGTGAAGCCAATATAATGGCACATGCTTTCGTGTAGGTAATGTATCGCACCCACGAGCACAGAGATCTATGCAATGTTTGAGAAAATGTCTTGGGAGATGAAGGTAGCAGAGTAGGATATTTTTTTAGATCCAGAACATACACTAAGTTTGTATCTCCAAATCGGCGTGTGATGGTGAGAGTGCTTCTGCAGACTTGATGAAATTTATTTACAAAGATTCTCTACCGAGACCTTGCTTGTTCTACAATGTAACCCATGGGAGAGGATCTCATAGAGGTGGATTTGTTTCATATCGAGTTGCGCGAGTGAAAGGAATGGCACCCAAAGCTCGGTTTGTAACATATAAGATATGTTGGATGTCTGGTTCTTTATGATTTTGGCATACTTCCTGCGTTTGATACTCTTGTTGAAGAGGTTTTGGATGTGCTTTCTCTTCTAGGGCGGGGGTGCTGTGCCATATTATCTAGATAGTATTGCAATGGGTTCCTTTGGGGCTAGAGAGGTGTGTTTGTATCTACTTCTGCAGAAGCAAAGGTCCGGGGAGCTGCTCTGTCACCAATCTGTCACCATGGGTGACACAACAGTTGGGGCAAGGACTTTAGACAGGGATTTCCCTACAAACATTATTTTGGGTAATGGAAAATCTTCGTGGGAGTGTCTCATACGGTAGAAAGGCATTGGGGTCTAATTTTGTGCCCTTGATCTATCCGGAGACATCTCTGTTGGAATTATCACACTTTCAAGCTACAGCTGAAATGTTTGCACCGAGAGTTTGATGTTGTCCTCAAATCTGATGAAGGAAAAGGTTTATATATCACTACGGTTGATGCCTTTGAGCTGTGGAGCGTGATGTAATCATTATGTCTTGTGTATCGAGCTTCAAATCATGGAACTTGCCTTCAGTATTGGATGCTGCGTTAAGTATGGTGTGAGAGACTTATATATACAACACATATAATGTTACTTGTATGCGGGAAAGGAGATTGTTAATGGCAATGAAGCATTGCGATATTTTCTCTGGAGGATCATGTTGACCCCTGATGGGCATAGTAAAGCTTTGGCTGAACAGTCAGTCCTCAAAAGTAATGGTAGATCGTTGAAGTATGTCTAACAGCAACATCAATGCAATTGTTTGGTGATTCAGTTGTCTTTCTTTGCGGTTGACAATAATATGAAAATAGTTATTAGTAAAGTCAATAGCGAAATATTTTGAGACATATGCAGCCCAAGTGACATTATGTACAACATATCTCCTCTATTACAAGCTGAAGTATGTTCATCTATTCTACCAACCTAAGATTGGATGTCGGGAGTGCTAGATTATATTCCATCTTGTGAGTGAGTGCATGGCCAACAAGTTGTCACCATTGAGCTCCCTCATGGCTCTTCTTTATGTGGCACTCGAGAAGGTAGTGGTTCCCTCGACCGAACAGGGAAAGCATGTCTTTACGTGGAACAACGATGATTGGGGTTATGGTGATAGTACGACATCTCTATATCGGTCCCACCCATGGGTGTTGGCTGTTTTTCCAAATGGGGAAGCTTATGGGGTTCTAGCTGACACTAGGAGGTGGTGTGAGGTGGATTTTGAAAGGACTCAATCAATTAAATTTTTCTACCCCATCTGTCTATCCATTTATCACATTTGGCCCATGGACATCGTCGGCCCAGCTGATACACATCCTTGTCTCTGCTATTGTTTTATGCTTGGCCGTGTGGAGTCTCACGACATGTGGAAGCTGGAGAAACATGAAAGATATTTCTACACTTTTCTATTGTTATTTTATTTAAAAATATTGTGAAATCGAACCACTTTTCCTTGCATTGATTTGTGGTTGGATGTCATGATGGAAGATTTCCCTTTCTGCTTGTGTCTTCTTGTTTTATCTTTTACCGTTGACAGTATGTGGGTCAAAAGGATGTGTGTGCCCTCTCCTTTCAATGTTATGTTTCTCTTACTCGAATGATAGAACTTCGTCTGTTTGTTTATGTATTAATTCTTCTCTGCGATTGAGTTGCAAGTTATTATATTAATCAAGCTAGTATTTTCGATATCATGGAGAATACGTTTACAATAACTATGAAACCCCCTTCCTAGCACCCAAGTTGTCCTTGGCGTTTTTGTTAGCTCCTTATGCAAGTCCCTTTGATAACCTTTTGGCATTGAGAAAGAAAGGTTGTAGGATTGTGTGAGCAATGAGTGGGCTAGCCAGCTTAGAGTTGTGGTATTAAAACTGGTAGAATAAAAGGGTTCATGTGCAACGTGTTTTTCCATCTCACGTGTTTAGACTCTTATACTATCTTTCATCTTATTTCTAGGCTTTTAAGGCCATCCTCAGGAAGTGCCTTGACCACCCCTATCAACTTGAACCATAACTAGCTTTTCGGATCAACTAAGATGGAGGTTTCATTGTGTTAATCTAGTAACTCGTTGACACTAGAATAGTTTGGTCTAATCCCCCTCTCAGAATTATTTCTGATGGCACTCTTCTATCTTTCCTAACTTGCATTATTTTCTCCCTTGTAATGTTAACACTATTAATTAATATTGGTCAGTTTTATGCACGTAATTACCGTAATAGTTTGTGATGGAGATTTCCTTAAATGTGATTAACCTTCAGGAAAAATTCAGCTTTCATTTGATAGTCCTATGGATTCATAGTGGAAGGTTTTGTTTTGATAATGTCACTTAGGAGTTATGTTTGTATCTTTGTGTGACGGTTGATCGTGTTACCGGGGGTTGTCTTAAGATATGGTTGTTTTGGGAAATGGATAATTTATTTTAAATTAATCAAACATTAGAATTTTTGTGGAAGTTTGCAAACCTTTAGTGTTATAAAAATTTTGATGACATTATTGTATACTCTTGTTGGACGAAACCCCCCCTCCTTCTCTCGCGTGTTTGCTATCTAGCCTTTGTGAGACGTTGACCCTTCCCTGGATGATTGGTAGATCTCTTTGTAGTTAATGGTCAAAACTAGTATACCTTGCTTTCGCTTCGAAACTTATGTTGTGTGCATACTCTATTTGATTTCGGTTTGAAACTCAATTATACATGGCTTTTTGTGTTAATTTTTGATACTGTGGTTCCCCTTTCTTGGGCCGATCAACTCTTGTTCTTTTAGACATATATTATTTTAGTCTATGCGTATGGAACCTTTGATAAATTTTCTAGATGGTTGGTCTATTTATATCAAATCTCAATCTTGTAATTATTGTTTAATTACTTACTTGATGGGAATTATGTTTCGCTAGATTGTTTGTTTTCTCCTTATAGGGCCAAGGGCCATTCTCATATGATTGTTACTCTCGTTGCATTTGCTCCTGACTAAAGTACAAGGTCTTCTCCTTCTTTGATTGACATGTTATAAACCTTATTATAACTTGATGTGCTCGTAGTGTTTAGAGGTTTCACCCAAATTCTTGTAATAAAGTGCTTCTTTCATGATATTGTTAGATAATAGTTATGGTGGTTTTGCGTAGCCTTATCTTGCTCGGTTCTCGTGAACTGACTCTTGGAGAAAATTTTTTGCAGATGGATTTTGCATGTAGATGAGGATAGATTTGTAGACTTTTTCATCACCCTCGGTTGAGAAGATCCTTTGCTCGAAACCTTTTTTTTATGTTGTTCAACTATTGATAACGCCCAGTGGAAAGTTTAAAAGAGGATTAATGTCTTAGTATAAATTATTGTGGACTTTGTCATCTTAACTTTGGAAACCTTGTATTGTTTGACCATCATTGAAATTATAAGAAAATTTGGTTATTGTGTTTGAGTGACTTGTGGAGTATCGTATTTTAAGAAATGATGTAATCTTGTTTTGTTCTCGTAAATGAGTGTTGCTTCAACTTTGCCTTGAGAATAAATTCTGATTTAAACCTTGCCATGACTTAGTAATAAAGTGTCATAAGTAAACTAACATGGGATTGTTTAATACTACGGAAGTTGAATTAAAAGTTGCATTCAAATAAAGTAACGTAGGGGTCACCAAATTGAGAGCAAGAAATTATTTAAGTAAACTAGGGTAGGACTATCATTGCAAGTAAACTTTATAACACGATAACCCTAGCTCCTCTAGTGAAATTTGTAAAATGACCCTAAGGTGAAATGAAGCTGTTAGTTTTTGAAGATGATAAGATTTAATAAGCCGGAGAAAAGCAATTGGAGACCTCACCATCTTTCTCACCACCATTTGGAAAGTAAATTTTTACTTCTTGTTAATAATTTTAGCGAAGCCTAAGTAAAGTTGTTGTTAGTTCAGTTAAGAGCCCTAGCTTCAATTTAATCTTGCAATAACTAATGAGGTCCTAAAAATGTTTCATCTCGACCTTCTCCCTCTAACCCTTTTTCAAGGCACCTTGTATCTCTTCTCTTAAGTGTGTCGAACTTAAAACCATGTTGTCTTGTGAGCAAGAATGAATCTTAGTAGAGTTAGTGGTGAGCGAGATGGCCTTGTGGAATTTAAATACTCCTTTTTCTTGATAAGCGAATTAAGTAAATAAATGTCATAATAGACAAGATTTAAAGATAATTACTCAATGTCAAAGGAATAATCTTCTTGGCAGCGAGTTGAATTATACGGATCATATCTTGAACCTCCTTGGAAAACATAAGCTAAGAATTGTAAGATATCTTATTAAAATAAATAACCCTCAAGAATAACTCTTTGTGGTTGGCCCTAAGCGTAAGTGTGTTATGTGAATGGACTTCTATATTGTCTTGTCAAAAATAAAAGTAAATTGTCCTTGATACGTGTGACGTTTCCGTGCTACCTTTATGGCTATCCTTGCATCAAGTTGTTCACTGATGTTAGTTGTATACTTGGTGATGACATGTTGCATCATGTTATGTGTCAAGCAAGTAAAAAAAAATTATCTTTTTGTATTTCACTTGTGTTGTTCATGTGTGGATTTTTTGGGTTGTTACACCTTCACACTCTCAATCACAACTTTTGTCACTTTTGCAAAAATAATTTCCACCATTTACATCGTTGTTGATGTAGATATTATATATTTTGATGTAGGAGCATCTCAATTAAGTTCTCATTTTCATGTCTTGGTCTAATCTTGGTATGTGAAGGTGTTATAGGAGGTCTAATTTTCATGTGAGTGATATTAGAGTCGTGATGTGATGTAGAAGAGAAGCAAAATTTTCAAAAATTCAAAATGGTGAATTTATTTCCAAAAAGTGATCTTCAAGTCTAGAAGATTTTGAGCTATTTTTGGCCTAAGATGGAGTTTTTAGTCATCCTCAAAGCTATAAAATTATGTTAAGAGAGTAAATACACATTCTTGGGATGAGTTGAAGTCTATGTAATGTTAAATAATGAAAATACCCTCTTTGTGTGTACTTTTCATGTATAAAGGCCTTTAGTCAAGTTAGTTATGGTTGTAAAACATAAAGTAGATGAGCTAAAAATATATAAATGCGAATGTAATAGGTTGTTACCTCCAAGAGAGGAAGGGAGAAAGATATACCTCTAGGGAAAAGGAATTTATAGAGGATATACAAGAAGAAATGTAGAGATACATTTTTATGTTAAGGATGAGTCGAATGTTGTCAGTATAGTGGAATATGTATACATCTATTGTGTTTAAGTGTACTTTGTATTTTATTATTTATAACAAGAATAAATGAATCTTATTCACATTGTATGGATTATTCAATGGTAGAAACAATTTTAGGTTTTATCTTTCAAGTACTTATCTCTCGGTTTTGATAATGAGCTCATGATTTGTGTCAATGACATATGATTATCTTAAGTTAGGAAAAACTATTGTTATTTTGGATTTAGCATGTCATTTCACCTATGTTTTCCTTCTTGGGAAGATATATATGTAAAATACTAACAACTTGTGGAGCAAATGAAAAAATATTTTAGGTTTTATTAAAGATAATAAGGGAATCCAGATTGTGAAATAACTATTTGGACATATAAGTTGTGCATGGGTAAGAATACCGTGAAAAAAGTGTAAAGTGAACTCCTTAATGGTAAACACATATATTAAATAGATATAGTAATACCCATATTGTGAAAAGGTAATGATCATTGCTACTCCTTGTGCATGCCTAAGAACCTCTATGATAAACATGATAGTGACTATACTTGCATTTAAACTTCTCAACATTAATGTGATTGGATTTAAGTGAGTATATGCTTAGAAGAAGGCTGTGAAGGTGCATGTTAAATATTAATAAATGGTATCAAGTCAAGAAAATATTTCTAGTGGACCTTTGAATGAAGGAGGGTTTCATACCACCTTACCTAAGTAGGCTCATATGAGTTTGTTTGTGGAAATTGTATATTTCTTATGGAAAACTCCCATTGGTAAATTGGAATTTTAAATTGAATAAATATAAACATTCAACTTAAATTTTGATTCTTGAAACTACTCCCTCAAAAATTTGTAAATATTAAATGCTTCTTGTGTATCCTTTGGACTATCTAGGGTTTCAAGAGGAAACATGAGATAGAATATTTTATGGATGTTTATTTTCCCCAAAACTTTGTACAATTAATCATGGAGGAGCCCTTAAAAGTATGCTCAAAGTAATTTTGATGTTCATCAGTTACAATAGGATATTTTCTTTCTAGACATGAAGATGACTATACATAAAGTTTAGAACCCTTTTTTAGGAGTTACTTTTTAGAGGAAATTGGCTTTTACATGTCAAATTCAAGCTGAAAAGTTCAAAATATGATGGAAAGGAAGTGTAATAAGATATTGTAAATAATATTTCAAAAAAAAAAGGGTGTGAATTTCCTATTTTTGTCACAATCTAACAACTAAACTATGCACAATTGATGAGGTTTAGTAAAAGGTGGTGATTTACAAAGGAACTATCGTTCTTACTTGGAGTTACACGATGAAACTTATAGGAAATTATAAAAGGATGATTAGGTGTATAAAATTCCCTTTATTGTGCATTAAAACTCTCTAAAAACCAAGTTAAGCTTGAGAGTATTGTTGAAGAGAACTAGTTGTAGGTAAAGGATTAAATACAAAAGGAAGCTACAAGGTCTTGGGTAAAGAGTTAAGAGTTGAAACTTGACATGCATATTAGGAATGATCTAAGGTAGCCAATGAAGTCAATAGTTTTTTTGGATATTCTTACATCACTCTAATTATGCTTGTTCAGTTACTTTTCTCAAAGGGGTTAGAAAGGTGATGTGAATTGTGTGGGAAATTTGATGAATGTACTTCTTAGTGCTCATTTTTATGACTAATCCAAGCATTGTTTAAATGTACAATAGGATAAGTAAGCTAAAGCACCTAGGAGGATTAAAACCTTTCTCATAAGGACTAAAAGTTAGTTATGAATGTCAAGGCATAATCATGTGCTTAATAGGAAGGGTGTGTGCTTGTGAAACCATTTGAATGTAGAAGTATTAAGGAATCAATGGGGCACAATATGTGTTACGAAAAACTAGATTTAGTTCTCACATTTGTGGTGAGAAATAATATGTGTGTTAATTACTAAATAATGTAAGTGAGTCAGTAATAGAACTCATGTAGAAATTTTTAATAAACATAGAGAGAGAGAATTGGTTGTGATGGTTATACAACCTAACTATATTTAGGGTCGAGGTTAGTGGAGTTTTTATAGGATTTATATATCCTCTCCTCTATATGTAAATTATATTATTGGATAATATGTTGAATATGATTGATTGATTAATAGAGCCATCAACTCTTCTCAAATATGTGGTAGCACCTTAGCCCCCAAATTTGGTATCGAGCAGGTCATCCAGGCCTCTACGTGCATTATTTTACCTTCCATTAATTATTTTTCTCCACATAACAAAAGCGGAAAATGCTATCTAGACCATAATCAAACGATGTTGTTTTGTTATTCACCCCTGCTTGCATAAATTGTCAACTAAATTATAGACCAGACCTCTTGTGGTTCTGGTGACATTCATCATTCACTTACATCTCCATCTCTACTTCGTAGTGTCTAATCTATTTATTGTTCATAAACCATGCCATTTTGTCCATTGTTTTCATCAGTTATTTAAAAAACAATTAGATTAGTTTCTATTTTACTTCTTGAGCAGGTTTTATAAAATATATTAGTAGTATATGAACACTCATCCTCGCGTATTAGAATTTATATAGCATGGATTTATAGCTCAGTTTACATCTGTAATGTGATAGATCAGGATCCCACGGGAGGATGGACAGTAGAAATTCCTTTGCTCAGTGAATATATTGATCTAGACATCATAAAGATCCTGCAACGTTTGGCTCCTACGAGCTCCTGGTGGTTTTTTGTATGATATCGCCCTTGTTTTTAGATCGATCTAGATCCATATTTGATGGTGATCAACTTAGTTCTTGAGATCCTCTATTCGAGTGTTGCAAGAAATCTTGATCTACATTTCTCATGGCACTTAGTTTGAATCCTTACAAATTTGTGATTTCTCTCGAGGTTGAGCTCGGATTAATTTTCGCTAAATGAATAAGCTACTACCATCCTGGTTTTTGCATTGATACTGGATCCTGGTTTAATATTTCCATCCCTAAATGGAAACGGTGAACCATGTAACATCAAATATGTTATCCCCTATATCTTCCCGGGATCCATTTAATCTTCATGGAAGCAATTAATAGGTGTCTCCCAAGAACTCCAATGAATATCCACACTAGAACTCAAATTTGTTCTCTCTCTACAGATTTGATCTCCAAACACTTCGAAATCTAATTCAAATCTGATGAGACCCTTTTCTAATTTACCATGGCATTCAAAATTCATGGCGGGCTCATCAATGGCTTATTGTCAAAGCTTGGATCATGTGTTTTCTCCTCTTCTAGAATGTATTTATCACGGCTTAGGCATCCCTGATCCACCATAATGGGCCCTCTTTTCCATAGATATTGATGTCTAAGACTTTGGTGAACCTTTGAAATTCCTTGAATGCAACGAAATGTGGATTATAAAATCTTCATCGCTCTCTCTCTTGAATGCTGTGGTGGCTTCCATAATTTTCCTGGCATGCCGTTGATACATTCTTAACGAAGCACCTCATTATCCTCTCTCGGTGGAACTTCTCCATCCTAATCGGATAAGTATTATTTTTGGCAGAATTTTAAGTCGCCATTTTAAATTTTAAAGAAATAAAATAATCCACGTGTATATTTCAAGGGGTTAGAAAACGGATTTGACGCTACCTATTATGAAGGCACATCCATTTAGAGGATGTGTAATGCTTTATGTGTGCACCGTTATTTTTAAACTTTGCGGATGGGTAGATATTTAAGAAGTATATTGTATTGAGTTAAAATAGAGTATTTTCCAAAATCAGGAGTATATTTTCAAGGGATATAATTTGTAAGGGAGAAGATTATGAGAGAGATTATTTATTTTGAAAATGGGGGTGATTATAAAAGGATCAAATTGTTTCCAAAAAGGGTAGAAAATATATTTTCAAAAAATTGTAGATGGGTCATTTTCGATGGATGCATTATCAATTTTAACCGACATCCAAGAGTATTTTACATGGAGGGGGTTAAAATTCAAGAAAATAAAACATCAAGACTGGTCTATCCAACAAACCAAGTACAACCCTGAGATCGTTGATCCAAACAAAAGACTAGCAAGAGGACCTCGTGCGAACTTTGGAGTTTGATCAACATTATTTTTGTAATAACGTTCTTCACCCCATGTGACCACTAGGGGGGAATGTTAGGGAAAACTAGTGTTAGTGCTCACATTTGTGGTGAGAAATAATGTGTGTTAATTACTAAATAATGTAAGTGAGTCAATAATAGAACTCGCGTAGAAATTTATGAATAAACATACGAGAGAGAATTGCTGTGGTTATACAACCTACCTATATTTAGGGTTATAGGTTAGTGGAGTTATTCAAGAGTTACATATCCTCTCCTATATATATGTAACTTATATTATTGAATAATATATTTAATATGATTGATTGATTAATTGAGCCTTCGACACTTCTCAACTATGGGGTATCCCTCATAGTATGGGCATGATAAACTAGATGTTGAAGGTGATGATGCCACTCAAATTGATGAATGTTATTTTTTCAAATTTAGGACTTTGTAAGCTTGACGAGGATCCCCAAGTGCAATACTTTTAAGAATATTACTAATAGAATCCTACTAAACTTGTAAAATGGATTGAGCTAGTGGTTTGTGTGCATCATTTCGATAAGGTCAAGTTGTAGGAGTAAAGAAAATAAATTGAGGAAGAAAAGTTAAAAAGGAAATTGTTGAAAGCGTGGTGCAATGCCTTTTAGGTACTGAATTTATCTTAGAAGATTACATTTTTTGAGTTATTTGGGCCTTGAAGAATAATATTTCTTTTTGTGATCCTTGAAGAGTGAAATTTTCTATAACTTACATTGAAAATTCTAAGTTATGAAGTATATGAGCCTTGAAGTGTGATATGAGGAAGCGGTTGATGCCCATCAAAAGGTGTGGTTGGCGTGTGACGGGAGGAAGTGTATGACACATGTCAACGAGGTGAAAATCCATACTTTTTTTCCGGTTTGACCATTAATTCAAATCCTTCTCCAAACCTTCATTGTGGCGATCAAGCTCACCACGAGATACCTTGTAAATGGATCCCATTAACTATCAATGCCCATACATGCAAGTTGATCCATTTTGCGTATGGGGGTACAAAATTGGATAGTAGTAACCTATCTCCGGTCTTTACCCAAAGAAAAACATCCTCGAACTCCACCTCTCTTTATAATTTGTGTCTTCCTAGTCATTTTGTAGCTGGTGTGCATGGTTTTTGACTACTTTTGTAGTGTGTGAGATGGAGGTCTTGATACTTACAATGGAAGCCTAAAATCTCCTTTAAGGGGTGGTATTATGCTCCGTGACCTCTAATCTGAAATGATTGCATCTTCTCCCTGAAACTTACCCCTATTCCTATCTTTGTGCTCTTGGGCCTTGTTCATGTTATCCTCGGCTTCAGTAGGCCTTCTATATGTCCATCTCAAGTGTTAGATGAGATAAAATCCGACATCCCTACCTATATCTACATTCGAGTCCATGAATGAATTTGTTGACTTGAAATTTCTCATCTGTAGACAATCTAAATACTACAACAAATCAAGAAATCGACTCTCATCTGTGCACCCATTCGAAACTCTGTCGGAGATCATGGAACTTGTTGATCCTCTTATGGAAAAAGTGTATAGTTATGTAATAGGCTCAAAGGACTCTTCAAAAACTCGAATTCATTGTAGCTCTCATCAAGTGGAGATTTTGCTCCTCATTCCTCCACCATACGCTTGATGTGTCACAAAGAAAGTGTATAACGAACCTATCCTTGACACTACTCTCATATAAGTGTAATCCAAAGTAAGCTGTCAAGATCAAAAGCCATGAGTTCTCCCAAAATCCATCTCGAGGTGCCACTATAAGTAGATGGTTGAAGATGAAAGAGATCCTTAATCACACTACCTAGGTCATGGTTTTGACATTGGTGTCTAACCATCGTGTCAAATGGAGAATGTGGTCATCCCTCATGAAATGGTTCCTCAATGCTGTGAGAGAAGATATGATAAAGTGAGGCCACTCTCTCAAGGTGAATAGAAGGGATACATGACCTCTCCCATCTCACGAGTGTCAGTGCGATGTGGCATCAGTGCGCACCCTCTTTCCGCTTATGTATCCTCTCCCGAGGATCCATCTCCTATTTTGGATCTTGTTGTGGAGGGAGACATTGTTATAAGATCCCCATGATCTATTGTAGCACCTCAAGTATCTATGGTCCTAAATCGGGGCACATGGATTGGGCATAGGGGACCTATTTCCCGAATCCCTTACTAAACGAAGTCTCATACCACGCATCAGTATATTGTGTATGTCATGAAAGGGTGGGTTATAAGTTTGTAAATGGTAGTAGAAATAGTGTAAGTGGTTTACATTTAAACGTTTAACCATTAATAATTTAATTTTGAAATTACCCAGAGCATATGGTGTAGTAACCGAGCTCTGATACAAGATTTAGTGCCCCATATTGGCATGATGAAAACCAAACCATTTCACCAAAAATCCGTCAATTTTTTTAAAAAACATATTTAATTAATTCTAATTGATTTACCCTAAGGTCACTAGGTTAAGGTATCCCTTGGTCCATAATGATTTTATTTAATTATTTTATTAAATTCCAATCTAATATTTTATCATCCTCGTAAATAATAAATTCAACCCACCCATGTTATAACATTTTTTATTTCCCAATTATTGAAGAGTCGATTATTTTAATTTATTCCCCCATGACCCTTAGTTTATTTCCCTAGATACCCCATTAATTTAATTCACCCAACCCCGTCATTAAGTCATTGTTTCCTAGAACTTAATATTTGGAGAGTTTATTTTGGGCCCATGGATCCATTTATTCTCATCCCTAGATCTTAGGGATATCTTAGAAAACCCTAAACCTTCCTTAAATTTTTCCCCTGTTTAATTTTGGTTTTATTTATTTGCTCCTTATTTTCATAGGTTGAGTTATGGAGGAGGAAGTAGGAGGAAGTGGAAGGTAGTGGTGAAATTTTGAACTCCATTCTAGGAGAAATAAACTTTCCTTTTATTAATAAATTGAGGTTATACCTCCCATCTATGATTTGTAAGATTTGCTTTTTTTGTGAAATAAACTAGAAGTTTTCTTGTTGTTTTTGTGTATTTATAGATATATATACACATATATACATACGTAGATATATATATATATATATATATATATATATAATATATTAAACGCAGCCCCATGGAAGATTTTGCAAGTTTCTTTTAAAATGGGAGGATTGTACTTTGTGGCTCATCGCATTAAAGAGATGAAGGGGACGAGGAGTGGTGAGGTAGATTGGGGGTGTGGAGTTGCGAGAGGAGGGAGTTTTAAGGTGTATGAAGGTTGGAGGCCATAGGGAAGCGGGCGATTGTGGGAATTATAAGGGTGAAGGTTTGGTGGTGTGGCCGCAACCACACCACCATATATGTGTGGGGAGACCATGGGACAAGCTATGACCAATCCGAATCCACCCCAATTTATTTATATTTTTATTAAACATTATTCCAGTACATACATGATTCATTTTAAATCAATTTTTTTATAATATTTTTGTTAAGTATATGTTGTAAATACGAGGTTTATTTGGAACGCTTTTCTTTTATATATATATATATATATATATATATATATATATATATAGTTCTAGTATATATCAAGAAATAGAAGTGACATTCTTTTAAATCAGTATAAATATATTTACATAAATATTAACAAATGGGATTCACCATATAGTCTATCTCTAACTAAAACTCCATTCTTATTTATGAAGGAGAACAAATCATAGAGAAGATAACGGTGCATTATTTTTCAAGGCCAAGGAATAGATTAAAATCCTTCACCCTCTTCGCACAAAATGCAAGAGATTTAAAATTAAAAATCTTATACACTTTTTTTAATTAAAATAAGAATCTCATATGTTGATTGAACATTATAATTGAGAGATGAACTATTATTTTATAACATAGTTCTCAAACCATATTTCTAAAGAATTCCCCTTTCAAAAAATAGATACATTCCAACTTCATGCAAAACAAGGTTACAACTTACACCCAATAAAATAAATATGATTTCTCTTGTTTGTGTAGAAATGAGCCTATTATATTCCTAGTTCCAAGATATACATTATTAGGGAAAAGGTTACAATTAAATTATTATTTTAGGGGTATAAAAATAAATTAAATCTCCCCATCACTATACATTTCTTACAAAATAAGTTAAGAGTCACAACTAAATTTGTATTGCTTATTTCCTAATCCATGCAAGTACGCTATTTATTTGAAAACACGTTGAATAAATAAGTATGATATCTTTCTCTCAATACAATAAACAAAACCGAATAAGAAAGATAAAAATTTCTTGTGCTCAACATACATTCACTCCTCCAAATATTTCATTTCAACACCAAAGATAATGCAACCTTTTCATCCCATAAATTTAATCCTTACAATCATTCCTTTCAAATAGATAAAAGGCATACCAATAAAACTTACATTAACCAAAGTTCACAAACATTCCCAAAATAAATGAGAGAACTTATTACAACATGAAGAAAAATATTACAATATGTCAACTAATCTTCACACGGAGGAGATAAAATGACTCCACATTCTCAATTTCAAGATACAAGCTTCATCCCAATATGGAGAAAACTAAACAATGGTTACAACATCATTACAAGAGTTTAATAAAATATAAGATGATAAGCATCCCCAAAATGGGAAAAAACCTATCAAAAATTCAAACTTTACTTCTCTAAACTCTAATCCAAATGTTTAAGTTTCCACTCCTAAATAGTCTTCATAGTAAAAGAAGAAAGGGCCTAGTTACCCAACCAAATTGCATCATCACATGCCATCTCCAATACATGGAGGAAATTCTATCCTCCCACCAATCCCTTGGGAGAGAGTAGCAATCCTAAAGAATGCACAAGTGAAGCAAACAAAGGTGACAAATCACACACACACAAAAATTTATTCACATACAACAAATAATGAATAACACTTATCACATGAATAAAAACTCCATGTCCTTCCTCCAAAGGGAAGAGTGCAAAGAAGCCCATAAGAAAGAAACATGTGAACCAATCATAGGATCACTATGTAAATCTCCAACATTCCCTCAATATATATCCTTCCCGTACAACATGCCTCCTCCTTGGAAGGATTTTCAAAAAATACATGATTTCCTTGCCAAGGATGGGGAAGGTGGTTCAAACCTCATGGGAAACCTTCTCTACAACAAACCATACGGGGAGGAATAAAATAAGACCATCATGGCTTCCCCATCAAGCCATGTGGTGTAAGAGGAACAATCCTCCCTCTTCTCCACACATTTCCAAAAACCCACCCTCAAAAGTAGGATGGATTAGAGAAAAAAAATTAAAAAAACAAACAATACATCCACAACCAAAGATGCAACAAACGAAGTTCAACACGAATTTTTCTCCTTACATTATACTATGAAACAAATCAAGATTATGGTTCCTACCTCAAAATATAGCAATCAATCTATAATTACAACAAATTCTCCTTAGTTCTAAGCTCCCAAGCTCTCTAAATCCAATGGTAAAAATGAAAAATGAAATCCTCAACCCCTATCCATGAGGGAATATAAAAATAAGTACAAGTCGAAATCCTCACAAATTAAAGGGTAACATGTGTCAACCATCACATTTACCAACCAAATATTACAAAAATTACAATGAGTATAAAACAAAACCATTTTAGGATGCAATCTCCCAAATTTTGTAAAATTTTGATAAATCCAACACCCTACAAATTTTAAGAAACACAAAAATAACCATTATTACAAAATGGTTGTATTAGAGAGTCAAATGTAGACCCCCTACCCATAGATAGATTTCAATGGGCTTATTTCCATGAAAAGAGAACCCTTAAAGTGAATAGAGGTCCCTAAAACATCCACATTTATCCCAAATTCGAGATTGGGCTAACTAACACAAGGGTTGAGGTCGTAGGACCCACCCAAATAACAATTAGGTGGTCCCAAATCAAAAATAACATAATTAAATAACCTAAAACAACTCTAATGCAATTAGGGACCAATAAATCCTTAAAATAATTTATCACAGGACTAAACAAATTACAATTAACATAAGCATGATTAGGAATCACCCATAGTGTCCTAAACATGAACATACCACAAAACACAAGGCTAGACACAATCATGCATGCATTTAGGACTTAGCCCAATCGACCTCTTGTGCAAATCAAGGTATAACTACCTTGAAATCCACATTCTCTTGTGCCCTATAATCTTCACACTCAAATCTGAACATTAAACATACCTTCTTGATAAAATATACTAATTAAATAGTCTTAGTAACTCAATCATAAATAAATCACACTAAACATACCATAATGTTTATTAGATTGGGTAGAAAATGATTTTGAAGGGATCGGGAACAATGCATCAATTTGAAAGATGAAGCAATCAAAGCCCAAGAGAGAGACAACAAACAAACAAGAGCCCACGGCCAAAGAAGAAACAAAATGACATGCCAAACCTTAGGATCAGGGAAACACCAAAAAGGAACACAAGGTAAGATGGTCAAAGCAACTTGACCAACCGGACCACAATACAACTTCCAAAATCTTTCCCTTTATGAGATCTAAGGCACATCTTGAGAGGCACAGTTCCATCTTTTCCCCTTTTTTAGTTCACCATCTTCCATCCTTCCCCCAATTAGGATCCACATTCTCATCCGGGTTTATAGGAAGACTAATTTCAAGAGACGTAAAGTTTTGATCAGGGTCACACAAGGATACAAGGGATGACAAAGGTGCAACCCCCTTATCAGCAACATGTGGTTCATTAACAGGTAAAATGGGAAGAGTGACATTCGCACTCAGATTTTTCACATTCATTTCTTCCATTACCTTATCCTTCTCCTTTCCCAAATTACCAATGTCACTGTCTAAAACATTTGAAGCATCATTGTCCTCCTCAGCCTCAACTGTCAAATTTTCTAGATTAAAATCCTTCCACCACGATACCCGCCCTTTAATCTGCTTCTTCACAATGAATGAGCAAGCGTGCAAGATGTCTAAGGGTGAAACATCTTCGGCATCGAAGAAGGAGACCTTCATAATCGAGATTTTGAGTCCATATACAAGTCCCTCACTTTGAGCTCCATTGTGGCTAGGAAATCAATCATCATGTCCATATCCACTAGAATACGAGCATAAGTAGTATGATCAAAAGATTTTGTCCTAATATCAACATCGAGGAATTTACCCAAAGCATCACCCATAGATCTGAAACACTCCTCACTTCAAAAATGCAAAGGTAGATAG
Organism: Taxus wallichiana var. yunnanensis; assembly: GCA_018340775.1. Taxonomy (NCBI): domain Eukaryota; kingdom Viridiplantae; phylum Streptophyta; class Pinopsida; order Cupressales; family Taxaceae; genus Taxus; species Taxus wallichiana. The sequence goes on from CM031241.1 coordinate 300,748,300, forward strand.
GGCATCCTAATCCACATAGGTCTGACAGTAAAGGTTTCAGAAACTAGGTTAAAGTTTGGAAACCAAGGCTTCATTAGGAGATGATGCGACTAAAAATCCCATAATAAATGTCAGTATGAAATGGCTAAATTCTACTCATATGCATCCATATTAACTCAATCTATACTATCCATATAATTATTACATGATGACATTAAAGTAGCCATTATGAATCAAACAATATGAAATTATTTGACAAAACCATAAGTAAATACATCACATAGTAAATAAACAAACTGTACAATAACCTCTTGCTATCCAAAACCATGCAATGCAAGAACTAAGATAATGATCCATAATGCTAGCTTGACACTATGCACCCAAATCACCACCAATGTCATCAAAAGAACCACAATAAGAACATATAGTATCCAAATGGTGCTAAAATCCATGTCCATCATCAAATAAAAGAAATGAGTCAGTGAAAGAATCTTGTAAGAAGAGGTGGGCACTACATCATCACATCAATATAACTTCCAATTCTAAACACAATTCATTTTAATGACAAAAAAATCACAAAACCTCAAAGACCATTTCATAAATTTATTAGGAATTCACCCCCAAAGACTTCTTGTTGGGTTTGGGGATTGAATACCCATTTTAAAAACCCATAAGTAATTGATCCCAAAAAAATTATTTATAGGTTTGCAAGGATTTATGCTAATATTGATTAATATTTACAACATCTAAGACCTATTTTAAAAAATTGATCACAAATTAACCCCAAAATTTAATGGATCGAATGCATAAGAATCCTATCAGATCCATTACACATCGAACTTTAAAGCACATCCCTCTACTTAATTCTTATTGTGCAGGTTCCAATCATGTCCCCTCTTACATCAGTGCACTAATGATTTTCTAGGATAGGATTAAAATACTTCAAATGCATTAGATTGACATAAATTCATCCATGTTTATCTCTAATGAGTTCATCTAAGTCTCCCATGGTAAATCTTGTTCCCTCTACAACTCATGAGTATCTCATATTACATCTTTGGTTGTAAATGTTATCACCATTTAGACCCATAAAATTTTCCACATATCCAACACCAACACAACATTAACATCTAACTCAGATTTTTACCTTACCTTAGATCTACAAATACCTAGTCGGCTTTGGAAAACAACTCTATAATGGATTCTCGGTGTGCAACAACTTAGTTGTGGATTTATGCCTTGCTTTTAAAGGCATGTACTTGAATTACAAATTTGGCCAAATATTCACTTGGAGGTGGTGACACATAATACCAATTCTAACCGAAAACAAAAATTATACCTTCCCTAACCATAATTGCATTCCTTCAAACTCTCAATCACCACTTTTGTCACTTGTGCAAAAACAATTTCCACCATTTACATCGTAGTTGATGTAGATATTATATATCGTGATGTAGGAGCATCTCTCATTAAGTTCTCATTTTCATGTGTTAGTCTAATCTTGGTATGTGAAGATGTTCTAGGAGGTCTACATGTCATGTGAGTGATATCAGAGTAATGATGTGTTATAGGAGAGAAGCAAAATTTCAAAATTCAAAATTGTGAATTTCTTTCCAAAAAAGTGATCTTGAAGTATAGAAGATTTTGATCCATTTTTTCCTAAGATTGAATTTTTAGTGGTCCTAATAGCTGAAAACTATGTTAAGAGAGTAAATACACGTCCCTTGAATGAGTTGAAGTCTATGTAGTGTTAAATAATGAAAATACCCTCTTTGTGTGTGTAAATTTCATGTATAAAGGCCTTCAATCAAGTTAGTTATGGTTGTAAAACATAAAGTGGATGAGTTAAAAATAAATAAATGTGAATGTAATAGGTAGTTACCTTGAAGAGAGGAAGGGACAAAGATATACCTCGAGGGAAAAGGAGTTTGTAGACGATATATAAGAAGAAATGCGGAGATACATTATTTTACGTTAAGGATGACTCTTAATGTTGTCGATATAGTGGAAAATGTATACATATATCAATTGTGTTTGAGTGTACTTTATATTTTATTATTTATAACAAGAATAAATGAATCTTATTCACATTGTATGGATTATTCAATGGTAAAAAAATTAGGTTTTACCATTCATGTACTTATCTCTGGTTTTGATAATGAGCTCACGATTTGTGTGAATGAAATATGATTATCTTAAGTTAGGGACATACTATGGTTATTTTGGATTGAGTTGGAGAAAATGAAAAATTATTTTAGGTTTAATTAAAGATAATAAGGGAATCCAAATTGTGAAATAACTATTTGGACATATAAGTTGTGCATGGGTAAGAATACCGTAGCTGAAAAAGTGTAAAGTTAACTCCTTAATGGTAAGCACATAGATGAAATACATATATAGTAATACCCATAGTATTAAAAAGGTACTGATCATTGCTACTCCTTGTGCATGCCTAAGAACCTCTGTGAGAAACATGATAATGACTATCCTTGCATTTATACTTCTTAACATTAATGTGATTGGATTTGACTAAGTATATTCTTTGAATAAGACTCTGAAGGTGCATGTTAAATCTTAAACAATGGTATCAAGTCAAGAAAATATTTCTAGTGGACCTTTGAATGGAGGGTTTCATACCCTACCCTAAGTAGGCTCATATGACTCACTGTATGTGGAAATTGAATATTTCTTATGGAAAACTCCCCATTGGTAAATTGGAATTTTAAATTGAATAAATATAAACATTCAACTTAAATTTTGATTCTTGAAACTACTCCCTCAAAAATTTGTAAATATTAAATGCTTCTTAGGCATCTTGTGGATTGTCTAGGATTTTAAGACGAAACATGAGCTATAAGATTTTATGGATGTTTATTTTCCTTGAAACTTTGTAGAATTAATCATGGAGGAGCCCTTAAAAGTATGCTCAAAGAAATTTTTATGTTCATTAGTTACAATAGGATATTTTCTTTCCAGACATAAAGATGACCGCACATAAAGTTTAGAAACCTCTTTTAGGAGTTACTTTTTAAAGGAAATTGGCTTTAACTATCAAATTCAAGCGTAAAAATTTCAAAATATGATGGAAAGGAAGTGTAATAAGAGATTGCAGAGAATAAATTTCAAAAACAAATGGTCTGAATTTCCTATTTTTATGACAGTATTACAAGTAAAATATGCACAGTCAATGAGGTTTAGTAAAGGTGGTGATTAACAAAGGAACTATCGTTCTTATTTGCAGTTACCGGATGAAAATTCTATGGAATTATAAAAAGGAAGATTATTTGTCTAAAAATCCCTTTATTGTGCATTAAAACTCTCTATAATCCAAGTTAAGGTTGACAGTATTGTTGAGTAGAACTAGTTGCAGATAAAGGATTAAATACAAAAAGGAAGCTACAAGGTGTTGGTTAAAGAGTTGATAGTTGAAACTTGGCATACATATTAGGAACGATCCACGGTAACCAATGAAATCAATATTTTTTTGTGGATATTCTTACATCACTCTAATAATGCTTGTTCCAAATTACTTGTCTTAAGGAGATTAGAAAGGTGATGTGAACTGTGTGGGAAATTTGATGAATGGACTTCTTAGTTCTCATTTTTATGACTAATCCAAGCATTGTTTAAATGTACAATAGGATAAGTAAGCTAAAGAACCTAGGATCCAAAACCTTTCTCATAAGGACACAAAGTTAGTTATGAATGCCAAGTCATAGTCATGTACTTATCAGGAAGGGTGTGTGCTTGTGAAATCATTTAAATGAAGAAGTATTAAAGAATCAATGGGGCACAATATATGTTAGGAAAAATTATTTTTAGTTCTCACATTTGTGGTGAGAAATAATATGTGTGTTAATTACTAAATAATGTAAGTGAGTCAATAATAGAACTCATATAGAAAATTTTAAATGAACATAGGAGAGAGAATTGTGGTGGTTATTCAACCTACCTATATTTAGGGTCGAGAGGTTAGTGGAGTTTTTAGAGTTATATATCCTCTCCTCTATATGTAAATTATATTATTGGATAATATGTTGAATATGATTGATTGATTAATTGAATCGTCAACTCTTCTCAAATATGTGCTAGCACCATAGCCCCCAAATTTGGTATCGAGCAGGTCATTCAGGCCTCTCTATGCATTATTTTACCTTCTATTAATTATTTTTGTACACATAACAAAATGTAAAAATGAAGACCATAAACAAATGCCATTATTTTGTTATTCACCCCTACTTACATAAATTGTAAACTAAATTACATATCAGACCTCTTGTGGTTCCGGTGACATTCATCATTCACTTTCATCTCCTTTTCTACTTCCCGAGTGTCCAATCTATCCATTGTTCTTAAACCATGCCATTTTGTCCATTGTTTTCATTAGTTATTTAAAAAAACAATTAGATTAGTTTCTATTTTACTTCTTGAGTAGATTTTATAAAATATATTGGTGGTATATGAACACTCATCCTCGCGTATCGGAATTTATATAGCATGGATTTATAGCTAAGTTTACATCTCTAATGTGATAGATCAGGATCCCACGAGAGGATGGACAATAAAAATTCCTTTGCTGAGTGAATATATTGATCTAGACGTCATATAGATCTTGCATCATTTGGCTCCAACGAGCTCCTGGTGGGTTTTTGTATGACATCGCCATTGTTTTTAGATCGATCTAGATCCATATTTGATGGTGATCAAATCAGTTCTTGGGATCCTCTATTCAAGTGTGGCAAGAGATATCGATCTACATTTCTCATGGCACTTAGTTTGAATCCTTGAAAATCAGTGATTTTTCTCAAGGTCGAGCTCGAATTAATATTTGCTAAATGAATCAACTACTACGTGATGCATTGATATTCGATCTTGGTTTTATAATTCCATCCCTCAATGGAAACGGTAAACCATGTAACATCAAATATTTTATCCCCTATATCTTCTGGGATCCATTTATTCCTCATGAGATCAATTAATAGGCGTCTCCCAAGACCTCCAATGAATATCCTTACTAGAACTCAAATTTGTTCTCTCTACAGATTTGATCTCCAAACACTTCAAAATCTAATTCAAATCTGATGAGACCCTTTTTCTAATTTACCATGGCATTCAAAATTCATGGCGGCCTCATCAATGGCTTATTGTCAAAGATTGGATCATGTGTTTTCTCCTCTTCCTGAATGTATTTATCACGGCTTAGGCATCCCTGATTCACCATAATCGGTCCTCTTTTCCATAGATATTGAAGTCTAAGACTTTAGTGAACCTTTGAGATTCCTTGAATGCATTGAAATATGGATTCCAAAATCTTCATCGCTCTCTCTCTTGAATGCAGTGGTGGCTTCCATAATTTTCCTGGTATCCCATTGATACATTCTCAACGAAGCACATCATTATGCTCTCTCGGTGGAACTTCTCCATCCTAATCGGATAAGTATTATTTTTTTACGGAATTTTAAGTCGCCATTTTAATTTTTTCAAAGAAATAAAATACTCGATGTGTATATTTCAAGGGGTTAGTAGACCAATTTGAGGCTGCCTATTATGAAGGCACATCCGTTTAGAGGAGGTGTAATGTTTTATATGCGCACCATTATTTTTAAACTTTGGGGATGGGTAGATATTTAATAAAGTATATTGTATTGAGCTAAAATAGAGTATACTTCCCAGGGATATATTTGTGTAAGGGAGACTATTATGAGAGAGATTATTAATTTTGAAAAGGGAGGTGATTATAAAAGGATGAAATTGTTTTGAAAGAGGGTAGAAAATATTCTTTCAAAAATTTGTAAATGGGTCCCTTTTGATGGATCCATTATCGGTTTTAACAAACATCCAAGAGTATTTTACATCGAGGGGGTTAAATTTAAAGAAAATAAGATATTGAAGACCGGTCTATCCAACAAACCAAGTACAACCCCGAGATTGTTGATCAAACAAAAGACCAGAGAGAGGACCTGCATGCGAATTATGGAGTTTTATCAAGAGTATTTTTGTAATAACGTTCTTCACCCCATGTGACCACTAAGGGGGGGAATGTTAGGGAAAACTAGTGTTAGTGCTCACATTTTTGGTGAGCAATAATATGTGTATTAATTACTAAATAATGTAAGTGACTAAATAATAGAACTCGTAGAAATTTATGAAAAAACATAGGAGAGAGAGAATTGTTGTGGTTATACAACCTACATATATTTAGGGTTATAGGTTAGTGGAGTTGTTATAGGAGTTACATATCCTCTCCTATATATATGTAACTTATATTATTGAATAATATGTTGAATATGATTGATTGATTAATTGATCCTTCGACACTTCTAAAATATGGGGCATCCCTCATAGTATGGGCATGATAAACTGGATGTTGAAGGTGATGATGCCACTCAAATTGATGAATGTTATTTTTTCAAATTTAGGACTCGTAGGCTTGACAAGGATCCTCAAGTGCAGTGTTTTTAATAATATTACTAATAGAATCCTACTAAAATTGTAAAATGGATTGAGCTAGTGGTTTGTGTGCATCATTTTTGGTATCGAGTAGGGTTTTCAATCTTATAAATTCATATATATATTAATAATGATTGATATGGTCAAGCTTCGGGGAGTGAGGAAAATAAATTGAGGAAGAAAAGTTAAAAGGAAATTGTTGAAAGCGTGGTGCAAATGCCTTTTAGGTACTAAATTTATCTTAGAAGATTGCATTTTTGCAGTTATTTGGACCTTGAAGAATAATATTTCTTATTATGAGCCTTGAAGAGTGAAATTTTCTAGAACTTACATTGAAAATTCTAAGTTATGAAGGATGGAATTTGAAGTTTGAAACTTTCTTGATATTTTGAGTACTTTGATGATTGAGTATTTTCATAATATTTTTATTATTGAATTTTCATGAATTTTTGAGACATGTACTTACCTAAAATATTTTGAATTGTTGAATTATTGGTAGATTACACAAAAAGAAATTTTCTAAAAGACTAGGGTGCAAAAGACTTAGGTGAATACCTAAAGAAACCAATAGACCAAGGTTAACAAGATTAGAGTGAAGGTCATATGGAGAGATTGAAAATATGAATGGGAAGAAATTCCAAGGGATTCAACGAGACAAGAAGTTATGGTAAAGAGAAGGAAGGTATAAGAATGACATAGTTTTTCATAGAGAAAGAATTAAAAAGAGATAAAGATATATTTTAGAGGCTAGAAGTAATGATTAAAATCATGATGGGAATAGAAGATCAAAGGTTTGAGTAGAGGATGACGATTAAGGGGAAGTAGCCTATTAGGCTACTCATGAATAATAATCAAAGGAAAAAGATAATCACTTTACAAAAATAGATAGTGGAAGACACTCATGAAAGAATGATGAAAGATGTGAAGATATGTCAAAATGAGAATGAGAAAAGATAAAGAAAGGAAGTGAATATGAATAAAGGTCTCATGTGGGCCTTATGGGCTCTATTTTTAATATCTAACTATGTGTTTGAATGGGTATTTGTAGGTATGAAGACTAGTATGATGAAGATGAAGAAGAAGACTTCAAAATGGATGAGAATAAGGCCAAATGAAGAATTTATAAGAATATGAGGTTGAGATAATGTAATTATAGTTGGTATAGGGAAAATAAAACAAGATGGAAGGTGTTAAATCTGATCATGAAGACTATGAAGACCAAATGCCATTCTATGAGGCATGAGAGAGCTACTTGAAAGAACAAGAAAGTGCTAATGAGCAGGAAATGGATGCTAATGATGAAATATGGAAGACATATAAAAGTTTATATGTTAATAAAAATATGAAAGAGTTATTACAGAGCGCTTCCATGAATCAAGAGGAAGAAGGAGTGCACTAATAGAAAACACCAACTTCTTCATTCAAGGAGATCATACATCAGGACTATATTATGCCTAGATGTCTTAAAAGTAATGAAAAAACAATGAAGCATGATGATAATTCATGTAAGGAGCAGGTTTACCAAATTGTCAAGTAAAATATAAAAGCCAAGGGATAAGATAGGCGTTACAAAACAAAAATCAAGCTACAAAACCAAACAAACAACTGATACTAAGACTAGAACTCAGCCCAAGCATATGGCAAACTAGAAATGGATAGCCAATGATAAAAATCAAATGAATCCACTCTGATAATGCATGAAAATTTTGGTGAACACTAGTTTAAGAGAACAAGATAAGATGGGAAAACTAGTTCAAGAATGGAAGCCAAAAGTTTTACAAGAAAGTGAACAAACTCATCAAGAAAATCCAAGTAATTTCCAAGGTAATGAAGTGATTTTCAAATATTTGATGATGTACCTAACTATGGTGATTTGAATTCATTAAGTGCAGCAAGGAAAGAAGAATGTATAGCCTTAAAAGAAGTGAATAAAGAAGCTACATGGGAAATTGGTGAATGCTCCTACAAAAATGAAGAACAAACATGGAAGAAAGGTGAAGATTGTGCTAAAAGGATGAACATGACAGCCCCAAGTTTGATGAGGCCATGGATGAAGAAGACATTCTCATGTTAAGATAAGAAATGTGCATGATAGAAGAGCTCCTTAACTCTCCAAAAGGTATACAAACCAAGAGTGAAGACAAGGTGAGTAAGCTCTATGATTTATTTCTTGGTAATGAAATTTGTGTAGATGAATTCTTAGAAATTATACCAATTTAATCTACTAGTACATTTTATGAGCATGGAGAAAGAAAGAATGAGTGGATAGATGGAAATGATGAGCTGATTTACATAGTTGAACTAGATGAGTTATTGCCTAAAGTATGATTAATGTAATGAATAAGGAAGAAAAGAATGAAGCTATGACTGTTCTAGAGATGATTTCTTGGTCAATTTTGGATAAAAAAGAGTAAAGGATAAGAAAAACAACCATGAAACAACTTAACATAATGATAAGTGAAACCAAACAAGGAATTGGGCAAGAAAATGCAAGTTTTGGCAAGACAAATGATGAAAAGATGAAGAATATGAACTAAATAAAGATGAAGAAGGTGATAAAAGGAGGAAAAGAACATGTTTTTGTTATTATTATCTTTGTATGTGCAAGTACATTGGATGCAAGATTGAGAATGATGAGGGAAAAGATGAAATTCAAGAAGCCAAAAAGCAATGTCAAAGAAAATTCAAGAATAAAATACAAGATATGGGACCCATGGCTATGAAATACACAAGGACAGTCAAAATAGAAAGATAAAGGGAAAAATTACAATAAAATGAAGACTCAACTGAAGACATGATTATCCAAACAAAATTTATGAAGGCTTCTTCTCCCCCTTGGGAGTATGATGCAGGAGCATCTCTCACTAGGTTCTAATTTTGATGTGTTGGTCTAATCTTGGTATGTGAAGGTGTTATAGGAGGTCTAAATGTCATGTAAGTGTTATTAGAGTCATGATGTGATGTTGGAGTGAAGGAAAATTTTAAAAATTCAAAATGGTGAATTTCCCTCCAAAAATGTCATCTTGAAGTCTAGAAGAGTTTGAGCCATTTTTGGCCTATGATGGAGTTGTTAGTGGTCCTAATAGCTAAAAAACTATGTTAAGAGAGAAAATACATGTCCTTGGGATGAGTTGAAGTCTATAAAATGTTAAATAATAAAAATACCATCTTTGTGTGTTTAAATTTCATGTGTAAAGGTCTTGAGTCAAGTTAGTTAGGGTTGAAAACATAAAGTGGTTGAGATAAAAGAAATAAATGTGAGTGAAATAGTTATTTATCTCCAAGAGAGCAAGGTAGAAAGATATAATTCAGGTGGAAAGGAGTTTTTAGAGGATATACAAGAGGAATTTCGGAGATACTATGTTTTTGTGAAGGATAACTCTTAATACTATCAATATATTGGAAGATTTATACATATCTATGGTGTTTGTGTGTGCTTTTGTTTTCCTAATTTATAGCAAGAATAAATTACTCCTATTCACCTTGTATAGATGATTCAATGGTAAAAAAACTATAGGTGTTACCTTTTTGTATTTATCTCAGGTTTTGATAACGAGCTTATGCTTTGTGTTAATGACATATGATTATCTAAAGATAAGGACAAAACATTGTTATTTTAGATTGAGCATGCCATTTGAACTACGTTTTCCTTCTTGGGAAGATATATTTGAGAAATAATAACGTACGTGGAGAAAACAAAAATGATATGTACCTTGGGAAATGATATTATAATGTATATGGGTTGATGGAGATGTCGACATGTGGCACACATCCCTTCATTAATCACATAAGAATTAGTTATATTGGGTAATGAGTCGGTCGACATTGGGATTAGGTGTTACCCATCTATTAAGATTAATTTATGTCTATATAAGGAGGTGAGTATAATTTTGATGAGGTATGAGTTGATTCTTCTACTTGGTAGAGTTATATTAGAGGTTTCCCCCTCGAAGTGGATTCCCATCTTGGAAGATTGTGGAGTCACTCCTTCCTTAAGGAGCATATGTATGGTGTTTCCATACCCTAAGGGTATTATTCTTAATATATTGTATATTTGGGCATCTTTTCCCACCCATAGAGCTTGTGTTGTGTTATTTTTCCAAATTACTCATTTTCATGTGCAACAATCTTATCAAGTGGTATCAGAGCGTCGATTTTAGTAAAAATTGGGTCCAAACCTTAATTTTAGAGATTCATATATATTTTAAAATAGGATTTTATTTCTTTCTCAAATAGTTTACCATAGTTGCTAAAGGGTTTCAGAAAGTTGCACTCCAAATTTCAGAAATTTTCGAGGTGTTTTGTGGAAGTTATTGCATTTTTAGGGTTTCGCCTAAATTTGCTTCACAAGGTTAAATTTTGGAATTATTTATCTAAATTTCCACCAGCATTGAAACTCCCATTCCAAAAGAAATGGTAAAAATTTCAAAAATTTGGATCTTTTTTTAACAAGTTATTGAGAGTTTTATGGTTTTACATAAAATCATCCTACAGGTTGCAATTTTCCATATTTATTTTATTATTTTACATATATGGAAATCTCTCACAATTATAGTAGGGGTTAATTCTTTGTGGTTTTAGATTGGAGGCTGAATTATAGACAAAATCATCAGGTCAAATATTGGTCAAAGGAGTAACTTTGTGAAACCCTAATTTTTGTGCATCATGGATATACCAATTTTCTATGGAAATGGGGAAATTGATGCCAAAACATAGTGGTTACAATTTAAGAAAATGTATTTTGAAATTTTTAGTATGGGTTAGTTTTATCTTCATCTTGGTGGGAAAGCCACGACATTGGTATTCTTATTTAGATATAGATCTGTTGGGTTGGGATTGGGAGGAAATGGAAGATATTGTCCTATCAACATGGGAATCCAATTCGAGGAGAAACCTCCAATATACCTCTACCAAGTAGAAGATTCAATTCATCCCTCATCGCATGATACTCACCTCCCTTATATAGACGTACATTACTCTTAATAGATGGGTAACACCTAATCCCAATGTAGGCGACTCATTACCCAATATAACTAATTCTTATGTGACTAACTAAGGAGATGTGTGCCACATGTTGACATCTCCACCAACCCATATAAATTTTAATAACATATCCTAAGGTACATATCATTTCCTCCCTCTTGATGAATCTCAAAAATTAGGGTTTGGACCCAATTTTTTCCAAAATCGATGCTCTTATACGACTTGATAAGATCTTTTCATATAAAAATGAATAATTTATAGAAGATAACACAACACAAGATATATGGGTGTGAAAATATTCCCAAATATGTAATATATTTAGAATAATACCCTTAAGGTAGGGCAACACCATCAATTCTCCTAAAGGAAGGAGTAACTACGATTTCAAAATTTAGATGAATCTCTAAAATTAGGGTTTGGACCCAATTTTTCAAAAATGGATGCTCACGATACCACTTGATAAGATCTTTACATATATAAAATTCACAACTAATTTCAAAATATAGATGAATCTCTAAAATCAGGATTTGGACCCTATTTCTACCAAAATCGACGCTCTAATACCACTTGATAAGATATTTGCATATAGAAAATGAGTTATTTATAGAAGATAACACAAGAAAAGATATATGATTGGGGAAAGATTCCCAAATATGCTTTATATTTAGAATAATACACTTAAGGTACGACAACACCATCTGATGCTCCTTAAGGAAGGAGTAACTCCATAATCTCCCAAGATGGGAATCAAATTTTGAGGAAACCTCGATATTCCTCTACAAGTGGAAGCCTCAACTCATCCCTCATCACATGATACTCACCTCCCTTGTATAGACATACATTACTCTTAATAGATGGGTAACACCTAATCCCAATGTAGGCCGACTCATTAACCAATATAACTAATTCCTATGTGACTAACTAAGGGGATGTGTGCCACATGTCGCCATATCCATCAACCCATATACATTATAATATCATATTCCAAGGTATATAGAAGAAAAAGTATTTTAGGTTTCATGGAAGATAAGAAGGGAATCAAGCATGAAATACATGTTTAGACATATAAGTTGTGCATGTGTAAGTATCCCTAAATAAAAAGTGTAAATTTAACTCATATATGGTAAACATATAGATGAAATAAATATAGTAATACATATATCGTGACTATGGGAATTATTAGTGCTACTCCTTGTGCATGCACGAGAACCTCTATGAGAAACATGATAGTGATTTTTCTTACATTTAGACTTCTTAAAATTAATGTAAATGGGTTTGAGTGAGTATAATATTTTAGGAACAACTTGTGAAGGTGCATGTCAAATCTTAAATAATGGTCTCAAGTCAAGAAAATATTTTTATTGGACCTTTGAATGAAGGAGGGTTTTATACCCTGCCTTGAGCAAGCTCATATGACTCACTATTTGTGGAAATTGAATATTTCTAATGGAAAACCCCCACCGGAATTTTTTTCCTTGTAAAGTGAATAAATAAATACCTTTAACATAAATTTTGAGTCTTGAAACCACTCCCTCAAAAAATTGTAAAGATTAAAGGCTTCTCGGGTTTCTTGTGGACTATCTAGGGTTTCGAGAGGAAACATTAACTAGAAGATTTTGTGGATGGTTATTTTCCCAAAAACTTTGTATAAATCATCATGGATGATCGCTTAAGAGGACTCACATATAAAGTTTTAAGTTCATCAGTTGCAATAGGATATTTTCTTACCAGTCACGAAGATGACTGTACATACAATTTAGAAACCTTTTCTAGGAGTTACTTTTTACAGGAAATTTTGTTTTAAGCTGTTGAATTAAAGCATGAAAACTTCAAGATAGGATGGAAAGGAAGTGTAATAAGAGATTATAAAGAATATTTCAAAAAATAATGGTGAAAATTTCCTATTTTTTGATAGTCTAACTCGAAAACCATCTATAGTAAATGAGGGTTAGTAAAAGGTGGTGATTTACAAAGGAACTATCCTTCTTACTTGGAGTTAACTGATGAAACTTCTAGGGAATTATAAAAGGCTTATTAGGTGTCTAAAAATCCTTTTATTGTTCATATAAATTCTCTACACACCGAGTTAATCTTGACGAGTTGTGTTAGGGATACCTAGTTGAGGGTAAGGGATTAAATACAAAAAAGAAGCTCCAAGGTGTTGGGTAAAGAGTTAAGAGTTGAAATTTGTCATGCATATTAGGCATGATATAAGCTTAACCAATGAACTCAATATTTTATTTGGGATATGCTTAAATCACTTTCGGTATGACTATTCTAAATTACTTATCTTAAGGGGGTTAGAAAGGTGATGTGAACTTAGGCGAATACACCAAAATAATAACAACAATATATTATATTTACTCTCCACTATTCTCGAGAAATACATTTGTTTATTATCTATTCATATAGAAATCACAACCATCTCCTAATAAATAGGAACAACATACCTGGTAATAGGCACAGGTAACAACAAACCTATGAGAATATAATACCAACAAAATAACAATATAACAATATGCCCAATGTAAAAATTATTTCCTAACATTTCCCCCTTAGTTTTTACATGGTAAAACATATCTCATTCTTTGACTCTAGCATGTCACCTCTATGTGCGGCGTGATCACCTCCTCAATTGTGCAAGATCGGAAATGCACAATACTCGTACATGTGCTAATGCACATTTCTTCCACTTGATGGTTTTCTTTGGCTTTTACTCACAACCTTACCCAATTGGTTTTGGTGTACCAATAACCTTTAAGTAATTGATTTTATAAGTTCACAAAAAACCTTACAATATGGATTTTATAGGGTCACCAAAAACACGACAAAGCTGGTTTTCTTGGTTTACTAAGAACCTTCACATCATGATTTCTATAATACATTTTGATCAATATTCTACAATGTTTTTACTAAAAGTGGTTACATGAGGAATACACACAAGTGAACAATAATTTACATCATCTATTCTTATTTTTATGCCATACTTAAAGTATGAAGAACTAAAATCCACACGAAAAAAATGGCTGAAACATTGCACAATTGAATATTCACACCAAAAATGCCACCATACCAAAAGTGCAGCCCTGTCATTGGTGACTAACGAGAGGTCGTTGTTTAGCCTCCGGCTTTCACTGCCTCCATCCTCCAATCTGAAAATTATCTAGTATAGATATTCTTAATCACTTTGATTTTCGCTATGAGCAATATTTCCTTCCTCTTTATTCTCTCCTTCTTCATCAGTAATCATGACACTATCTTGCAGTTTCCCATCAAGTAAATCATGTGATTTTTTCCGTAATTTGTAGATGTATGACCGAGGTTGTTTACAATAGTAGCAAGTAAGTTGTTTTTGTACCTTTGGAAGTTGAACCATCGTGTTTTTTCTTAACAAATGTATTTTATTTCTTGTTTCTACCATACATTGCAATTTCCTCTAGTTCAACGATCATAATTCTTTTTTCTTCCTCAAGTAAAGAAGAAATGAGATCTTCTAAACTAGGATTAATTTTATTCAATGGAAAACATATATTAGAATAAGCTTGGTTGGCATACTATTTAATAAAACAACCTTTGCATCATCATCAGGTACATATATTTTAATTCCAGCTAATTGATTTGAAATGGATCGAAACTTACTAATGTGATCTACCATGTTATCACCTTCTTCCATTTTGAGACCGAAAAATCTTTTCTTCAATTTTATCGATGGCTTCCGACTTGTGAACCAAACAATTTGTTTAATGTTTTCCAAATTGTATGAGAGGATTTAGACAAGTCTATATGATGCAAATAAGCATCAAATAGTCCTAATCCAATGATTGTTGTGGCTTTTTGGTCTTTGCTTTCCCAATTTACTACTTTATCTCGTATCTGTTGGTTTCTTTGCTTTTCCATCAACGATATCCCACAGGTCTTTATTAATCAGAAATAGTTGTGTTCAAACTTGCCATGTGTGGAAATCATTTCCATCAAATTTTTGAATATGACTTAATTTATCCATGACAAAAATGACAATATAGTTTCTATGAATACGCTTTGATTAATGGCAGCTATCAAAATCCAAAATTCTAGTTGATCCGGAAACACCACAAAAATTATGAAAATAAAACTTGAATTAAAGATGTAAAGAATATAAAGACCAAGTTGATCAACCTCTTAGTGATGTGATGCCAATACAGGCTCAATCTTCTTCAACACGCCAGTCAAGATGTTTCAATACGTATCCCAAGTCGATCAATGAAAAGAATACATGTGATGCTTAAAAATGAAAAAGTAATTCAAGAATGTTTACTCATGTTCTCTTTCATGAATGGTGACACGTGGAGTTCCTTTGATCTTTATTTCTAGCGCCACGGTTTTGCATGATTTTCAAAACTAAATTTCATCATAAATTCTTGAAGATCAGTATATTCATATGCCAATTAAAACTAATTCTCTTTTATGGATTTCTAGCTCAAAAATTAGCAGTTGTTTAGTAGATATGAATATACTAACTCCACGTGGACAATGTTAGGACGTGGCACTTTGGAATGACAATATTATTTTCTTTGAGATCCAAATTAAAAACTGGTAGGAATGCTCATAATTAATAGGCCGACTTCTCAAAACCACATATCAGGCTCTAGGAATCGGTTGAATGCTTAATCCATAGACATACATATTAGACGCCCTCAACAAGAATACATTACATCCCATAATATGTTATAGGTACCAATTACTTTGTACATGTGTACAAGTCTAACACATGGAGAAGAAGATTAGAATTTCTGCGGGTTCAAACAACAATGAAGTTCCTCCTGAGGCATATGAAAATTGATGTAACATCTGAGGCACGCAAACAATATGAAAATTTCTCAGAACAATTTATTCTTTAATATACATTCAAAATCTCAGTATTTTTACCATGGATTCACATCGCTCTGATACCAAATCAGGTGAATATACCAGAATAATAGCAACAATATATTATATTCTCTTTCCACTATTCTTTAGAAATACATGTGATTATTATACAACCATATAGAAAGAAAAACCATCTCTAATAAGTATGAACAACATACCCAATAACAGGCAGGTAACAACAAACCTACGAGAGTATAATACCAAAAAAATAACAAACTAACAATATAACAATATGCCCAATGTAGAAACTATTTCCTAACATGAAGCTTGTGTGGGAAATTGCTTAATAGGAAAGAGTGAGGTCTTTTGAAACCATTCGAATATATAATTCTTAAAGAGTAAATAGGGAACAATATTGGCATGATAAACTAGATATTGAAGGTGATGATGCCACTCAAATTGATGAATATGATTATTTGCATATTTAGGTCTTTATAGGCTTGAGATGGATCCTCAAGTGCAAGGTTTTTAAGAAAAATACTACTAGAATCCTACTAGACTTGTAAAATGGATTGAGCTAGTGGTTTGTGCACATTAGATTGTTAGATGTTATTAGAGGGGAAGGCTGATTCTAACTATGTAAACACCTTGATGTAATATTACTAAACTTGTAAAATGGATTGAGCTAGTGGTTTGTGTACATTAACATTAGATGTTATTAGAGGAAGGTCGATTCTAACTATGTAAACACCTTCAATGTAATCTTAAAATAATAGGTTAGTGTGTTTTTATAAATCATCGATATAATTTATGTACAATTTATTATTTAATGTAGATATAATAATTTTAGAATGATAAAACACTTTCAATATTATTAAATTAAACATATTCTCTTGACAATATAATTTGAGTGTAACTAGCTATATTATTTAGATATGATAATTTTAGAATAATAAAATAATTTCAAGATGTTTATAAATTATACTGAGACTCATTTGACATAATAAGAAAATTTACGAGTTCCTCAAACCTATTTATTATGTTTCTAAAAAAAAACATATAAGATGATGAAATAAAACAATCAACTTCTTTATTTCAATAAAAGTAAACAAATAATTTCTCTAGATAGGAGGCTATTTAAATTTTTTAAAATAATTCTATGATACATGTATTAAATATATCAATCATTTTAAATAGAAAATAAGGAAAAAAACATATTCAATAAAAGAAACCAACCATTATATTAATACGTCGGTCTCCTCTATTGTTCATATATGTTGAATGTTATTGTGAACCAACGGTTCTAAAAAAATTGTGAGTAATTTATAATTGAAATATTGGGAATTACTATCAATGCACTAATTTTATGCATTTTTAAGGAAATTATAATATTATATTGACAGGGCTTCACAACACTTTGATAACGAGTATATCTTAATAGCAAATTCATTTTGTTTATATTATTAGGAGCATCACTCTTCCATATCATCATAAATTGGAGAAACTAAATTCTAATAGGACACAGCTATATGTCTATAACACTAACTAATATATGTTCAACTTTTGGTAATAGCACTCTTTCGATGCCATTTAGAAGGTTCGAACTATATTTTGATAAGGAATTACTGTATTTATATTCTTCTAACCAATTTATATCTTTATAAATTTAAGAAGATCTTCTGAAGCATTCAATTCTTTTTGTGTTTTATATGACTTGAACACATTTATATTAATTACATCAAGAGGTGTGATAAGTGGTAGGTAAGAGTGTAATGGCCTGAGTTGATTGAAAAAATTATTCATTTGTGTGCTAATATATAATAATTAAAATAATTTATTTTTAAATTCTCACTCAATATTTAGGATATAAAATAAATATATGATTGTGTATTTATACATGTGAATGTAAGTTATTTTCAAAGTGTGAAAAGTGTGAATTGGTAAATAACTATGCGGGAATATTACTAACTTATTTAAAATGTTTAAGTTAGTAATATGTATGGGGTAGAATACTTAACTTACTTTTTTACTTATATAGAATCTATGGTAAGAATTTACAGGTATGGGTTAAAATAGCACATATATCTTAAATCAATGTATATAAAAGATACCAAGAGATATCAATCTTGAGATACAAGATGTTGATACTCTTACAAGTTAGATACGCACCTGAGATTGATATCTCTCGTGTCTTTTAGATATATTTATTTAAGATGTCTATGCTAGTATTAAAACTTTGAAAAGATCATTTTTTCCAATCATTTATTTATTTTTTCTTTTGTTTCTCCACTTATGATATTTTCTACATTGAATTTAGTGCGAAGATCTTTTGTATCTAAATTTTTAGCTATATTTTTTTCTATTTTGTATCAATATACACATTAGTAAAGTTATAATTAGAATTCAATAAATACATGTAAACAAGAGGTGCACTAATACAACTAAGATAAAAAAATGATATTTCAAATGAATCGATCTATATTTGAAGCATACCCATGCCATTAAAATATTTCACGAATCTAAGGAAAACAATAGCATTTACTAGCTATTTCATGTTTATTATTTTAAAAGGATCATATAATTTAAGAAATCTTGCACTACACTATTCTTTGAATTGCATTATAAAAGTACATTAATTTCTATATTTGTCAATTATTTCGATGCATGATAAATATCAACCAGGATCATTTTCATTGATCTCAATATAATCTAAAAAATTATAAGTTTAGTAGATGTTGAATTATGGTTTTAAACAAGGACACATCCATGTACATATCTTTATCTTGTCTCATTCATAGGGGTGAAGGAAGTGGTAGAGGTAAGCCATTCAATCAAGTATGACCTACTTTTGGTAGTTTAGATTTCTTTGTTTTCTATTCTTGTTTTCATCCTGTGAGAATCTTGAACACATTAAGGTGTAAAAATTTATCATCATCACAAAGTACATTGACATATTGAGTGACAGGAAGAGCACCCACACCCCTTATCAAAAGAACCTTCGCAGCAAAGCATGAGACAACTATTGGAAATATGCATGCACCATGTATTGCTAATTCCAACCATAAATTTTTAGAAGGATTAAAAATAGATTTAATTTGCTTTAGTTTAGAATGAGCCTTGATTTAGTTAAAGTCAATTTTTAGGATTATATTTAATTCAGAATAAATTTTCTTTATTTCATGACATCATGAGCTATTTTAAAGCAAGAGTTTAAATTTAGAATGCTTAGTGAAGAGCTATTAGTGGGTGAGTTATTCCATTTAAATAACAGAAATTGTAATTTCTTTGTATGCACACATCTGAAGTGTTAAATGCATAGGCGAAATTAGAGAAGTGTTGCATGCACAAACTTCATTGTAATTTGAGTTGAAGCTCACGAGTATGAGTTAATTAATGGAGATTACGCACAAGAGAGGTTGTTTGAACATTCTTCTATTTATGTAAGTTATTTAATTGTTCTGTTTATTTCTTGTATGTTGTTTTTTGTATAAAAGGCAGATTTTCTACAAATTGGTATCAGAAAGCGAGGTTATACCAACTGCTTATTAAATTGGTAGCAAGCTATGGCTTCTACATTGAGACATATAGACACTACAAGGTTTAATGGAAAGAATTACGAATCTATTGGTTTTGACCATGAAGGCGCTATTTAGATCTCAACACGTGTGGAGATCGTTGAAGATGGAGTACATAGAGCGAGATGCGGCATAATATCATTGCACTTTCTTAGGAAAGAAACATACTTTGAAGGAGTTATGAAAGAAGGATGGACAAACTCTTTTCTATATTCATCGGAGATGCATGAAATCATTCTTTCAAGAGTGGCGTAGCAGATGAGTCCTCACGCAAATGCAAATTAGGTTTGTGCTACGAGTAAGAGAGTCTTGACACGATTCCTGTGTAATTATAGTTGAATCCTGCATTGAAGGAACATAATTAGCTTTTCATTTCAGTCATGAAGGATGAATCATGGATTTAGCATCTAAGGTATGGACATTTGAATTTATTATATAGAAAAATTATGGTTAAAGGCTTACCATTGATTCGAGAAATTGGAAAGGGTATGTGAGGTTGTATTTTGGGAAAGCAACACAGAGATTCATTCCCGATTGGAAAAACAACAAGATCAAGTGCACCACTTGAGATTGTACATTCGATTTATGTGGACCTATACAAACAAACTCTATTGGAGGTTGTATTTATTTTATCACATTCATTGATGATTACACAAGAAAGACATGGGTTTATTTTTGATAAATAAATCAAATTCCTTTGATACATTTCAGCGAGTTTAAGGCATTAGTGGAGAAGCAAAGTGGATACTACATCAAATTTATCGAACAAATAGAGAAGGTGAGTATGTTTCTAATGATTTTATGATTTTTGTAGATATCATGGTATACACAAGCGATTTACTTACAGATATACACCACGGAAAAATGGTGTGGCGAGAGGGGAAAAATAGAACCATCATGGAGATGGCGAGAAGCATGTTGAAGGAGAAACATATTCCGAATGATTATTGGGCGAAGCACTTAGCAACTTGTTTATATTTTGAGCAGGTGTCAAGCGAAACTTGTTAGGAACATGGTTCCTCAACAAGAATGGACTAATAGGAAACACAATGTTTCACATTTAAGAGTTTTTGGTTGTGTAAGCGTATGCACATGTACACGATGAGCTAAGGAAGAAGTTAGATAACAAAGGATAAAATTTATTTTCTTTTGGTATTGAAGAATAAAAAGTGTACAAGTTGTACAATCCGAGTCCTTTGAAAAAGGTTTTATCGCAAGGATGTACTGAGTTTATTGAGAATGAAGCATGGGATGGAATTATAGAAAAGCAGTGAGAGTATAGCAACATTATTAGCATGATGATATGGTAGATGAAACTTTAGATCGGTAAGGTATTGTATCTACAAATTCTTTGACATGCATGACAAGTTGTAGCACAAGCTACACCTCCATCTATAGTCAGGAGGTCTCCAAGATTTCATCCATCTTTAGCCATGCAAGAGACACCACAGAGAACACTAGAAGCTACTCCATCACCACAAAGTAGTCCTGTCGAATAGTCTGTAGCGAGAAAACAAGAAGTCTAAGTGAGATTTATAATGTTGATATAACTAATTCATTTTCAGTTTTTACATTATTTTCTTGGGTGCGAGATCAGTATATTTTGAAGAGGCTATAAAGAATGAAGTTTGGGAAAAATCCATGGATGATGAGATCGATGCTATAGAGAAGAATCAAACATGGGAGCTGATGGATCTTCCAAAAGGAAAGGACGTGATAGGAGTAAAGTGGGTCTACAAGACAAAATACAATGCTAATGGAAAATTATAGAAACACAAAGTGAGGCTGGTTGCAAGAGGTTTTACGTAGCAATATGGAGTTGAATACTGATGAAATATTTGCACCCGATGCACGTTTGGATACAGTAAGAATGGTTTTAGCAATTGACTCAAAACAAATGGCCTATTTATCAAATGGATGTTAAATTAGCATTCTTAAATGGATTCCTTGAAGAGGAATTTTATTTAAATTAACTAGAAGGTTATGAGATTGAAGGTCATGAAGGAAAATTATCTGATTGAAGAAATCCTTCTATCGTCTCAAGTAAGCACCTAGAGATTGGTACAGCAGAATATATTCTTATTTAATTGAGAATGGTTTCGGTAGGAACATTTGATGAGCCTACCTTATACACTAATATTAATGAGCAAGGTAAAATTTTAATTGTTTGTTTATCGTAGATGATTTGATCATTCAAGAAATCATTACTGAGTCATTCAAATCAGCCATGAAGGAGTTTGAGATGGATTATCTTAGTCTTATGCATTATTTTTGGGCGTTGAAGTTCAACAATCAGAAGGTGAGTTTTTATCTCACAGAAAAGTATGCAAATGATGTTTTGAAAAGGTTTAACATGTTGAATTATAAATCCAGACACCCGGTTGCGGTAGGTTTGAAGTTGAGCAAAGAGGATGAAGGATCGTTTTGGATCCAACATTTTTAGAAAGTTGGTTGGAAGTCTTATGTATTTGGCCATAAGGCACGATATCATGTATGGTGTGAGCCTCATATCAAGGTTCATGAAATCTCTAAGAGATTCACATTGGCAAGATGGAAAAATAATTTTGAGGTATGTGCGTGAAACAAAGAATCATGGAATTATTTATTCAAGTTCAAATGAGTTCAAATTAATTGGTTATACGAATAGTGGCGATCTTTAGAAGTATCGATGATCGGAAAAGCACATCTAGCTATACTTTTCACTTAGGAGCAGGAGGTGGTTTCATGGGCATCGAAAAAGCGGCCCATTGTCACATTATATTCAGCAAAAGTAGAGTATGTGCTTAGCAGCAATAGGAGCTGACTTTCGGAGGAATGACAAAGATGTTGGAGGGAATGCGTGAGCATAGACCGTTGCAGCTCAAGCCGCGGAAATGGTGTAGCTTGAGATGAAGCAAGAACTCACTCGAAAAGCAATGTGTATGCATTGAGGAAAAATGGCTAAGAGGAGCAAAAAAGAGGCCCATGCTCCGTGTTCATAGATGAGGAAAGGTGTGTACATATAGGGAGTAAATGTGTAACTCCCATGTGAGAAAAGATTCCTCCATAATGGAGAAGAGAGTTACTTTCCCAAATGGGAATGTAACTCCTATGGCTTGACTTACACATATGTGCCAGTTACGCAAGAGAGAATCTGTCATAACTAAGATGACACCTAGATCCATGTCCACCTAAGTGAGATGACTCACTGGTGAGGTGGATACACCTAATAAAGTGAATAAATATACCACCTACATGCATATTTAATGACATGTTAAGTTTTTTGGATGAGAATAGTGTTGATAGATTTACAACGAAGCAAGAGGAAGCTTTATCTGATTTTTGTGACAACAACTCAACCATAACGTTGTCCAATGATCATATTTTTTCATAAGAGGAGCAAGAATATTGACACGAGGTATCATTTCATGGGGAGATGGTAAACGAAATTCATCTTGAATTTTGTAGATCAAAGATTTGTTCTGAGACATTTTACAAAGTCTTTGTGCAAAAGAATTTTTTGAATATTTGAGAGATTGTTTGGGAGTTTGTGATCTGCACATGGCAGATCTAAAAAAAAAGCGAAGCTCCAGGAAAAGTGAAAGCTAAAATTTTGAAATTAAGAGGAGTGTTGGAAATATGCATGCACCATGCATTGCGAATTCAAACCATAGATTTTAGAAGGATAAAAAATAAATTTAATTTTCTTTAGTTTAGCATGAGTCTTGCTTTAGTTAAAGTCCTATTTTTAGGATTATATTTAATTCAAATAAATCTGCTTTATTACACAACATGCAGCTGTTTTAAAGAAAGAGTTTAAATTTAGAATGCTCAGTTGAAGAGCTGTTAGTGGGTGAGTTATTCTATTTAAATAACAACAATTGTAATTTTTTGTATGCACACAAAAAGTGAAATGCTGCTTGGGTAGGGAATTAGATAGAAAGTGTTGCACACATAGAATTCATTGTAATTTGAGTTGAAGCTATGAGTATGAGTTAATTAATGGAGATTATGCATAGGAGTGGTGATTTGAATATTCTTTGTTTATGCAAAGGTATTTAATTGTTTTTATTTCTTGTCGTTGTTCGTTGTATAAGACTACATATTTTCTGCCACATGTAAAACATCCTCAAATGCCATCCTAATTTCAATAAATAATTTATCGGGTTGGCGTAATAGGTATGGAAGCTTTTACAGAACGGTAGGGATCTTGAGGCTAATATGCCTTATGGAATTCAATACGAGAGAAAAAAAAATCCTGCACAAGGATAGATTTATGTGTTACCTTAGATACTACAGAAAAACTATAGCTTAAATATAAAGAAAGAGAACATGTTAGAGATGACAAAGGTAGGAACCACCTTTGGACTAGTAATGTGCATTAACAAAATCATGCATCCCAAATTTAATGTGAATACCCAGCGGTGAGATCATTGTGTAATGTCATAAGGGTAAAAGCTATTATGAAATACTTTACGGAGTATGATTTTATTTTATTTTGAGATTACTTTTCTATGTTTGCAATTAAAGTAATAGAATATGGAGATATTATAGTTGTGAGTGTTAAACAAATGCTTCATCTTCATTTGAAACATGTGATGACAAGAGATAGCATTATAGGTCAAGTTACTTAATCCAAAATATAATATCTGATATGAGCACAGTATTGGGTATGCAAATCCTTTTAAAAATTTACTAAGTATAACAAAACATTTGAAAATATACTAGTGAAATGTATAGAATTAAATAATATTCTTTATATATTTAAAATAGAGAAAAGAGATGCTTTTAACTGAAAATAATAATAATAATTAAAGAAAAGTTTTGTATAGTCATTTTTCCATTCTATTTTGAGGTTTTCTTTTTCTAAATATGGGCCAAATATGGCTTTTGGAGATGGAAAGAATATTTAAACTCCATCAAGCCCGGTGCCCGAGATCCATGTTTGACATGCATGTGGCATATCAAGCCTAGAATGTGTATTTACGTAACTTAGATAATAATAGTAGCATATGTTGAATGTAGCATTAATTCGAACCTTGTTAAGGAAAAAGCAATGTTTATGATATATTAACGTGAAGGGAATGTTTTTATTGTACACTATACTCAGATAACCATAATTTAATATTAAAATTTACCATGAAACATTCCACTACTAAGCGAAATCAATCCCTTCACATATGACTCTCAAATCACATTATTCGGTGTTAGGTTGACTTCGGTTTCATGTTTACGCATGTTGTTGTGCCCAACTTGCAGCGTCGACTCTTTTTTCTATTAATGTTTCATTTTTATCTCCTCTACTATTCTTTTTAGTTGGACATCGAGTTGTGATTCTTGTTTTTTTCTACTCGGTAGAGTTCTTCTTTCTATTAGATTCTCATTGCTCTGTCGTGTGCTAAACCTTTTTTTATATCTAGGTAGAATCCCAATCAAAGAAATTTTTACCATAAAAAAACAATACAAATTTAAATATTAAAGTGAAGTTGAATAATAAAAGTAAAAATCAAAAGATAAAAAAATAAACTTGATGAAACTTAAACCGGTAACATGAAACTAAAATGAAACGTCCAGTGTTTTCTATAATCAAATTCTGATGTATATTAATTTTGAGTTTTTCAGCAATTTAAATATATAGATGCCATTATTTCATGTCTTTTTCTGCCTCCAAGTGCCCCGATAGTCTTAAGATTAGTGTCTCCATCACCAAGACCCATCCTTTTTCCGTTCTGTGGTGATTGAAAAACTTTAAAACGTTAAAAATACATACAAAAAACATAACACCAATGTTCTATGCAATAGTCAATAAATCAAACAAAATAAAATTATTCAAACTCAACCAAATTATTCAAACTCAACCACGTGCAAATAAAATAGCAAATAATCCTTATATTAATGGTTCTTCTCCTATTAATGTCATTTTCATAATGATACAAAGTTTATAATTAACTATCTATATATAGATCATGTTGCTAACAACATAGATAGAACACATTGTTATTGTTTCCCTTATCCTTGCATCATCGCCTCTTGTTCATGCCCTCACTGGTAATACAAGACAATTGAATTTAGGTACTTCAAAAATAATTGTTTTCTTATAAATGAATTGAAAAAATTTCATACTATGCCATATAATTTTTGGATACCAAGAAATAAAAAATTGTCAATTAGCTTTATATTAGACTAACATTGTAATTCTACATAGAAAATTACCAAGCACAAAGTGAGATCACATTTTGTAGCTTTTATTTTTCATTTATAGTGTGTGAAAAAAAATCAGAGTCAAAGGAAGGCTTACTTTAAAAGTTAGTGGGTTGATTTACTTCGAATGATTTTAAAAAGTCTATGTTAAGGCTCCTAACATGTCAAATTCTAATATGCTCTGATCAAAGTTGCAAACATCTAGGGAATAAAAAATCATAAATGGAGGATAAACTAATCAGCCTTAGTGTTCATTTTTACACTTGAAACAAATAAAATTCTGACCAAGAATTTCAGTAACAAATATTAAAAAAGATAAACATGTAAATAAACTGATGCAAACAAAAAAATTGTCCTCATATAGGGGCATATTGATTTTTACATCAATCAATCCGGTACCTAGATAAGGGTTGTATTGGATTTTAGTTCAGAATTATGTAGAAGCTAGAGTGGTTTTTTTATCATAGCCAACAGACTGTGAGAATCCTTTGCTGCAAGGAAGCATGTTTTCCGATGATCACTTCATGTAGTAAAGATGTGGTTCATCTCTTCTTTAATGTTTTAATTTTACAATATTGTTCCGTAAACATCTTATTGATACCCAGAAAAAAACGCTCCTATGACAAGCGTAGTCTTCTATTCCTAGAGAACTTCATCGTGGGAATATTTTGAGATTTTACTTCACACCAAACCATGCATAAAAATGCAAATACCATAAAAATAATTAATTACATAAGAAGAAGAGATTTATGTTTTTGTGTCTAATTTTACTTCGCAAAACATAAAGAAATAATGTTTTCCTCAAAAAAAAAAGGTAATAGTTTGTCCATAGGTTGTAATAAAACCCGTGTGCATGACTTTAGACATGATTTGTCTTTTTATTTTGTTTTCTGCATTATTTATGATTTTCCCAAACAATGATGACATGTTTCTTATTTGTGTGTTCCCCAAGATTAGAAGGATCTCAGGAAACTCGAACGTGAGTTGGAAGAAATTTCTTGCTTAAGGATGAAAGAAAAGCAACAATTTTTTTAAGGTGCGCATATATCTACTCATTCAAAATAGTTTTCTTTCCTTTCCTGGCGCCCTCATCATGTAGCTTCTCAAAATAGTAAAAAAAAGTAACATAAAAAACAAATAAAAAAAAATTTATAATGACCCAAATAATCACACCACGAACAACACAGTGAAATACAAGATAACTTTTTTTTTTTTGCTTGACCATAACATGACGCAATATGTCATCACGAGTATCTGACTAACACTTTGTGAACAACTTGATCTGAGGATGGCCATAAAGGCAGCATGGAAACAATCACACATATCAAGGACAATTTACTTTTCTTTTTGACAAGACAACATAGAAGTCCAATCCACAGAACACACTTCTGATTAGGGGCCAACCCACCAAAAGGAGATATTCTTGAGGTTATTTATTTTAAAAGGACATCTTGCAATTCTTAGCTTACGTTTTCAAGGAGGCTCAAGATATGATTAAGTATAATTAGACACCTTGAAGTAAGTTTATTCCTTTGACCTTTGAGTAATTATTTTAAATCTTCTCTATTATGACATTTATTTACTTAATTCGTTTATCGAGAAAAGGAGTATTTAATTTCCCACAAGGCCATCGACTCACCACTAAGCTCTTTAAGATTCGTTCATGCCCTTATGACAACATTGGTTCACGTTCAACAAACTTAGGAGAAAATTACAAGGTACCTGGATAAAGTTAAAGGAAGAAGATCAAATAGGTTCACCCTTAAGAAATCATTAGTTCTTACTAAGGTTTAATTGAAGTTGGAGGTTTTATCGTGAGTTATTAGCGCTCTTACTTAGGCTTCACCTTTGAAAGAGCTTATCGAGAGAAGCTACTTACTTTTAAATAGGCTAAGAGATAAATTGAGTGGTTTGAAAATTTTCTTCTCTTACTTGTTAAATATTATTAGAAACTAACCATTGTTTTCCTTTAAGCTTATCTTTAGCGTTCTCGAAAAGAGTAGTGGTTCTTAGTTAGGTTAGGATAACATGTTATATAAAATCACATTGCGAGGATAGCCTTGCCCTTGATCACTTAGGAATTGTTTGTTCTCGAGTGGATCTCCTCTATGATTTATTTGAATAAAACTTTTAGGTAACCACCTGTAAGGAAAAGCCACCCCATTAAAACTTATACATATAACCCATCAATACAAAGTCTTAGAAAGATTTAATTTAAAACTTAATTCTCAAGATCGAGTTTTTTTTTTTACAATGCTTATGCGGTGAAGAGATTGAATATTATTTCTCACTAAGAAGAGTTACAATGGAATTACAAAAAGGACAAAACTACTTCTTCACGTAATTCTCAAACAATTCTAGACAAGAGGTCATATAAACTCTCTTGCAAACCTTTATTACAAAATTTACCTCACATTGGACATTTTTACTGAGGAACTTGCATAAATTGCCTTTGATGAAACCTTTACAACTCTTTCCTTTAATCTACTCGCATAATCCCATCTGCACAAATACTATTTGGAATCGAGTTCGAAGGCCCAGGCATGTTAAGGCTACTCATTCAATGATGGCTAACATTTAACAATATCAAGAAAGGAAAGTTCTAATTAAAAAATGGATTAAACAAAACCTGACTCCAAAATTATTCACATGAGAAAGAAATCTAAACCATCCAAAAAAAGGAGAAAGTCAAAATACGGTAAGAACAAAATCACATAAATCAAGCAAGACCTTATGGGCTAGGAAGCAGAAGGTCAAGAGTGTTGATATCTCCTTCATGTAATCCTATGGATTGCACGTGATTGGAATCAAAACATACTCCATCAACTAAAGGGGTCCGAGAGAAGACAAAACATACTAAGTATGATCGTAGGCGAAGCAAAAGCGACGTTATCCAAATATCTGAGAAGGCTTACCATAGCCTTTAAGGGTTCGCGCCCTTAAAAGAGAAAACAACTATCGTTTCAGTTTTAACCAAGGAGTTTACCACTACCTTCTTATAGGATTTCTTAAACGTAGGACTAGTTAACAAAACAAAACCACTCTTCCAAAAGCATACTGAAGGAGACACAAAAAGGGCCATTATTCTACCCAATGAGCCTTATCCTAAGCGTCGACTTCTCTCATCAATATAAGGGAAGACTAAACCCCAAAAAGTCGTTAATAATTTTTATATATTTCCGACAATGTCATATCGAAAGTATTAAAAATAAAAATTGATTTCCTTAGCAAGGCCACAAAATGGGACATTTTAGTAACCATGTTTGAAGTATAAGATATTCGAGTTCGAAAACAAAGGGATTCGATCGTAGAGGGTAAAACACCAACGATGCCCCAGGACTCAAAGACCACTACCACGGTGGAAGCACAAAAAATAAGAACCACACACATATCCATCGGAAGGTTACGTAGTGTGATGGGGCCTAGAAGTTCTGGGCTCCTTGCCAATGGTATAGAAGATGGAAAATTTACCCGATCCATGTGGGCTTATCGAGAAAATCTAGAGAATATCAAATAGATGAATATAGTAACCACTATTATATTATCACTGTAATCAGCTATCATCTAACAGAAGCGAGTTCACGAGTCAATACCATGGATTCACCTACAACTTTTGTTTGGTCTAGCTATTATAAAGCTTCTTGTGACCCTTAATAAAATTTGTAGAGATTTCATTCAATAAAACTTACTGATGTTTCCCCCTTACTTTAATCAAACAAGAGTTTGAACCAGGTAGTAGGTATAGTAATTTTTCTCAACACGTAGAGGCCAAAATAGATGTCGGAGTTATTCATCCTCTAGAATTGGGTACAAAAGTCAACCATGTACAGTTCTAAAGCAAAACCTAATGTCATATTCTAATTAAACAAAAAGTAAGGAATGCCCACATGCTTAAACAAGTTTTAGAACCCAAGCGTCTTATTAATGTACCTTTAGCAAAGCAGGGAGAGCCTAAAGGAAATACGTATTCATTCGAGCAAATTTAGAGATATGAAGGCTTAACCTTCCATATAGTAAGCCTTGAATTACTACAAATACCATCACGAGAATTCTTTTAAAAGAAGTCATATAAGCAAATGAAACTCTATAATGTTTCCTTCCTATGAACTAGAAGTTTTGCATCACTCAATATTAGGTAGCCCATTTAGACAAATATGAAATAGAGTAATCTATAAGAGGAAAAGAACATTCCAAGCAAAACCAGAACTAGGAGCGAGATTTAAAAGGAACAACCTGCATCGATCGTGATATAAACAACCACGAAAACATTTAGTCTAGGCACCATTCGAGAGAAAAGAAAATTCATTTCAAGATCTTTGAAAAGAAGGTAGAAAACTACTCTGAAAGTATAGTTAACATGCAGATTAGAATTCTTCAATCAACAAGCACATCGACCGGGGCTTGGGCAACGGCAGCACTGACCTGACCTCATGACTTCTCTTCCTTGCTGCTTTGAAGGTCCAACTCACGTGCCGGCCATGCACGGCATAGGGAAAGGGTGATTGAAACATGCCTTCTTGGAATCCTCGGGAGCAATTCAGGGAAGATAGAAGCACTCTGCCCCTTTATGAAGAGCATCCACATGGCCATAGAAACCCACCACAGCCATCATCATGTTGCCATATCCAAAGAAGATCATGCCTATTTCTATAAGCTATAGACCCTCTTTTCCTTTTGCCCACAAACCTTGACTATATTCTCTTTGCCAAATCCTCATGTGAGCCGATAAATGGCGTTAGCGAGTCACAAAAGAAACAAAACCGGGGCATACGTTTAATAAGCAAAAGATGGCTTTCAAACCAAAAAAATCTCTTGAAATACGAGACTCCATATCCCACTGAGACAACATCAACCTTGCTAGCATGATCATCACATCAATTGGCTCTCATCGAGACCATCTATGAGCGGAGAGTGCACTGTCAAGTCTGAAGTTATCGAGACTTTCTCTTACATGTGAGAATCATTGTCATTAATAGCGGGGAAGGCAGCGATCCATTGGCTTGCATCCACGAGTACTGACTGTGAACACGGTAGTTGTTTCCTCGGATACACCAACCAATCTATCCTTCCTCTTGTGATATTTGAGAACAACATCAAACTCTCTGTGAAACATTTCAGCTATATAGCTTGAAGGTCGCGATAAATCCATGAAACCTTTATGCTGCCTTTGACTTGGTGACTCGTTGGAAAGCGACTCATATAATTATAAAGCAAATGTGCTTCATGAATATTTTGATATGAAAGCAGATCCACCCCTGATGAGATCCTCTTCCGTGAGGTTACATCGTAGAACAAGCGGAGGTCTCGGTAGAGAAACTTTGCGTGCCAAGATTCGTCGGGTCCACAGTAACACTCTAACATCCATAGTCGATTTTGTGAAATGTCTTGAAGGAGAATCCCAAATTTGAGGATGCGGGACAATGCCGAGCAGGATAACAACATGGTTGGACCTACTTGCTTTGGAAGCACTCATGAAGGCTTCTACTTCAGCTGTAACATTCCTGCCTGCGGCATTTCTCCCTACGCTGCTTTGACCCTCGTAGAAATATGTGAGACTCTCAAGGGATAGTCCTCTGAATGGAATACCCACAGTGCTGCATTTTGACGGCTGCAAAAAAATCATCCATCCCGAGAAGGATCCGTGACATACCATGGGGTGCCAATCATCCTGGCGTGGGGAGAGGCGAAGTGGATTGAGAAGAGAGCTGCAGATATTTGGATCAGCGGCGTCCTTCCACGTTTTGATCCCTTGCGCAACTCACGAAGGGAGAGTTAGACATGTCAAAATCTCTGTCAAAGCCCAATAGACCCTTTGAAAAGAAGCTATGCATGGCGAGCAGAGCGGCTCTGCTATCTTTCCTATTGCTACAGCTAAAGCGTTGTTGTGGGTCAACATTGCGGATCACAGCGAACACACCTCGCAGCACCTGAAAGAAGGTGGAGTCAACACTCCTTCCTCACTCTTTGAGCTCCGTCAAGTAGTCATGTTAAACCGGAGCACTGTGCCTAATGCATTGAATAAGCAGAATCAAAAGGAGATCTGGTGAAGAAAACACCTCCATGACTCCCGTCTCCCTCACGCGAGGACAAAAAAGCGTGGTGAGTCAAAGCAGGACGCCGGGTTGGGTGGTTGGGAGACCAAGGTGGCGATCGAGCGAGTAGTAGAATGGAAGGTGATGTCCAACTAGGCATTACAAAAATAGACTATATAGTTCTAGTATGCACTTATGGATTTTTTTTCCGTTGGAGGAAAAAAGTATCTGACCTAATTTCTTGCTCCATGGCTGTTTTTCAGCGTTGAAAATCAATTTCAACTTAAATCGATTAAAATAAAACAAAACAAGAACCGAGAAAAACATAGGGAAATTAGTCTTTGTTATCAATTTTGTTAAAAAGGCTTCACACTGCGATTATTGTTATTAACCCTTTACATTTGGATTCAAGCATGCCTTGTGTGCTTACATGGTTATCTTGAGTTGGTATATTTTCATGCTAATATTGTTGCATGAACTTTTAGCTAAGGAACAAAAAAATACAAAACCAACTTCTAATAGTTTTCCCTCATGTTTGCATACTCATATTAGCTTGGTGGGAAAATAAATAAATGATATTTAATTCCTTGTACCTTACTCTTCCTCTTTCACTGTGAACAGCGAATAAAAATCACGCACTTTGGAAATATTTACTCTTAGTATCATCTTATAATTCTTTAGGTTTTGAGGAAGAAAGTACTAATTAATCCATGTCCTTAGGCCTTTTTATTTATATTTTACACTCATCACTTCAAACTTAGGCACTATACTGCGCTTGATCGGTATAGGGGTTCCCTAGAGTCATTCTTATGCTTGGGGTGCAGGCGAGTATGGGGGTTCCACTAGGTATCATGGTCCCATTTAGGGCTCCACTAATCCTTTTCTTACTTTACCTCCATATTTTGGGCACTTTCTAGCCATTTGAGATTTCTATCTTCTTGTTGGTTGGCCTCATCAAGGTTGGTTGTGAAATTAGAACAAGAGAAATAAATAAACATAAAGTTATGAAACCATAATGGGGACTAATCACTCTTATACTCTATCACCACCTAAAGTTGCATCCATCTAGAGCTTAATTTACATCAAATCTGCAGCTCGATTCTGAGGATAAGCATAATTCATCTACATCACATCATTATAGGAAGTAACTTTATTCTATTCCATCCACCATATATTACATTTTGCATCTAGTTATTGTTTATTTACTTCTGAAAGTCTTGACCAGCACAGAGCACTAGGACACGATATTTCACACATCTAAAACTACATTTGATTACGAAATGTACTACTGATACTCAATAGTAAGTCTGACTATTTTATCCATTCGGGATAGTCAAGCCCCTTCATTAGAATCCTTCTTTTTGGGGTTTTTTATACTTTGCTTGGGTTTTAGGTATTCTCATGAGTTTTTACTATCGGCGGCATTCTGCGCTTTAGTGATATAAATGCTGACAAGCAGGGCTTTCCATCACTAGTGACTCTGCGAAGTTAGTTTCTAGACCTCACCTGCGTGAGACTAGGGCCATAGAGTAACAACCCAAAAATCCACACCTGAAACAGAACATAGTGAAATACATGATAACTTTTTTTGACTTGTGACACATAACGCATGATGCGTGTTGTCACCAGGATCTGACTAATCTGCATGACTTGACTTGATATAAGGATGGCCATAAAGGCCTTGCAGAAAGCGTTCACACCTATCGAGGACAATTTACTTTTCTTTTTGAAAGACAACATAGAATCAATCACTGGGAACACACTTGATTAGAATGAAACACGATAGAGATATTCTTGAGGGTTATTTATTTTAAAAGGACATCTTACGATTCTTAGCTTACGTTTTCGAGGAGGCTCAAGAATATGAATCATACAATTCATCTTACCAAGCTAAGTTTATTCCTTTGACCTTTGAGTAATTATCTTTAAATCTTCCCTATTATGACATTTATTTGCTTAATTCGTTTATCAAGAGAAAAGGAGTATTTAAATTCCACAAGGCCATCTGCTCATCACTGCCTAAGCTACTAAGATTAGATTCTTGCCCACGAGACAGCATGGCTTAAGTTCAACAAACTTAAGAGAAGAGATACAAAGTGCCTTGGAAAGGGTTAGAGGAGAAGGTCGAGATGAAACATCTTTAGGGGACCTCATTAGTTATTGCTAGGTATTTAATTGAAAGCTAGGGCTCTTGTGCAAATTATGCTCATGACTTTACTTAGGCTTAGCTAAAAGTATTAACCCAACAAGGAATAAAAATTTACTTTCCAAATGGCGGTGAGAAAGATGGTGAGGTCTCGATTTGTTTCTCTGGCATTAAATCTTATCATCTTGAAACAACTAACTTGAGTTCATTTCACCTTAGGGTCATTTTACAAATTTCACCGTAAAAGGAATAATGTTCACTAGAGAAATTTAGGGTTATCATGATATAAAGTTTACTTGCATGATGATAGTCTTGCCCTTGATTACTTAAAAAATTTCTTTCTCTCGAGTTGGTGACCCATACATTACTTTATTTGAATACAAATTTTTATTTAACTTCAGGAAGTATTAAACAATCCCATGTTAGTTTACTTATGACATTTTAATTCTAAGTCATATCGAGGTTTAACTCGAAATTTATTCTCGAAAGCGAGGTTGTATGACTTACTCATTTTACAAGAACAAAACAAAGATTACATCAATTCTTAAAATCACGATACTCGACAAAGTCACTCAACAACAATAACCAAATTTTCTTATAATTTTGATGATGGTCAAACAATACTGAGGTTTCCAAAGTTCGGATGAAAAAGTCACTATACTTTATACTAAGACACTAATCCTCTTTTAAACTTTCCACTGAAGGCGTTAACAATAGTTGAACAACATAAAAATGTTTGAGTAAAGGAACTTCTCAAGCTGGGGTTGATGACAAAAGTCTACAATTCTATCCCTCATCTACCACATGAAAATCCATCTGCAGCCAAATTTTCTACAGAGTCGGTTCACGGGCTGAGGCAAGATAAGGCTACACAAAACCACCATAACTATTATCTAACATGATACCACGAAGGAAGCACTTTATTACAAGAATTGGTTGAAACCTCTAAACACTATCAATGCACATCAAGTTATAATAAAGTCTTCATCTAAATTGCCAATCAAAGAAGGATAAGACCAACATACTTGATTAGGAGTAAAAGCAACGAAAGTATAACAATAATGTGAGAATGGCCCTTGGCCCTATAAGGAGAAAACAAATAATCTAGCAAAAAACATAATTCCCATCAAGTAAGTAATTAAACCATAATTACAAGATTAAGATTTCATATATACACCAACCATCTAGAAATTTATCAAAGGTACTGACTATAGACTAAATTAATATATTACAAAAGAACAAAGGTTGATCGGCCCCGAAAGGGAACCACGGGTTTCCAAAATTAACACAAAAAGCCATGTATAATCGAGGTTTCAAACCGGAAATCAAATAAATTATACACACCATGACATAAGTTTCAGAGGTGAAAGCAAAGTATAATGGTTTGACCATTAACTACAAAAAAGATTTTCAATCATCGAAGAAGGTCCCGAAGTCTTACGAGGCTGGTATGAACACATGAGAGAAGAAGGAGGTTCCATCAAGAGTATGCAATAATGTCATCAAAATTTTTTTATAACACTAAAGATTTGCAAACCTCCACTATAATACTAATGTTTGGTTAATTTAAATAAATTACCCATATCCCAAAGCAACCATATTTTACGAAAGCGACCCTTGGTAACACGATCGACCGTCGAACAAATGGATACAAACATAATTTCTAAGTGACATTATCAAAACAAAACCTTCCATTTATGAATCCATAAGATTATCGAATGAAAGCTAAGTTTTTCCCAAAGATTAATCACATTTAAGGAAATTTCCATCACAAACTATTCACGGTAATTACGTGCTGAAAAAGACCATTATTAATTAATAGCGTTAGCATTGAGGAAAATGGTGTAGTTAGGAAAAATAGAGTGCCATCAATGATAGTGCAGGAGAGTTAGACCAGCTATTACGAATTATGTCGATAAAGTCTCTTTGGGTTACTGTGCCAATAC
>CM031241.1:300784535-300940742 GCA_018340775.1 Taxus wallichiana var. yunnanensis
ATCTTATATTCACATCTAGTTCTAATGACAAATATTCAGATTGTATAGATATCGAGGAAGGCCTAATAACAAGATTCTTTGGAAGGTTCGAGAGTCGAGATCATGAAGCAATCTTATCTCGCTATTCAAAGTAGATCCGATCCTAATGGTTCATTGGTATGAATTTTACTGATGCGAGCATGTAAGTATATATATAATTTCTTTTCAATTTATATATATATAAAAATTTTAGAACTTAAATATCTAGATTTAAGTTTGAATATATATTTTATTTTAAATTTGTGTGTTTTGCACATACATTATATCTAGATCTATAGTATATATGGTTTTGATTTGAAACTTAAATTTCTTTGACTAACACTTTTATGTTTAGGTTAGTGATGCCATAAAAGCTTCCACCTTCACATGGTTGCTTGCTTTCATTAGTAGAGAATTTTAAATTCTCGAAGCTAAGAGAAGCTTTCATTGTTTGAAAAAGTTGTAAATTTTGAAAAAGTCAAGTAAATTTTGAAAATGTTGTAAATTTTGAAAATGTTGTAAATTTTGAAAAAGTTGTAAATTTTGAAAATGTTGTAAATTTTGAAAACGACTACTCCCCAAGTGTTTACAAGACCATACTTACGCATGTGCACCGATACGAGAAGGAAAAAACTAAGAGAGGCTATTGTAGAGGGTCCCTACACCGAGGTTTCGGATCGCACGAGACCTCTCTAGCTGC
Source organism: Taxus wallichiana var. yunnanensis (assembly GCA_018340775.1). Classification (NCBI taxonomy): domain Eukaryota; kingdom Viridiplantae; phylum Streptophyta; class Pinopsida; order Cupressales; family Taxaceae; genus Taxus; species Taxus wallichiana. Next base: position 300,785,254 of record CM031241.1, read on the forward strand.
CAGCGTAGTCCGAGTAGTCACTCGTCGAAGTTGAACGATATTTTGGTCTCGTGGCTCTTAAGAGACTACGCCCGAACAAAGTAGCTCGGAAGCAACGACCATTTCACGCACTAAAACACCACCTCCTCTAGCATTCACCTAGCCACCTGATGTGTCGGGTAGCATTTGTTTGGTGCCACGACCCATCGTTTGCAAAAATAAAGCATTTTAACAACCTTACACTGGCTCTAGCCGCACTTTATTTCGCACGTTTGCAGAAAGCAAAGTAGGACAACGAGAGCACCGAAATGAGAAGGAAAAAAACCAAGAGAGGATATTATAGAGGGTCCCTAGTGCGAGGTGTCAGATTAGCGAGGCCTCTGATGCACAGGTGCTTCTAGTTATGATTAGTCATCCAGTCGAAGTTGAATGATATTTTGGTCTCGGGCATCTTGGGACTTGTGCGCCCGAGCAGAAGTATCTCCGAGAAGCAACGACCATTTCACACTCAAACACCACCTACTCTAGCGTCTCACCTAGCCACCCGGATGTGTTTCGATCCGTAGTCCTATTCTAACTTGCCATAACCCACCGTTTACAAAATATGGCGTTGAACCTTAACTAAAGATCGCATTTGCACTATTTCACGTGTTTCAAAGCGCCATGGGACAAAGCGAGAGCATGGGAAATGGAAGGAAAATCACGAGAGAGGCTATTGGAGGGTCCCTACATAAAGGTGTAGGATTAGAAAGGCATCTCTAGGTACCACATAGTTTGAGTAGTCACCCATCAAAGTTGAATGATATTTTGGTCTCGGGGCTCTTAAGGGACTATGCGAAGAGAAGTAGCAAAAACGAGGAAGCAACGACCATTTCGCCAAAACACCACCTCCTCTAGTGTTCTCCTGTGCCACCCGGATGTGTCAACATAGTCCATTTGATGCCACGACCCACCGTTTGCAAAATATAGCATTAAATGACAACCTTACACCTGGCTCAAACTGCCTATTTCACGCAATTTACAAAAAGTAGGACAACGAAAGAGCACCTAAATGAGAAGGAAAAAACCGAGAGAGGATATTGTAGAGGGTCGACGCCAAGGTGTTAGATCGGATGAGGCCTCTCTAGGTGCCATGGAGTCAAGTAGTCACCCGTCGAAGTTGAACGATATTTTGGTCTTAGGGCTCTTAAGGAATGCGCCCAACAGAAGTAGCCCGAAAGCAACGATCATTTCATGCGGTGAAACACCACCTCCTCTAGCATTCACTGGCCACCCAGATGTGTGAGTGTAGTCCATTCGGTGCCACGACCCACCATTTGCAAAATATAGCGTTTGACCAATCTTACACTGGCTCTAGCTGCACTATTTCACGTGTGTGTAAACAATAGGACGAGAGCACCAAAATGAAAAGGAAAAAATAGCCGCCAGAGAGGCTATTGTATAGGGTACCTACATTGAGGTTTTGGATCAAATGAGGCATCTTTATATACCACGGAGTTCGAGTAGTCACTGACCGTAAAAGTTGAATGATATTTTGGTCTCGTGGGCTCTTAAGGACTACGTCCGACGAAGTAGCAAGCTTTAAACGACCATTTCGTGCACCAAAACACCACCTCCTCTAGCTTTCAATTTTCCACCCAACTCGGGCGGAGAGTTGTTTGGTGCCATGACCGACCGTTTGTAAAATATAGCATGTTTGACCTTACATCTTGGCTCCATGTGCCGCACTATTTCGTGCATGTTTCAAAATGGGGACAGCGAGAGCACACCGAAATGAGAAGGAAAAAACTAAGAGAGGCTATTGTATAGGGTCCTATGTTGAGGTTTGGATTAGACAAGGCCTTTCTAGGTGCCACGGAGTCTGAGTAGTCACCCGTCGAAGTTGAACGATATTTTGGTCTCAGGGCTCTTAAGGGACTGTGCCCGAATGAAGTAGCCCGAAAGTAATGACCATTTCGCGCACCAAAACACCACCTCCTATAGCATTCACCTGGCCACCCGGACATTTTGGCACATTCCGTTTGGTGCCACGACCCACCATTTGCAAAATATAGCATTTGACAACCTTACACTCGGCTCCAATGCACTATTTCACGCATTTGCAAACAGTGAGGATAGCGAGAGCACCTGAAATGAGAAGGAAAACCGAGAGAGGATATTGTAGAGGGTCCCTACATCGAGGTTTTGGATCAGACGAGGCCTCTCTAGGTACCACGGAGTTTGAGTAGTCACCTGTCGAAGTTGAATGATATTTTGGTCTCAGGGCTCTTAAGGGACTACGCCGAACAAAGTAGCATGGAAGCAATGACCATTTCACGCACCAAAACACCACCTCCTCTAGTGTTCACCTAGCCATCCTAGAATTTTCGGACAAATTCCGTTCGGTGCCATGACCCACCGTTTGCAAAATATAGTGTTTACTTATTTTTTAAATTAAATTACAATGACTTGGTTGTTATGTTATCTCTTGTTGTCATCTTGTCCTTGGTAGGATGATATATGGGGCTGATGAATCTTATTTTCTGCCTTATCCTTAACACTTGGTTTTGTTATAATATTATGGGTAGTATTGTTCTACGGTTTTCTTTTCCTTTCTCTTCTTTCTCTCTTTCTATGAAGACCATCAGTTGTGCTACCTCTTGATTCAACTCTCTGACCTCCTGTGAAACCATAATTATCTTCTCTTCCTCCTCTCTCTCTCTCTTTCTCTCTCTCTCTCTCTCTCTCTCTCTCTCTCTCTCTCTCTTCTTGTACCTCATTAGCTCTATCAACCTTTGAATCACATTTCCTGCTAGTTCTTCTTCTTCTTCACCATATATATCAAGTTTGATTCATGAGGCCTAATAACCTTCAATTACCTTTCTCTACGTTTCTTCCTTGTTTCCATCATCTTTTCTATTTTTCACATATGTTCTTGAAATCTCTTATCCTTTCATGTAATTTCTTTAGTCTAGCATCTTATCTCTCTGATACTAACTTCTCCATCCAATGTGGCATTTTGTAACCATGACCTCACTCTTTACTTCACCCATCATTTTCATCTATCTCTTTGTCTCTCTTCTTGGACCACTGTATCAACCTTATCTCAAATCCTTTTAGCTAATCTTCCTTTCTCTTCAAGCTATGATACCACATGTTGCAGTTCAAAAAAGTTATAACATATGTATTCAATGGTTTCTATGTTTCCCTAAAAACTCAACTCTGTCTTTTGATCAAGTTCAAACAGCTCCTTTTCACTAGTTAACATACTCCCAATTTAATGTTATCCCTTATCCTCTATATGGTTTTTTACCGATATTATTTATCTAACTCTAATGTAGATACTATGAGCATAATCAAAATGATCAACTACCATCTTCAACTTCCAAGTTCAATATCCATGATGCATAGGCAAATACAACAATGCCCATGTTGGAAGGTACTTACAGTCTTCACAGTTTTGGAACTCAAAATACATGAAGCAATCAGCTAAAACAAATGTACAAATACATTTGAAAATAACTTCTAGGTTGTAGAGCAATTGAAAGAATGTAGTTTCATGGTATTAGTTTCATATCCAGAAGTCTAAGAAGATTGCAACTATAATGGCATGTTTCAGTAATGCACATCTAACAGTACAAGCTTATGATGCAAATAAAAATAATATAAAGATACAGCCACATATCATTCAGATTTAACAATATTTCAAGATTATTATGAGTTACAAAAGAACAGTACAGCTACAGGATTGGAAAATCAATACAGTTAAGTTTCAAGGATTAACTCATATGTACACAAAAGTTACAAACAATGCAAACCCAATTTTGGGTATACCTGTAATATTATCAAGATGTACAGTCAAATACACCAGAGTTTCAAGCACACTTTTCTAAATACAACAGGATGATAAATTGATGTATTCCATTAAATATAAGCTTTAGTTACTAATACTTAAGTTGGAAATAGAGCTAACAATATTGTTTTAGTTTGAAAAATAAAAATTCAAAATGCCCATGGTGAAATATACCACAAATAATAATCAGAAAGATACTAGAAAATATATAACTAGAAGTAATACAATAAATCCACCTCAAGATTTAAAAGACCTGAAATAGTTCAAATTTATAGCCTCGGAAACAAAACCGTAGCAGAGATATCCATAGGAGTTCCATATATGGAGGAATCGCCAAAATAACCAAAATAAATATGATTTAACCAACACACATGGATATATATATATATAAGAATCAAACAAAGTGTGCTCCAGACGCACACGTCTCTGAAAATATATATGTACATAAGTTCATAATGTATGTATACATCTCGAACTAAGCATGTGTCATAATGTACATATGGGACCACATGCGGTCGCAAAAGGCTATATATAGTACAATGGACTGTGAATCTACTCATGACCACATATGTACATCTAGGTGGACTATAAATCTACTCATGAAACATCTTCCCTCTCTTCGCCCTACTAGAAGTAGCACGTCCACGACCTGGGGATGTAGTGGAGGGAGATGCCACTACGGATTTCATCCGTGTGGTCCTAGGTGTCTCTAAGCATGCCTGTAATCAACCTAACCTGCACATTCATAAACAACAAGTTTTTAACACCCAAAATTTTAAAATACATTCAAAAGTTAAAATGCATGTGAAATCTTACCGCAATGTCATGATCCCTATCAATTTGTTGTTGACACGTCGCAGGGACAACAATAGACTCACGAGGGGTAAGCTACATACAAATAATTAATTTTAAAATTAAATATTTCACATATATACCTACAAAATTTGATATTGTAGATTTAAGTTTAATAAAAAATAATGAAGGTCTCTAAAATTTAACAAATTAAAAAATTGTGTACCTCGGTTAGTGGATCTATAGATCTTATGGCAAAGATCTACAGTAGCCTCCCAGTCTACATATATGGAGGATCTCTCTCTATCAGTCATAAGCTATACAAAAACATGTACAAATCAATATTAAAATCTACTTAAGAACTTAGCACTCCTATCGAAACCTATTGAAAAAAATAATAGTAAAGGAAATCAAAGGTCCCTACACTCTAAACATATCTTTTCACATTCATCAAGGAAAACCAGATCTATATATAGGTACATGAAACATTTACAAGCACTCATTCCACATGTTGAGATTTTAAGAAGGTAAAAAAACTATACAAAGGAGGGAAATTATACATTCATTCCCGTCCCTACTATACAATCTTACCCCAGGTGGTACTTTCAAGACATGTAAAACCAATATATGATTACATACATGGCTAGTTATATCAAATGAATTGGCATTGCCTACTAAATAATATATAGGTTGAGTATAAGAAAGTGAAACTCATGTACAAAGGTCCAAAGCATGAAATCCATGCGTGAAATTCCAGTAATTAGAAACAAAGTGTAAAGATATTTACTAACCTACGTAAAACTCATGTGAGGTGCCAGTAGCCTCAGTTCCTTGAGAAGATGATGACCCACAGGCTCCTATGTATAAAAGAGAAAAATATTAATACATGTACAACATACACGTGAAACAAATTATAATAATAATCTAGTGCAATTAAATGATTTATTAAAATGTAAGTTTGTAAAACTTGAAACTTATGTTTGAAACACACCCGACATGTAGTAGCTAAAAGCATGTCGACACCGGATGTTTCCTTCACTGAGATCTTGCTATTTAAAATAAAATAAAAAATTACTTTTTTACATGTATGTAGATGATGTACAATCAAATATATATATATATATATATATATTAATATCTCAAACATGTGAATTAAACTATTTTATATATATTATTTAAATTTATTTAAAATTTACCTGTGAAAGACCAATATCGGTGGCTCCAGTTCAAAAACACTCCCCAACATCTCATCTCGTAAAAAGAAATCCGTGAACCGGAAAATGATGTCTCACCTATAGTGAATATGGCACCACATGATCCACGGTGGTGTGGTGCACTAGAACTGGCACCTCCACCAACATCACTAGATGCAATCTAGGTGCTATCTTTGTCGGGTGATAGTGTAGTGAGATCCTCAATGCATGTAATGTATCAATCTCCACAACCTCCTTCACCGTAGGAGGGATAACTCAAGGTAGTGGGGATTTTTGGGGCATGGGGATCCTAGGCTGACCTACGCGTGCAGGTGTCTGCTTGTGCAGAGCCACCTCCTCGACCAAAACAGTTAGAAAAGTCAAAATAATTCAGGACCTCATTGAGCACGAACTCACAATATAATTTCTTCAAAAATAAAGAGGAACCTCATTGATGTTGCATGGTGGATAATCAAAACCATCCACCATCGGTCCCAATTTTTTTTTTGATTCTATCATCATGGTACCAATGGATTGGGAACCATTTGCAAGTAATTCAGGGGGCATTGGTTCAGTGTCGGTAAATAATGCACAAATGAGGTATTTTCCAAATTTTTTTGTCTTTGGACGGCCGCATGGGATAGTTTATCCGCATACCACCGCCTACAGTCACTTCTAAAGGTGTTCCATCTATGTATTTGGTTGGTTGCAGACTCGACTTCGCCAATCAATGTTTTCAATGTATTGGCTAAAGTCATGCAAGATGGATTTGTAGCATGATTTTGTCTTATATTTTGAATTAGGTTCTCAATGGAAATTTTATTTTCTTGGATTCTTCCAATGATATTATCTTACATTCCTCTTTGGCTCGGTGGGGATAGAAGGAGCCACAAGAGGCGGATCTATGTTGGAGGGAGGAGGGTTTTGAGGAATGTTTTGAGGAATGTTTTGACGGTTTACGATTTCGAGCTTCACGACCAACCGGATAAAACAAGAAAATTGTATACATAAACAACCATTTCAAAAAACCCATGAAAATGCTAAAATGCAAAAAAAAAAAAAACCTAAAATGCAAAAAAATGATTACAATCGGGGACTTACCTCCTCGTCTTGGCAGCATGGTTGAATATATCGCTATCCAGAAGTCCGATGAGCAATTTTGAGATGGTATTGAGAGCGCGAGTGAAAAACGTTTAGGAAAAGTCGCGGTTCGAAATGAAAAATGAGGAAAATAACGAGTCGCGGGACTGTTAAATTTTGTCTCAGAGTTCCGCGATCGCGGTTTTAGGTTCGGTAATTACTGAACCTAGAATTCAGAACCGCGATCGTGGTTTTAAAACCATGATCGTGGTTCCTTTATTTGGGTATTTATGTCCACGAATTGTCCACCAACTTCATTACACTTACCAGGGGAGAAGAATGAAGTTGAAGATAGGCTTGCATTAGTTAGAGAAACATTTGATGTGGTTGAAAGTGTTAAAAGAGGTAAAACACAACCACATATCCATGTGATTATAATGCTAGCAATTCTAGACAATAATTCAAGTTTGTGGTGTTTGAAAATGATCAACAGATCGTCATTTTCTTGCAAGAAGAGGCTGAATTATCAGCTAGGAATGAATATAAATTGGAGTAGTAGTATGGGGATCAAGTAGTGCAACTGCAGAGAAACAAGCTTCCAAGAGGTTTGGTGACACTTTGGAGTCAATATTCAATCCTAATGACCAGTTTTGTAAAGAGAAAGAAAATATTAAGGTCAAGGGAGATGATTTAGAACCTATTTTTTTCGGGGAAGGAAAAACACTCCAAATTGGAAAAGTCAAGACCTTGAACAAGAGAGATATGAATTCATACAAATTTTCCAAGAATTTCCATATGTTTTCACCTAGAGTTATGAAGACCTGTGAGGATTCAATCCAAAGTTGGCACAACATACAATAGAACTCAATCCAGATGCTAATCCCATCAGGAGGAAGAAAATACTATTCAACCCACACCTTGAGCCTCTAATGAAGAAAGAGTTGAACAAGCTGATAAAGGTAAGCATTATATTCCCAATCAAGCATTCAAGCTAGGTTTACAAACTTGGTACTAGTCAGGAAGAAGAATGGAGAAATCAGGTTGTGCATGGATTTTCGAGACTTGAACAGAGCATCTCTCAAAGACCACTACCCACTCCCTTCAATGGAACAAATCTGTGCAGTAGTGTCCGGCTTAGAAATATTTTCTCTCTGGATGGATACTCGTGGTATAATCAGATAATGGTGAAAGAAGATGACCAGTTCAAAACATCTTTCACCACTAAGTGGGGCACCTATGCCTACAAGAAGATGTCATTTGGATTGTCTAATGCCGGGAGCATTTTCCAGAGGGTGATTGACATGGCATTTAAGTGGTTTATCAACAAAATTGTACTAATATATCTTTACAATATCACTATGTTTTCTAAAAATGTAGCGGATCACCTCTTCTATCTTAGATAGGTATTTCAAAGATGTAGGAGATTTGGGGTATCATTGAATCCTAAAAAGTGAATATTCCTAGCTCACTAATGCAATCTCCAATGCCATATTGTGTCAAAGGAAGGATTGACGATCGACCCAGAAAGAGTTGAAGCAATTTGAGCATTACCTTTGCCAAATTTGTAATCAATTTTATTCGTATGTTTGTGCTAAAATTTTCCACTCTTGTGAAGCCAATAACACTGATGTTGAAGAAGAGCACAAAATTTAGGTGGATAGCTAAGGGACAAGAAATTTTGAAGCCATCGAAGAAGCCATATCCCAAGCTCCAACTCTCATCAATCCAGACTTTTCCAAGGACTTCATGCTTTATGCCTTTGGTGGTGGGCACACAATTTTTGTAATCCTAGTGGAACAAAATAAAGAGGGATCTAAACAACGAGTTGCATTCTTCATTCAAGGCTTGGAGGACTATGAATTGAAGTACTCCTTCATCGAGAATCATGTCCTTGAAGTGATCGGGAGTTTAAAGAAGTTCAAACACCTAGTCTCAAACAACAGGATCCATCTGTTAGTTTCTCATGTGGGATTAAGGGAATTCCTTTTGAATAAGGACATCAATTAGAAACATGCAATATGGATCACTTGTGTCATGGAATATGACATTGAAATTAAGGTCACTAAGCTAGTTAGTGGAAACAAACTATGTGAACAACTACCCTTGAGTCAACAAGTTGATGCAAGAAATAGAAATGGAGTTGTTTTGGTACTACAAGATGGTTGAGAATGAGAAAATGATAATGTGTATATTCCTTGTTGGACTCATAATATGATGGACTTCTGCAAATAGGCCTATGCCCACTAGAATTGAGAAAAGAAAAGAGAAGATACTTTGGATTACAAGCCATTTCATATGTGCTTGTTGATGGTGTTTTGTTCAAAAGGGACATCAATAGTGTTCTACTGAGATGCTTTAGAATAGGTCAAATCGAGAAGGTGTTATAGGAGTTTCACGATGGAGAAGCTAGAGGTCATTTTTCTCCACGGTAACAACTCTCAAGATAATGAAGTCGGGATATTATTGGCCCAAAGTGTTCAGTGACTGTTACACTTGGATCAAGAAGTGTAAAAAATGTGCATCCTTTCTTGGCAAGGAAAGATTAACAGCACTCCCATTGCACCCAATTTTAGTTGACCAGCCATTGATGCAATGGGGATTGGAATTCATTAGGTTCATCAATCCAAACTTAAGCCAAGGCCATAAGTGGATCCTCACAGTAACATAATATTTCACCAAGTGGACTATGGCGGTAGCACTCAAAGAAGAAAACGAGTCTAGCATAGTACACTTTTATGAAGGGATAGTGACTAGGTTTGAAGTACCAGCCACTATCATATCATAAAATGCATTGGCATTCCTAGGTTCCAATATCAAGAATGGGCTATGAAGAATGGGATCTACTTGATCACCTCTTTGAATTATTACCCACATGGTAATGGGTGGGAAGATTCTACAAACAATAATTTACTAAGAATCATTAGAAGGACTCTAGATGAAAATCAAAGGATATGCCATACTGAGCTAAAATCAGCATTATGGGCTAACATGATCATACCAAATAGATCTACCAAGTAATTCCCCTTATAAGTGGTCTATGGGAAAGAGGCATTATTTCCTATATCATTAGAGCTTCCCGCATTTGAAATCATGAAGTAGTTGGAATTATCGAGTTTGAACCGAACGAGCCTAGGTATGCATAGCTGATGGAATTGAAGAAATCAGATAACCTTTAGTTCAAATGATAGAAACAAATAAAGCCTTAGTCAAATGGTGGTTTGATAAGAAAGCAATAGCAAGGACCTTTTAGGAAGGGGACGTAGTTCTGAAGTGGGATGTAGATAAGGGAAATCCAGGAAGCCATTCTAAATTCGATGTTATTTGGATTGGCCACTACATGGTCACAAGATGTAAAAGTAGTAGTTCCTTCCAATTGTCTACGTTTGATGGAGAGGAGCTTTTGATTCTGGTTAATGGAATATATCTTAAACATTTTTACAAAAAGGAAAATGTTTCACCATTGTAAATATTATCTTAGGATTTTGATTCCTCTATGTGCGTGTGCACATTATCTTGGTATAGTGTAGGTTTCAATTTCCCTAAGTGCTTTGGCATAGGTTTCATTGCTCCTAGGTTGAATCATTTTGCAATTCAATGTGCCTCTAAATGTGATAGTTCAGAGTCCATTTCAAGGGTAGGTGAATGTTCCAGTCAAGACAATTATTTACTCTCATAAATCTCACCTTTGATATTTTATTATGAAAATTGAGAGTTGCAAAGCAGCCCAACTCGAGGTTTCGGGGAACAGGATCGTACAAGGATATCATTCATGACTCCACGCCCGATGGATACTTCAAGGCAACTGATATTTTCACCCAAGAAACAGGTGATCCGTGAGTTGCCAAATTGTTATCCAATTTTTCCTCTCAATTTTTTTTGATCAAACACGACCTTACACATGAGGAAATGGAGAGTTCGATTCGGTCGTGCGAGCTCACATTCGATCCCAAAAATCAAGTTGGAGGCAGGCTTAGAAGTGGAGAAGCAAGGTCGGGAAATGAGGCCAAGTAATGTTAAAATAGATCAAAGCTCAATAGAAAAAAATGGAGAAAGAGAGTGTTCACTCAAGGCCCGAATCGGGTAAGTATAAAAGTGTCAGCAGAAGCCTCCACGTTTCTTATCAAGACAAGTTCAAAGGTAAATCCAAAGACAAGTTCATAAACACTCGTTGGTTGTCCACATGTCTATGGCCCAAAAATTTGAGCCAGTCATTGAAAAGTCGAAGAAAAGCAACAGAGCCAACACAAGCCTCCATGTGCCTCATCGATGCAACTTCAAAGATGTGATAGAACGGGAAATCCCTAAACTAGCGTAGGGTCTCCACATGTCTAGATCCCAAAAAGGTAGTGTTTGTATCCAAATTGATTCTCCCTTGGAAACCGAGAAGCATCAAAGATTTAGCAAGACACTTAGAGACATAAAGATCATATTATGAGTCGTTTTGTATCCAGGGAGGAGATTTGTTTGACTCTTTGTCACTTGGACAACAGAGAAATGGATAGCACCTTCATTAAGGATTTGATCTATCCTGACTTCTTTAGGCCGTGCCTTTCGACCAGGGTGAGAGGAACCATTTTGTAACCTCTGTCGGTGAAGGAGAATGAAGATATCCCTCTTTGATAAAATTTTAAAGGGGACCCTAAGAAAATATGATCAATGCACCACAATTTAACTCTCATGAGTTGTCACTTCTAAAGAATGGTGATATTTCCTAAATAGGGTTGAAGGTTACTAGAGACATTATGGGATCCTGATTGCTTCTACATATTTTGGTAGTAGATTCTATTATTTTATGGACACACAGGGGAAAACAGGTTTGTTCAGGATGGATTCATTGTATTTTGAATAATTTTGGTGGGAGATTAAGTAGGATAAAATTGATTATGCTAGATCTTTGAGAACCTTCACAATAATTGGAATACTAAATGACATAAAGCTTTAGAATAGCTAAAATATTCCTTCATCCAAAATTTGTGCATCAATGGAGGCCCATATTTACATGGTTTCACACAATATCAAAGATTTTAACACAAAGGATCAAGATAATGATTCAATTAAACATTAAGACCCCTTGTTCCTCATGCCTAAGATACACTCAAAGGCTTACAAAAATCATATCAAAAAATGACAATAAAGTGATTTTAAATTGTTTATCTCATTGCAGGATGAGGGCTCTTCTTAAAATGAAATTGAAAATGCCATTAAACTATCACACGGATGATATCATGTGTAATTCAGAGGGAATTTAACACAAGATTGCAATGGGAATAAGAAACACTACTTGTAGACATTATGAAATAAAAAAGACACAAATTGGTCCAAGATTGAGACAGATTAATTTGAAATTCATTAGATTCATCAGCAGGGAAAGTTTCTTTGAACATTCTCATCTTCAAGGAAACACCATCACATAAGGATATGCACAAAAAACAAAGGAATATAGAAAATCAACGTTGCTTCACCCCCATACCATGACCAGGTGTCTAGTCAGAATAGTTCACCTTTTCCAAGCACCCCACACAGCCAGGTCAAAAATGGTAGTTTGGAACAATTATGGACATCCACCTACACACGAAGGAGATGAGTCTTTAGTCTAATGTTGTAGAAGAGAAGGTCCATCTTACACAAAACAACAACCACTCTCCAAACCCCATGCTACCAACAAAAAAAGGAAAGGAAACGCCTCAGCATGCCTAACACAAGTCCCCAAACAAAAGGAAAAAAAACAAACAATGTTTCCTTCTCTCCCACGCCAAACATGCCAATTAAATGGCCATAAAGAAGATAAACAGGAGGATTTTATCCCAATCCCAAGGCATATCAACGCCTCCACATGCCAGAAGACCACGAGGTAAGGAAACCAATAGTCATTTGCCCAACAAGGAAAATTAAATTCTCTTAAATAATGGCAGGTTGGTGGAAGAAATGTCAAATTCTCCTTTAATTAAATTATAAAAAAACATGAATGAAGGCTTGAATGACCAAGGAGGAAAAACTATTGGTTGGAGTTTCAAAGGCAACGCAGGACAATGACCAGCCATGGCGCCACAATGGAAATCTCTTCCTTTTCGCCAAATGAGGCTCACGCTACATAAATGATCAATAATAAAATTAAATAGCTTAGAGGTAATTAATAATAATATAGATAAAAATTGACACTAAAATAAAATAGTTGTCAATTAAAAATTAAATAATAATATTATTATTATCATTATTATTATTATTTTTACAACCTAAAATAATTATTAGTCATACTAATAACGACCGACAATCAAGCTTGACAAAATGAGAACAAGATTTTCCTTTAATAGGGTAATCAAATAGGGTGCTATGGACACCCTCCACAAGAAACACTGAAAAGGACATGAAAATAAAAATAGGGAGGAAGGATGTTAATCCTTTTATGTGACAAGGTCGAAGCCAACTAATGACCCACGGAAACTCACACAAACGTTCAATCCCTAGAATAGGGTCGCCAAAGCGAGGACTGAAGTAACCATCGAACGAGGTGTTACATAAACTAAGTTTGACTTTTATAATTAGGTTATTTTCTATATTTCTTATTTAAATAACACAAAAATCTGGAGATATCATCATAAATTTCACAACGAGAATGCACTATATGATATTAAATTCGATATCATTTAAGATGCATATCTAACTTTTACAATAAAAAAATTGAGGATCAAGATAACACCTATATGTAGATGAACATTTACCTTAACACCTAATATCTAAAATATTACAAAACTTCAATTATAAACTTTTTTATACTTCGCAAAATGTTGTAATATCCTCTACATTTTCATTTAACATGTATATCTAACCCCCTTTTTTACCATATGTAAATTTGAACCAAAAGGACACTTATAGTTAAATGCACAATTCCCCAAAACACATATATTTTAATAATAATTCACACACAATAAGAGATGATTAGTTTAGGGCATATATTCATTTCATTTCATTTCATTTCATTTCTTAACTAAGGGAGGAGAGAGAAAGAGATAAGGAAGAGAGAGAAACACTATTTTGCCAAAAGTCAAATTTCACATGCCAAGCCACAAGATAGAGTTTCAAACAATTATTTACAAGTGTTAACAAGTTTCCATTATGATTTTATGACTTGACTAGGGTCCTAAGACTTTCTTTCACATTTTCCTACTCGTTGCAAAAATGTCCAATTTTAGCTTGGAGGCTAAGAAAGTGCATTAAAAAATAGTCCTCCGATAAGTAAATTCACGATGGGTGAACTCCTATGTATCAACGTATATACCAAGAATCCACGAGGATTTAAGGAACTCACAATTGGAAAATGGTGTACAATTGGTGAATGGTTTTCTGGAGCCACCGATCGTAATCGGTCAAGTTTTACCTAGTCAAAAAGTGACCGAAGGCCTACAAAAGCTAGTTTCCTATCTAACTAGGAATGTTTTTTTCCCAAACCAGAGGTTTTAAGAAATTGTCTAGTAAAAATACTAGAGGTTTGCAAAAGGTGGACAAGAAGTTGGTTGTTGTGGTCTAGGCAGTGAGATGAAACAAAACCAAGTTTTAGTTTTAGGATCTTCCTAAAAGTGTGAAATAGAGTAAAAGGGATCCTAGAACAGAGACGAAGAGAGTGAAAATGCTCAAACAGAGGTCCAACTAATGTTTGACGTGACTCTCTATATAATAAGGAACACATACGATGTTTGACATCACTTGTACGTGGCTCAGAGTATTGTTTTTCAAGTCTCTGGAAATTGTATTTTTCTAACTTTGCAAGGTAGACATAAATGGTTGTTTTAGTTAACTCATCTAGCTCTCATGATAACTAATGGACATGAGCACATAGTTTAGACACCCTAGGTTTAGAAAATTCATGAGGTTGTGGTACCAAGTGTAAATGATGTTCAATAGTAAATCAGTTACATAAACCATGAGGTGGGGTTTTATTGTTTTACACTAAAAGTTTGGTTAGAATATCCAATGGTTTAAGCATCTAATGATTTAATATTTCAATTATATTGCAAATGAAAAACCAATTTATATAATAATTATAAAAGATGAAGGTAAGGAGACCATTCCCATTCAAGAACGACTCGGTGAAATAAATTTGCTCTATACGGGTCCCCCAACATTTCACGAGACTAGAAAATGATACCACACATCACCCACTTTAATAAAGACACCTTCGAAAAACATTTTTGGAGATAAATTTCATGAGGAATATCTTAAATAGTGCATTATTGGTCTTAACAAAAAAACTCTTGAAGAGAAATTTTGACTGGGATAGTTTTCTGAATGATTAAATGCATATTTGAGCTATAATTCATGCTTGATAAACTCAAGGAGCCATTTATATTCAGTTAACCGATTTCCAACAACACACGCTAATCACATTTAATAGTGTGATATTTCTAGGGGTTTACATTGCTTTCCAATGTTAATAATATGTCTTTTGAGACCTTGTAAGCTACCAAATAAACTTAGATTTGATATCTTCTTCAAGAGGATCTCGTCAAAATTTTTCAAGATTCAAAGTGTCTGGGCCATAGGATGGAAAATAAATATGATTTTGGAGAACTCAATGGCCTGAATTTTTTTTTTAAAATTAAAAAACTTGTATTTTATTTCTTCCGAGAAAACTGTGGAACCAAATAATTGATTATTTGTGATCAATAAGATCTTAGATTTCTTATGAGAAGAAACGTGATCAAGCTATGGGAGATATTCTCAATCTGTAGAAACTTTAAATAACCCTTGGGGGACTAAAAAGAGAGAGTTGATGGTTCATCAATCAGATCAAGTAAATTTTATTTTCTATAGCAACATATAGGTGGGAATGGCTAAGAATCGGCTTTCCAACTTCAATATAGCATCGGGCACTTTATTTTGTGAATAAGCCCATGTCTTCTACGAACCATGAAGCATGATAATGCTCCTCCAAATCCTCAATCTCTCTCTTTATTCTTTTCCCTTTTGTTGAAAACAAGAAACAAAACAATGGCAAGAAGTCGTTTTCCTTCCTTTTAGAGACAAATTGACCAGCTTCAGACACAAATACACATCCATATACATCAATTTATATATCACGGTATTAGGGGATCAAAAGGGAGAAGATGGTCATTGTATACACAATGAACTACACAATAAAACCCCTACAAACCATACATAAATTGTAATTGTCCACCATTTTTGTGACCTCTGAAAGGAATCAGAGATTCATTTGATAGAGGGAAAAGCCATAGAAAAAACACCTCTTGTATTTCTCGAGATTTCCACCAAACTGGTGACAGATTTAGAGTTTTCATGGCCACAATTAAGTTGAGATACATGCCAATATAGCCTATGAAATCAGTATATCATTAGCTGACATATATTCCTCCTCTCGGTAGATGACCTCACTTCCATTATTAAATTTCCGTTAAATTTTACGTAGACCATTGGGTTTTCAACATGGTTTTTTCCTTGGAAAACAAGTAAAGTTTTTTCTTAAATGCGAGGAAGTGACATGTATGATGTTGATTGAGGGTTCCCATACCAGAAAAAAGGTTTTACCTCATGACAATCTCCTCCCCCCATGTCTCTATCTCACCTTCTCTTATTGAATATCTTCCACCGCTATTCTCTTTTATTTTATTTTTTATTTTTTACATTATATTTCATTTTCTAATTTATTTTTTCTTTTATTAAAAGAAATAAAATGGGGCATTACATCTCCCTCCCCTTATAAGAGCATCGTCCTTGATGAAACACAATACAAAGATTATAAAGGGGTTCTCATGAGCTAGGAGGAAACAATAAAAGTCTCATGTCACCAAAAACAATACTTGTTGCTAAATCAAGACCACAAGGAAGAAGGGATGTTTGAAAAGTTGTTAATGTTTTGTCAATATTGAAATTTTTTAGTTTACTTTATTAATTAGTCTTTATCTTTAAAGTATTTATTAATCTCAACTCTTAGTATTTCATTGTTTAAGTTTTTTTTTATGTCTTATGTTTGTGGGTGCCAAACAGAATTGACATAACAATACCACATCAGGGTCACACACAACACTAATGGTTCATAAGACATCATGATATGTACCCTCATGACTATATCACATCACAATAACTCAACTGAACCATGGAAAGAACATACATATCCCTCACAACACAATACTTGTCATTCATGATCCGACACAAAGGTACTTGTAACATAAGTAGACTACAACAACATGGAATTCCCAACATGTACACATACATGGGTTTCACACAACTCAAAACCATAAAGAGCTATATAGGGTCAAGATGGAAACAACATCATACCAACAATGAGGAGCATCATTCCTCTACATCAAAAAATACAACAAGAGTCACAAGAGTACACATAAATCATAACACCAACACCATACATCTCCCAAAACATCACAAAACAATTCCATATACCTCCCAAAGTATCACCAACAACTACATATGCCTCCCAAAGCATCAAAACACTTTAAAAAAACTCCAAGTGCACTAATAACATACAAAAAGTCTCTTATGTCTCCCTCAATTATCTTATTTATCCCTCAAGTATCTTATGCCTCCTCAAGTCTTTTATGTATCCCTCAAGTCTCTTATGTTTACCTCAAGTCTCTTATGTCTCCCTAAAGGGGTTGGTCACACTATTTCCCTAGGTCCATAGAGTCGAGACACCCCTAACCCAAGTGACATCATAACTTGTGGTTCAACAACTTACTAGTTATCTATAAGTCCTTAGGAGTGTACCCCTATACAAAGAAGCGGATCCACGAGGTTCCGTTGGTATCCAAATTCATTCTCCTTTTCAAGCCGAGAAAAGCAACACAAATTCAACAGGACCTTAGAGCAAGATAGATCATAAATGCATATCGTTTTGTAGCTAGGGATGAAATCTAATTGACCCTTTGTTACTCTAGTTTGTGGAGAGATGGATAGCACCTTAAAAGTATGTGATCTTATCCTAACTATTTTAGGTTGTGCCTTTCAACCAAGGTAACATAACCTATTTTGTAACCTTTGTTGTTAAAGGAGACGTAGATATCTTTCTTTTACAAAACTTTTATAGAGAAGACCTTGGGGAAACTATGATCAAGACACCAAATCTGACTCTCGCGAGTTGTCACTTCTAGATTATGGGGATATTTTCAAACACAAGGCTAAGGTTACTAAAGACATTTGGAATCCTGATCTATTCTACATACTTTAGCAAATGGATTTTTGTTCTTTTGTGGATATAAAAATAAAAACGGGAGTAGTTTAGGGTAGGATTGGTTATTTGAATAGTTTTTTGGTGGGAGATCAAGAAGATATATTGGAATTTTCCAGATCCTTGAGAAAATTCACAACAAAAATGTAAAACTCAATAATGAAAGGTTCAAAATAGTTAAAACATTCCTTCAACTAGAAGATGTGCTTCAATGGAGGCCCAGACATGTAATTTTTCACTCAATCTTTGAGATTCTATCATGAAGGATCTAGTTATAAGACCCAAAAAATATCAAAATATAAGATCAGTCACTCTGAGGTACACCCAAAGGCTTCAAACAATCCTTGTCAACATATGAAAGAAAAGTGATTTTAAATATTTTATTTTATTCCCAGGATGAAAGATCTTCTGAAAAATGAAATTGTAGATGCCACTAAACTATCACAAGGATTGAGATTTGTGTGATTCAAATTGATTTTGATACAATATTACAATAGGAACAAGAAAAACTACTTGCAGACATTCTGAAAGTGAAATAAACAAAAACATTTTCCAAAGACTTGACACAAATTAACTCAAAATTGATCATATTCATTAGCAAGGGAGAGTTATTTAAACAATCTCAGAGCTTGTTGATGGCTATACACTTGTAACTAACTCAACATGAATGAAAATCTAACACAAAGGAAGTTAACCTGGCTTCTTAGAAATTTTTCTCAGAGGATGAGCTTTTCTCAAAATTTTCTCATGAAAATGAACCCATACAATTTACATGAAAAATTCATGCAATATATACCTTTTACTCAGTCACTCACTATGCGCCTCAAACATTCCCTCCAAAAGTGGAATATTCAAGCACCTTTGCTTTTGCAATATTTCTTGAAAATGACATTTAACAAACTCACAAAAAGTTTCTAGTTATTCTTTCAAAAGGTGAATCATTTCAAATATTTCATCATTCTTCAAAGTGGAAGCACGTTTTACATTTCCCACACATGTAGATCCCTTTCATTTCATCATTTCAACTTTTCCCTTCCCAATTTTTTACTCTGCAACTTTGGATATGGTAATTCACAATTTTCACAAACCAGAGTAAAAAATCATTTGAAAAATGCCTTGGATTCACAAATTAAACCCCAAATTGATTAATTCAGACCCTGTAGGCAAGACGACACGAATTGGTAAAAAAATTGATGAATATTGATTCAAAAAACACATCTCCAAACTTCCTCGATCTCAAATGGCGGCCAAATTGGTGAAATGCACAGTCTACCGCCGATTTGTTCCTCGACTTCATATTTGAGCCATCCATGTGGAAAATCCAGGTAAAAGTGGGCCTTGGGACATCTTTTTACCTTTTTACTACTTTTGGAAAATTTGAAATTTCTTTATTTCCTCTGTCAGCTCTGCCGATGAGATTTGGGCCTGACACATGGCATAATATGAGTGGATATGGAGTCACGGCTCAATTTTACACATTTTACATCTTTCTGGAAAAAGGAAAAAATTCATTTTTCCTCCATGGCTCCGCCCTTATAGTTCAAGTTTCTAAAGTGGGTCCCAGTAGAACCCCATGTCCCTTTATGCCTTTAACTCACTTTTCCCTCAAAGGGAAAAAATTTCACTTTTCCTCCACACCCTCTCTCTACTATTGACTTCTGAAATGAATTTTGACTTTTTATCCTCGGGATCTTGCGGATTAGTTTGATACTTTGAGTCATTTGAATACAAGAGGAAAATTTTCTAAGTTGCCCCCCATGGTCCGTCTCCCCACCTCTTTGTCTTTTCAAACTGTCACGTGTGACCATAGTGCATGTTGAGGTGGTTTAAAAATTTTGATACCTTAAACAAGCGAGGGGTGTCCATGTGTCCTGTTCCAGCGAGATTTTTCTAAATGCTTGAAGCTCAGTGGAAGGAACCACATGTCATACTCCAGGAAATATACTTTTGGCCATTGAAAATTATAAGTAAAACACAAAGAAAACAACGGCCTCCATGTGTCATCCAGATGCTTATTTAAGATGGTGCCTAAAATGGAGACCATTTGAATGAGTGTGAGCTCGCCACATGTCTGTTCCGCCAAACTGCTCCAACCGCATAAAAATTATCCAAGTCTGGGCCAAGCAAGCGAGCTGAAATCCTCCACATGTCCTCTCGGTGCTAATTCAAAGCTAGACCAAAAGTAAATCTTCAAAAGTGGCGTTCACCCACATGGGCCAGATTTGAGTTGAGGCTTTTTATAGAAATTTTGAATTTTTAATTGAGCCTCGTCCTAACCAAAAGGTGCCACATCCCCTGTAGATGCAAGGATGCAAATTTGACTGGGAGAAATGCCTTTCAAACTATAAATAATAGAAAAATTACCATATGAGCCTAGAAATGAAATTTCCTTCAAGGACAAAGAGTTTAGAAAGTTACAAGGCTCAAATATGTTCCTCGGGGACATATCAACTCATTCTTCTTCAATTAATTAAGGTAGAAATGACATGAAGAAAAATTATGACTCTATAAATAGAGTGAGCGGGAAAACATGAGTTTTTGAAAGGAGAGCATGGGGAATAAAAATACAGACCTTTCCAGAGAAACAAAAAAAAGTAGAGACAAATATCGACCCATACATGATCTTTGACCCAAGGGCGGACTTAAAATGGCAAAAAGATGAGCCAAGAACAACATGGGGAAGGATAAAATGATAGAGGTCGTAAATCAATAAATTTCCAAGGGCACAAATGGGCGAGATAATTTTGAGTACCAACATAGGCTCCAACTCGGGATGGGCACTCCCAACAAGTGCCAAGAACAAAATTAGACCAAGTGCCAAAATATCCTTTGGGAAAATGGAGTGACGAGCCAAAACACCCAAAAACCAGGTGACAAACCAACCAAAACAACAAAAATAGAGCAGAAAAAAATTGGCACACTTTACAAGTGATATGCAAATCTTACTTTTGGAGATCAATCCAAAAATGCTTAAAATGTCTTCCATTAACAGGAAACTCAAGAAATTCCCCATCCAGTATTTTAGAAAAAATGTATTCTCACCATTTCTTATATGTCAATGAAATATGGGACCATCCACAAAGCATCAAATTTACCATGCTTTCCCTTATCTTCATGCCTTCTATCCCACAATAGCACAAGATCTCCAATACTAAAAGCTCTTGGGGTTACCTTCTTATCAAACATATTCTTTATCCTCTCTCTGAATTTTACATGCCTCTCGATGGGATGCTCTTCTTGCTTCATCAAGCTCAATAATATGATTAATCCTTGCTTCATATGGACTGATTTCTTTGTCTTCAAGTTGTTGAAAAACTTAAATAAAGACAATTTCGGATGTAAGGGAAGAAGAGCTTGTGTTCCATATACAAATTCAAACGAGATTTTACAAGTATCTCTTTTGGTAGTGATCCTGTTAGCCCAAACAGGAAATTTTCATTTCTCACCCCACTTCTTTTTGTTCAATTCCAAAGTCCTTTTAATGATTTTCAGCAAGTTTTTATTGTAAGACTCAGCCTGTCCATTTCCTTGTGGATTGTAGTTAGAATCATATGTTAACTTTATCCCATACTCTTTTCACATTTCCACTAAAGCTCAAGCTCTAAAACTCATGGCATTATCAGTAATAATCTTGACTGGCACTCCAAATATGCAGATGATATGATTCAATATGAAGTCCATTACAACTTGGTGTGTTGCCTTCCTAGTGGAGATTGCTTCCACCCATTTTGTGAAAAAATCAGTAGCTACTAAAATCCATTTGTGTCCAGCACTTGATGAATAAGAGATTTCACCAATAAATTCCAGCCCCCATTGTTTGAAAGGAGATTCAATTGATACAAGCTGCAAAGGAAGGGATCCTGAAGCTTTCAATCTTCTAGAGAAACGCTGATAACTCTCACATCTTCTAATCAAATGAGTTGCATCCTTGAAAAGATTTGGCCACCAATAACCAGCCCTCAAAAATTTGTGTGATGTAACTCTTCTAGCAAAATTTCCTCCACAAACTCCCCCATGGAAATCAGCAATTATTTTGGAGCTTCATCTTTATTCACACATCTCAAGAGGATTCCATCATGTTTCTTCCAAGCCAACTCAAACCTTGTAATGATATATTTTTGAGAAGCCAACATGAGGGATATTTTCTGATTTTTATTTAAATACATAGGGCAGCATAAGTGTATGAGATAAAAGATTACATCCTTGTACCATTCAAAACTCAACAATTTCTCAAGAACATTTGTCCTTTCTTCTTATACCTCATTTACTTAAGCATTCTACAAATTGATTTCAGCCATGAGCTTAGCAAGACCCAAACCTCTTACTAGCTTTTTGGTCCTGGATGTCTCATATCATACTCCCATTAATTTGTTGACCCATCTACACATTTTTCTTGAGATCTCCATCTATGATAAGATGTCTTTCACCATTGTGTGAGGAACATAAGCAACAATTTTGGAACTCAAAATATAAGGCCTAAAAACTTTTTTGCTTATACCAAGGTAAATGCCTACTTCTCCATGATTGTGTATCTCAACTCAGCTACTTGGAATCCATTAATAAAGAAGGGAATAGGTATTTCATCTCAATCATCATCCTTTTGAAAAAAAAATAGATGCAATGGTGTGCTCAAAATAAAAGGAGAATATTTGGAAAGGTTTATTGTAATTTGGGGCTACTAGAACAGGAGAATGCTTCAATGCTTCCTTGATTCCATCAAAATATTTAAGGGATGCCTCTTCCCACTTGATATTCTATTCCTTATTCAACATGTAAGTAATGGGGAGAGTCAACTCAGCAAAATTAAACACAAACCTTCTAATGAAATTGATTTGACCAAAGAAGGATTGGATTCCTTTCCTAGTTTTGGAACTAAGATCTGCTTTGATAAAGCTTCTATCCTTTTGGACCAATCATAACTCCTTCTTTAGACACAATGTGACCAAGTAGTTTTTTCTTTTCACTCCAAAATTGCACTTCTTTGGATTGAGTGAAATTCCATATTCTCTACATCGATCAACATTCTTTCCAAATACTATAAGTGGTCAATTCTTTTTCTAGAAAAAACAATAATATCATCGTGATAAACAACAATAAAATCATTGATATAGCTAATGAAAGAAATGTCCATGGCCATTTGAAAAGTAGCTCCAGCATTAATTAAACAAAAGGGCATCCTGAGAAAAAAGCATATGTTCCCCACAGAATAGTAAGTAAAGCGTTTTAATCCTCTCGATTCTTTGACAACAACTTGGTTATAACCGGAGAAACCATCCAAAGTAGAAAGCATTTCAGAACCAGTCACTAATTACAACATATTTTCCATGTTTGGTAGAGGATATTTTCTTTCATTTATGCTCTATTTAGATTTTTTAAATCCACACAAAGTCTGATATCTCCATTTTTCTTTCGACTGGCACCAAGTTTGCAACCCAAAAATAATACCTTGTGGGTTGAATGATTCCTCCATCTCTCAATTTTTTCAATTCCTCTTACACTTTGAGAGAAAGGATAGGGTTAATTAGCCTTTTCTTCTGTTTGAATGGTTTGTCATCTTTCTTAAGAGGTATTTGATGTTGGAACAAGTCTTCTCTATATGCTTTCATTTCGAGAATAAGACCAAGCCAAACAATTCCCGATATTGTTTCAATAATTGGATATAGGACTGTTTTTCTTCCTTTTAAAACCACTTCCTAAAAAATCTTCCTTCATTTCTCCTTTGTTCCCAATTCATGCTCTTCAACATCTATAGATGCAAACATGTTTCTATTGATTATACAATCAGCATTGTTAAAATTTTACTCAAGAGCAACCAGCCCTCTAGGGATGGTGTTAGTCTTCAATTGAATGATATCACTACCAAACAAGGTTTATTTTCCATCAACATTACACACCAATGGTTCCAAATCAATATGTTGATCCACAAACTCACCTTGGTTCTGCAAAAACCTTTGAACTTGAGCATCATCATCAAATACTTGCCAATGTTTGATGTTATCAGGGACTGTAGGCCTAGTGAGTATTTCTACATCATATTCACAATATGGAGAAACAATACAATTGTCAAATATTGACCCCAACAATACTAGCCTATCTGCAATCATATTCAAACTTTGGTCATGATGAACAATGTTGAAGGAATAAAACATCTCAATCAGATCCCAAACTACGTGTTTTTATTGTTTCATTCGTTGATTTTTTTTTTGCATACAGTTTTCTAACTTGTTTGACAACCAACTCAGAATATCCCTTTACAATGACATCCTTTACACCATAATTCAAAGTAATCCTCAGCCCTAACAATAATGCCTCATACTCAACTATGTTATTAGTGCATTCAAAGTTAAGTTTGAAAGAAAAAAAAATTCCTCTTTACTTGGAGAGATCAAAACAACACTAGCACCATTACCAAATTTGGATCAAGCTCCATAAAATAACAAAGTCCATGGAGAGCCTACTTCTTCAAGACACTTAGAATGATCCATCTTATGCTCCTTACCATCAGCAAACCCAACAAAATTATCAACATCAACATCAGCAAATAATACTTCATAAGAAGCATTATTTGGATCCTCAATTAGATGCAACATCTTATTCTCTCCATATAATTTTACAAGGCTACCCTCAATGGGAAGGGTGGAAAAATATATATCCATTTGGAAACTCCTCCAACACTTACAACCCACTTTCTTGACAATAACATACCTCATTTGGCAAGGCAATCAATAATTACAACATCAAGTTTCAAATTCTTACTGGATAGGCTGCAAGTTGCACCACCAAACCTTAAACACACCTAACAACCGGCATTTCCTAGAATCCATGGTAGTACACTTGCCATATGCTCACTGTTACTTTTATATATAACTCATTTATAACTTCTAAAGGCATGACATTGCATGATGCCCTAGAGTCAAACATACAATTATGTAGTAACCTATCCTTGATGATCAAAGTTTACAAGAAAGGGTCAACACTCAGCTGAGATTCAACCAAGGATGTTCCTAAATATACCTCCGGTGGTTCACCAAATTCTTCCAATGATGATGTCTTTCCTACCTCTGCAATAGCAAGTGGAGCCTCTACAACATTCACATTCCTTTTCATGGCAGCCTTCTCCTCCTTCAATCCCAAATACTCAAGTGCCTCTTTTTGTGGTCAGAGATTCTATGCAGCTCAAAATTGGAACATTGACCTTAATTTGGCTCAAAATTGACCGATGTCATAGGGAATGTATGTAGGAAAAATAATAATGGAAGGAGGGCTGGAAATTTCATTTGATGGCACAAGGTTTTTAACATTTTTAGCCTAGGGTGAAGCATAAATTTTTCTTGGGACATGAGGGCTCTTAATAGATGTTTCTTTCTTAGGAACCTCTTTTGGGACATTAGAAAGCAATGAGGTTTTATTTTTGGCCTGAGGCCCAACTCCCTTGATAGCCTTACATCTTGTGTTATACTCCTTCGCTTAGGCCACCACCACATTCATAAGAAGTTTCTTATCCTCTTCCAAGGGTATACCTCCATCATACTTCTTGATCATCAACGCCCCCCAAGTATTCAAAATCATTATTGGGAGGCTCAAAGGCTTATACATTATCAATTTGTAAACACATGAGAAGGAGGAAAAATATGTACCCATTGATGCAATCCCAAAATCTATCAAAGCAGTCCTTGCACTTATCACTTGAGTCGATGTCGCTCCTTGACATGATTTTTAGGAAAGTCCATCATGCACGCATCATCATCATTATTACAATCATCATCTTCCTTTTCAATTTTTTTATTTGTTCCATATGGAGGATGTGGTAATAAACATTTGTCACACTAGTCAATCTGATTTGCATCATCAAAAACAACCACTCTAGCATTTAATGGATCGGGAACTACCTTACTTTCCTTGGCTTGAGATTGCGTATTTCAAATCGAATAAGCCCTTTACCTTTTCATCAAATCTTTGCTCATTCCTATGGTGATTTCTGAATCTAATTATGTGCTTGTTTCCTAGGGTGACCTTGTGAAGTTTTTCCAATTCCCTTCTCATCTCTTTCCAATTTGTAGGAAATCTCTTTGACAGCCCCTTCCAAAGTTTTCACCACTTCCTCCAATTCTAAACTCTTTCTTTCTTGAGGCTTCTCAAGGTTTACCAATTTGAAGTGCCATGGTAAAGGCCTACCTTAAATTGCTATGGTTCTTGTCACTCAAGTAATATGCAGCCTATTTATCAAATGCATCATAATATTTTATCAAACAAGATTCATCATATGGTCTTAAATTAATCTGGGCACAAATTGCAATATCCTCAAAGTTTTATTGAACCTTGAAGTCATGAACCGATTCATTTAGGTTCTTCTTGATATTATCAAACTATGATAAAAAGTCTTTTATTGTTATCCAAAATTCACCCCTGTGGTAAATTTTGATAAAGCATTAAATTCTCAAGTCAAGCAATTATATTGATTCAGTGGCAAAAGTCATGTTTTAGGGTCCTCGGATTTTTATAACTCAAACTATGATAAAAGGCAAGTTCGAGACAAGGTGAAAATTTAAAACCAAGCTCGGGCAAGAAAAAATCATTAAAAATGGCTAAGTCCTTGCATTTCGGGACATGAGGGACATGAATAAAAGGAATTAGGTTTATGCAGCAAGGCCTTGGGACAAAGGGATGCATGGGACGCGAAATCCTCCTCTAAAGTGTGGAAAAATTGACTAATTTAATGTCCGGGACATTCTCAAATCGCGGAGGACGTTCAAAATACTCCGGAATCAGTTGGGACGAATTGAAGTAAACCAGTTTGAAATAGGGTTGATCACCTATTATGGCATTATTCCGAACCGGGTGAATGGAAAATTTCAATCCTGCATACTTCTAACATTTCTGAGAACCTTGACGCAACGGATGAACGGGTGAAATAGAGGACCAGTCGGGAATTCCCCTAAAGGGATTGGGACGTGAAAAGCCGATTGAAGGCAAAGAACGAAAGTCAACGTTTGACCCGTGAAACTTCAAACGGCCATAACTTTGGAGGCGATTTTCACAAAATTGGACTTTGGACGGCACGACGTCCTCTACAGCCAAAAATGGATTTTTAATTTTTATGAGGGTAGATATATTTAATTAAGATAAATATATTGGGGCTGACAGTTAATGCTCATTGAGGAGTGCAAGGTTTTGGGGACTCAAGGCCATAAATTTTGCATTTTCAACGAAAAGCACAAAATTGGTATGGAATCGTGGCTCCAATCCCAATGCACAAAAATCAAGAAACTCAAGATTTGATTAGAAATTGCTGATATTTTTTAAAACGTGGCCGGGTTCATAAAGTGTTTACTTGGGAGAATTAAGAGGCAATCACACAAGCACATGGGACAGTATGGGGAGCCTTTTGCAAGTAATTTATAATCATATTACTCCATTTAATGCCTCACTAGGTGAATGAAGGACAGAAGGATTTCCATTTTCCCTTCTCTTTTCCTTCCATTTTTCTATAACTGGAGTTGGGCTCAAGTAAGGGAGAGTTTTTGGGAGAAAAGCCAAAATTGCTTTTAAATCTAGTGTGAATCAATGGAATGGTGATCCAGGCCCTTATCTTGTAATAATCCTCTATATCATGAGGCAATAAAATATATGTGGATGTATCTTCACCAATGGATTTCATTCTTTCCTTTAATCTTTCTGAATATGTCTATTATTATGCTTAAGGACAACCTTGGAATATTGTTTTGCTTTGCTGGAGAAAAATAGTCTTTCCCAATTCTTGAAATAATTTGGAGACTAATCTCACACCCTCCTTTTCTAGGGTATCACCGCTAGTGAGGATTTCAAGATCTCTCTTCCTTGGAAATTTAGATTAGAATAGTTTTTGACAAACTAGACTTAATGTATGATAGAACCTATCTTTTTCGGAGGTCTATTTATAAAAAGTATAACAACTTGGAGATGAGTTTCCAATCACACTAGATGCTTAGAGTGATCAAACTAGAAATTGATCAACATAGTTTGTGATAACACATATTCGTAAACTTGAATGCACTATACAAGCCCATGAATAAATAGAATTATTTGGCAAGGCCTGTAAATATCAGATCCTCCTCTAAAGTGTGGACAAAAATTTTTTGTACACATTCTCAAATCTCATCTTCAAAATCCTCCATCATATTCAAGTTTTTTGATCACTATGGTGCATTATTTTGGAAAATTTTCAATCTAAACATCCTGAGGAGACACTTTAAAATATTTAAAAAATCAAAAGGTATACTCAAAAATTCATGGAGGGTGAGCCATGTTTTATAAATATGATTAGAAGCTGGTGGTGAATAGGTTCTGGGGGATCAAGAATTTGATCACAAGATTGCACTGATTTTCTTGGAAATTTTTCACATAAAATGTATTAAGAAGGAACTCACTAGGTACGAGAAGAAGGACCTTCACTAGATATACTAAAATATTCAAGTTTATGAGAAGATTGCTTAAATCATAATCCTGGAAGAAGAGTTATAATCCCATTTGATATCTCTTGGTATTCCTTTACTTGATGTCAAATTCATTTTCTTTCCTTTTCCCAATCTTGAAATAATTTTCTGCTTGGGTATCTATTCTTCCTTCTAGTTTTTAGATTTTATGTGACAAACTTCACTTAATGAGGTAGATACTGGTGTTTATCATAAATGAGTGTATCGAATGCACTATAAAGATCTAACAAATGCCGGAGATGAAATTTAACAGATCTCATCTTCTTTCATTCAAGTTTATGGTGAGAGTTTGAAACAATGGATTGGAGACACTTTAAAAGATTAAACTGATATTATTCCTAAATATGATTATAAAATGGTTGTAGCAATGTTTTGCACATAAATCACATAAGAGAACCTATTTTTGAAACCTCTGAAATATTTGAAGGATTTAGATCAAATTACCTTTCCTTTTGCACAAATTTTATAGAGAAGACCGAGAGGGAAAATAAATGTATCAATGAAATCTAACTCGACGCTACTACTTGAGTTTTGGAGAGATGGAGAGCACCTTAACAGAGATGTGATATTATCCTAACACAAGGCTCACTTTTAACCAAGTTAAGAGAACATTTAGAATCTTGATGAAGGATACGTAGATACCTTTTTTGCACATAATTTTAACAAAGATTTTGGAAAATATGATCAACACACAAGAACAAGGTCACTTCTAGATTATGGGGATATTTTTAAACACAAGGCTAAGGTTATCAAGACATTTAGAATCTTGGCTTTACATACTTTAAAAATGGATTTTATTCTTACGTAGATATACGAGGAAAACAGGGGTAGTTCAAGTAGGATTGGTTATTTGAATAGTTTTTGGTGGGAGATCAAGAAGATTGAGAAAATTCACAAAACACATAGAACTCAATAACAGAAAGCTACAAAATAGTTAAAACATTCCTTCAGCTAGAAGATGTGCATCAATGGAGGCCAAGACATGCACTTTTTCACATAATCTTTGAGATTCTAGAATGAAGGATTGAGTTAGAATACCCAATAAAACCTCAAAATCTACGATCATTCGAGGTACACCCAAAGGATTACAAACAATCTCTATCAATGATGAAAGAAAAGTGATTTTAAATCATTTATTTCATTCCCAGATGAAAGCTCTTCTGAAAAATGAAATTG
The DNA here is from genome assembly GCA_018340775.1 of Taxus wallichiana var. yunnanensis. Classification (NCBI taxonomy): domain Eukaryota; kingdom Viridiplantae; phylum Streptophyta; class Pinopsida; order Cupressales; family Taxaceae; genus Taxus; species Taxus wallichiana. The sequence continues at coordinate 300,814,972 of CM031241.1, forward strand.
TAGATGCCACTAAACTATCACAAGGATTGAGATTTGTGTGATTCAAAGAGATTTTGATACAAGATTGCAATAGGAACAAGAAAAACTACTTGCAGACATTCTGAAAGTGAAATAAACAAAAAATTTCCAAAGATTTGACACAAATTAACTCAAAACTCATCAAATTCATCAGCAAGGAGAGTTATTGAAACAATATCAGAGATTTTTGATTGCTATACACTTGTAATCAACTCAACATGAATGAAAATCTAACACATAGGAAGTTAACCCGACTTCTAGGAAAGTTTTCTCAGAGGATGAGCTTTTCTCAAAATTTTCTTGTGAAAATGAACCCCCACCATTTGCATGACAAATTGATGCAATATATACCTTTTACTCACTCACTCAGTTTGCCCCTCAAATATTCCCTCCAAAAGTGGAATATTCAAAGCACCTTTGCTTTGCAAGATTTGTGGAAAATGACATTTAAAAAACTCACAAAAAGTTGTCAATTGTTCTTTCAAAAGGTGAATCATTACAAATCTTTGACCATTCTTCAAAGTGGAAACATGTTTTTCATTTCCCACACATGTAGATCCCTTTCATTTCACCATTTTAACTTGTCCCTTCCCAATTTTTTACACTACAACTTTAGATATGGTAATTCACATTTTTCATGAACCAAAGTAAAAATTCATTTCAAAAATGCCTTGGATTCACAAATTGAACCCCAAATTGATTAATTTGGACCCCAAGCCAAGACGAGATGAATTGGTAAAAATTTGACGAATATTGATGCAAAAAATGCATCTCCAAACTTCTGGAGCTCAAATGGTGACCAATTTGGTGAAATGCACAACTACCATATATCTATTCCTCAACTTCAAATTTGAGCCCTTCACATGGCAGATCTAGGTAAAAACGGGACTCGGGACGTCTTTTTACATTTTTACTACTTTTAGAAAATTTGCACAATTTCTTGATTTCCTCTGTCGCTCCGTTGATGAAATTTGGGCCTGACATGTGGCACAATATGACTACATACAGAGTTGTGGCTCAATTTTACACATTTTGCATCTTTATGGAAAAAGGACAAAATTTCATTTTTCCTCCGTGGTTCCACCCTTCCACTTCAAGTTTCTAAAGTTTCCCAGCAGAACCCTAGGTCCCTTTATGCCTTTAACTCCCTTTTCCCTCAAAGGGAAAATTTTTCAATTTTCCTCTGCCAGCTCGCACCTCCGCTATTGACTTCTCAAATGAATTTTGACTTTTTAACCTTAGGCTTGCGGGTTTTTTGATACTTTGAGTAATTTGAATACAAGAGGAAAATTCTCCAAGTTGCCCCACATGGTCTCGCCTCCCTGCTTGTTTGAATTTTTAAACTACCACGTGTCACCACAGCACACCTTGAAAAAAATTTGATACCTAGAACAAGCGCGAGCTCATGCATGTGTCCTGCTCCAGAGAGATTTGTCTGAATGCTTGAAGCTCGGTAAAAGGAACCACATTTCATACTCCAAGGTAGTATCCTTTTGGTTGTGAAAATTCTAAGTAAAATGTAAAGCAAGCAAAGGACTCCACGTGTCATCATGGCGCTTCTTTAAGATGGTGCCCAAAGTGGAGACCCTGAATGAGCGCGAGCTTGCCACGTGTCCTGTTCCACCAAACTGCTCCAACTGAATAAAAAAATTATCCAAGTGCGGGAAAAGTAGCGGAAGCCTCCATGTGTCCTCCTAGTGCTACTTCAAAGCTGGACCAAAAATTAAATCTTCAAACGAGTCGTTTCACCCACTTGGAAAGATTTATGAGTTGAGGCTTTTATATAATTTTTGAAGTGTTTAGCTGATCTCGCCTGTCTAATCAAAAGGTGCCACATCCCATGTATATGCAAGGATGTAAATTTTTAGGAGAAACACCCCTCAAACGTAAAATACAAAAAAATGACCATTTGATCCTAGAAATGAAATTTCTTTCGAGGACAGAGAGTTTAGAAAGTTCTGAGGCTTAAATACGTTGCTCGGGGACATATCAACTCATTCTTCTTCAAGGATTTAAGGTAGAAATTACAAGAACAAAAAATCTCTACTGTGGCAATAGAGGGAAGGGGAAAACATGAGTTTTTTGAAAGGATAGAGCACGGGGGACTCAAAATACAAACCTTTCCAGAGGAACAAAGAAAGTAGGAGACAAATATGGACCCATACATGATCTTTAACCTGTAAGGCGGACTAAAAATGGCAACAAAGGCCAACGAAGCACAACACGGGAAGGATAAAATGATAGAGGCTGTAAATCAATAAATTTCCAAGGCCACAAATGGGGCAAGAAAATTTTGAGCACCAACAGGTTTAATCACTCGATGTTGCATCCTATAACCATATTCCACTCATTAAGACATTAGAACCAGCATAACAATCTATTTCAAATGCCAAGTGGAAAAAAATCAAAGGCCTGGGCTAGGCTATAAAACCTTTAAACATGAAACGTAAGTTTAAATCTAAGTAAATCAAATAGCCGAAGAACCATAGTTAGTGAAAAAATCTGAATTTTAGTGTAACAACCAAATAAAATTCCTAAAATATACGAACACATCAATCAAGAAAACTGCTCGTTCTAGCATGAAAAAGGAAAATTTTCAGTTTACGAATAAAATACATATAGAGAAATAACACATCGTAATAAAAGTGTGCCCTTATATGGCCACCAAAGGGGCACTCAATGAGTTGCTAACACTCGAGATATTGAGCCTCAGCTCGTAAAATAACATATTAAATAATACAATTGTTATCATCTTTGTGTGAATCATCCCTCCATACTCCCACAAGTGTCAACATAGTCAAAATCACATAGGATTTTTCGAAGGAAAAACCAATAAGAGAGATAAGGGGATGGTAGTTTTCATATGTTGAGCCTAAGGTAGTGCACATCCACAATATACTTGAGCAATATTGTAATATACTAAAAAAATATAAGTTGATTTTAAGTCTATATAAGGATCCACTTCCTCGGTCATACTAGGCTCAATATTATGAAAACCTCATCCTCTCCCCCTCTATCCATACATACACTCTTAATGATTTTTTCCTTTAGGGCCGTCAAGTGTAAGGTTCATAACATAACACATAACTACATCAATAACACATTGAGATTTACACACATTAACCATAACATATTACACATGGTATATATATACAGGGTATAACACAATCACTACTTGCACGGGTTATGATACATCATTTTTTCACATAATGCACATAAGGTACAAGTACTTACACAAAAGGGTCATAAAATCCCCATATGCCCCTAATTCATGACATGAATCATCTCATATTACACAAATTATACGCATGATGAACACAATGAATAACATTACAACATAGAATCAATTGTAAGACAACATGGTGACACACAATTCATCATTACACATTGACAACATTACTATTAAATCAAATCCACTATACAAAAATATTTATCACACGACACATCGAACACCTACATATCACAAAATGATAAGATTCTCCAACACACCGCCATCCATAAAAACATTCTTCTCACACATACCAAGGCAACACATCACATGTGGAATCCTCATTGAATCCATGTAAAAGGTGAACACATAATGTCATCACAAGCACATCAACATGATAAAAAGTACACACTAAGTGACATGTCCAACATGTGTGTTCATAATAAATCATAGTTACAAAGTTGGTCATATAAAAATATATATCACATTACTCTTCTAATCTCTACCACAACCACAATGCAAAAATAATCACAATTCCAATCCATCCCAAAGGTTTGAGACCATGAACCTTGGCTTTGATACCAAATGTAACACCCACAAATTACACACATAGATATGACGGTAAAAATATTGGAATATATATATTTTTGACTTACATTTCTTGATACACGAGAACACTTGGGATCACCGAGGAAAACACACACCACATGATATGTTTTCAAAAACATTAACCCATATAGATGACATTAAATGTTCTGATGCAAATCAAGCTCAATTTTTTTGGATGACAAGGCACATCATAACGATCCAAAAATAGTATAAATTTATAGATACGGTCTTCCCATGGCATGATACTTTTAGAATTTTTACTGTTATGATAACGATGATAAAATATTTGACTTAAGTTCTAGAAAGGCTCAAAATATGTGAATCTTACATTCCTTTTCTTATTTCTAGGTTTCCTTTTATATTGTTTAATATTTAGCTTATGATGTAACTCATTGAATAAGGATAATCTACATTATTTAAATTACGCATGTTTAATCCAATCATTACTAATAAGGTAATCAGTTAAACACAAGGCTACCCTCCATGACACCAAAATTTCTTAGTTTATAATTTTATTACCTTTATCTCTCATTATTGGCTTTAATTGTTTAGAATATATTTCATCTGTTCCTTAATTATTATGTAAACTAAAATACATTATATTTATTTAACTTGACATTTCACTTGTAGTAATCCCATATAATTATTCTTATTTCCCTTATCACACCAGAATGTTTTTTGTAACTTGTTTATTGGCATGAACATATATACATACATAATCCTTTTAGTATTTTTCCAAGGATTCATTTTCTAGGTTGCATGTTCAATTGGATTTTCCATTTATCTTAAGTACAAAAAGGGATTTTCTCATGAAGTAAATGGAGTTTATTGATTGAGGAGTAGATAATTTTTTTGTTCTTTTCATATTAGCTTTCAATTTCTAAGGTTAGTCTATTTTTGTTTAGGTTATGACAACTAACTGTGTATCCCATCTACTTCACTAAATTGCTTAGACATCAATGCACTAATGGGCATGCTTTCACACTTACCAAATTTGGATTCATATGTAGTAAGTATTAGAAGCATGATGTCAGGAGACATTCAATTAAAAATTTTACCCTCCTTACTAAGGTCACAACTAGAGTGATTGAACACCCTTATCTCAAAAATCATCTTGCAACTCTAGGTGAATTCAACACTTCTCATCAATGTTAAACTCTTGTTTGAGAGGGGTTAAAGTTGATTCACACCTAGCGTTGTCATGTGTATGTAATTAGAAAATAGGACTTGCTCAAATCATTTTCATTCATCTAAAAAAATTTGGTTTCACTTAACTTTGATTTAATTATTCTCTTAGAATTTATTGTGTAACCTATTTATTAATAGGGACATATGTATTCTCATGGGACTACTAATCCTTATCCTAGGGGTTCATATCAAGAACATAATTACATTATTTTACATAATGCATTCATTACGTGTTAGGAAAATTGGGGAACAATAGGGAATAGTCCTTTGTTTAAAGGATTATGGTTCACATACTATGAATTTAGTCTCTCACCAAAAGAGGGTTTATCCACATTATATGAATGATCTATATTTCACCTTTATCCAAGCATGTCATCTTATGGATACATTTTCTAAATAAATAAATAAATTAGGATATTGTTAAGCTTCACAACTAACTCTTAGTATTGCACCATAGAACCCAAATCATAATTGAGGTTGGGTATAAGGTTAATTTTTGAACCCAACTACTAAAGGTGACTTTAAGGTTTTTAGCTATCTCACCCTTCTCACCACTTAACACATGTGTCGTATTCGAAGGGTTTTACAATATGTTTGAGTTTGGAAACCCATAAAGTATTACCTTAAGAAAATCACATTTTCCTTACTACACACACGATTTCCAATCCTAGGAGGGGAACACCATACTACTTATGATGTTTGACCATATTTTTCCTATTCATGGTGTTCAGGATGATGCCACTAAGCATATAGGTTATGATGACAAAATTTTAAACTAGGGATCTTATTTACTTAAGCTAGGAGGTGTCATCGAGTGTGAATAGTTAAGTTTATCCTAAGGTTTTGATTTCTTTTGTGTTAGGATAGATAATGTGAGAAGGGTAGGTAAGCACAAGTTTTAAACTAAGGTTGACTATTATAATTAGGTTTATCCTCTATATTTTATAGTTAAATAACACAACACTATGGGGATTTCTTCATACATTTCACAACGAAAATGCACTATAAGATATTAAATTCGATATCATTTAACATACATATCCAACCTTTATAATAAAAAATTTGAGGATCAAGATAAAACCCATATGTAGATGAACATTTCCCTTAACCCCTAACATCTAAACTATTTCAAAACTTCAATTATTATATTTTTATACTTCACAAAATATTGCAATATCCTCTATAGTTCCATTTAAATGCACAAATTAAAGGAAGAATTAAAGAATATTTACAATCTCCAATGAGGAAAATTAGTCAAATGAAGGGTTTCTTTAGTAATTCCGTTTTGATATAAAGTGCCATGAAAAAAAAAAAGTGTGGATAACTTGAAACTAGATAAAAATATGATGATAAATATGAGTAAAGAAGAAAATCGATGTGCTCACCTCTAACTACATGAGCATATTTCTCTCATTTGAAGGAACAATATCTTCCTTAATAGGAAATGCATCATAATATTTTCTAAGGTATACTTTTTGGGTAAAAATTAAAAAAATTCTTCTTTTCATTATCTTTCATTTAAGACACACACACACACACACACACACACAACACACGGAGGAAATATGTCAGCACCAAAACTTATCCTTTTTATTCCTAGCTCCTAAAAGGGCATGTTTATGCTCTGTGGAAAATAAAAATGAACGCAATTTGGCAATTTCAAGATTTATGGGGAATCATTATTCATAGTATACCCTATCCAAAGAACAACGATGAGTAGACAAAATTTGATAAATTAAATGCCAAATATGTGATGTTGATCATACTCAGCATTACTAACGGAGTACAACCACATATCCAAGATGCAACGACATCTAAGGCCAATCGAGAAATTCTATCTACTATGTATAAAGACAACAACCAAAGAAATATAATTCATGTTTGGTCAATGTGGCATACACTAAATATGTTTTTCTAGAGATAAGGTTGAATAATTATTGCGACAAGTACCTGAACCTTGAGTAGAGATTTTCATACTTGGTGAGAAGATTGAGGATAAAATGTTGATCCTCATCACTTTGAGAGAACTCTGTCAAATTTTGAGACATTTTTCATGACATTGAATATCACTAAACAAGAAATATCATTCGAAGTGTTGGTAAATCTGATCCAACAAGAGCAAGAAATTACGTTTGTGAAAGATGAATTTGAAGAAAAAGTGTTGATTTCAAACATTCATGGTTAAAATTTCATGAATAAATCACAACACCAATACTAAAAAAACCCAATTAAAACCCATGCCAAGGAATAGAAGTTGTGTCACATATGTAACATGAATACTCATGCCACCTTTGAGTTGTACTAGAATGGTTATAAAAAAACATCATCTAGTTGAGATGGCACACAAAGACACACAAACATCTCCCTCGATGGATATGAAGTACAAAGGAAAAGTATCCAAAATTGTAAACCCTTTAAGAGTAATCGGGTTAGGATTTTAGATGATAAGGAGTATATTGCAGAAGGCATTGAAGATGTCACTATTCTACTTGGTATGAACAATTTTACACTCATAAAAGTTCTCTAGGTACCATTCCTAACAAAAAATCTCCTATCTATCAATAATCTATTGAATCACAAGGTTAAGGTCGAATTACACGTTATAAATGGTATGAAATCTTGTCTCATCATTAAATATGGGAAGGTCATAGCATGATATTTATTGCGAGACAAGTTGTTTGACTTAGATGTTATATCCTCCCATGAAGGTTATCTCACTTTCCCAATGGAAAAGATCACAACACTTTATCATTTCGTTTATGGGAACCTATCTAGTGGTACCGTTCATCAATTCATCACAAAAATATGGTTTGCGGCCTTCCTAAAATTTCTCCATCATTTCCTATATGTTAAGGTTATGTTGTAGGAAATCAACATTGAGTTGCATTTGATCCGAGTTCAAATTGATCCATTTATCATTTGGATGTGATACTCACAAATATTTGGAGACCACTACCTACCACTATACAAGGAATCAAATATTTTCAATTATTTGTGGATGACTTATCTACAAAAATATTGGTATTCTTTCTAGAAAAGAAGAGTGACACATTTTCACAATTCAAAATCTTCAAGAATATCATTGAGAACTAGTTTGACATGTTCATTTGTCTAATCTTCTAAGGCCAATTGGGGAATTCAGTTTGAAGGATTTCATGGCCTTCTTAAAACAAAATATTATCAAACAAATGTTATAGCTCCCTATACACCTAAGAAAAATGGAGTCTTAGAATTTCACATTCGTATTCAATGATGAAAATGGCTCATTGAATTATGTCCAAAGTGATATTGGAGGATAATTATTGGGAATATTCACTTCAAATGATTGTGTATATTCTTAATAGGTCTTCTAAAAAGGAACTAAATAATATAACGCAAGAGGAAGTGCGGAGTGGTGGTAAGGAAAAAATATATCATGTTTGTGTGTTTGGTTTTCTTGGATACATGCATGTGCTCACAAATAAAATAATTAAGGATGAACCAAATACACTCCAATGCATATTGTTGAGGTAAAAAGAGACCTCAAAATCATATCATCTCATAGATCTAGAGACAAAGAATATTTATGAAAGTAGTGATGTGTTATTTCATGATTTATCATATGACTAAGGAAAAATGAATCTTAAATGAAAATGATTCTTCTAGAAGAGAATATGATCTATAATGAGAAAGGTTTGTTTATGAAGGGAATTTTGAGGACACCCGTACACAAAATCAGCTCTCACACCTAAAATGGGTTGAAATTGCCCTTAAGGGCACTGATTTGGACTCACTTCTAGATTATTCAACAGGTATTATGATGAGAAGTCAAGCAAGAGAGAAATTCAATCTCACCTTGATGAGCTCACTAATTTACAACACCAAACAAAATTCAGTTCAAGAAGCATTGAACCAACCACAATGGAAGAAGGCTATGGAAGATGAATATGAGTCATTAATTGAATATGTTATGTGGGATCTTGTTTATCTATCTATAGGAAAGAAGTACACTAAGTGAAAATGGATATTCAAGAAAAATTATAAGAACGAAGGATCCATAGATATATTTAAAGCATGATTAGTTATAAAATATATTCTCAATAGGAAGCTATATAATTTAATGAAACTTTTTACCCACTTTGCAAAGATAATGAACATCAGATTTGTTTGTGTACTAGCAGCACAAAAGGTGTGGAATATTGAATAGATGGATATAAAAACAACTTTCTTGAATGGTGATATGAATGAAGAAATATACATGACCCAACTATAAGGATTTTAGGATGAGAAACATCCTTATAATGTGTGTCGATTGATCAAATATCTATATGGCGTGAAAGAGGAACTTCGGGTAAGGTACATAAGGATTTTGTATCATATCTTACAACATGGATTAGAGTGTAGCCCCTCAAATTCCAACTTGTAAATTAAAACAAATAGGTACTTATATTGTCATTCTTGTTCATAATGTTGATGATGTTGTAATCATAGGGACCATGGATAATCTCATTGATCAGGTAAAGAATGATATCAAGAAATCAGTTGACATTTCATATTTTGGTATAATACAATATTGTCTAAGCTTAGGGATATGAAAGAAGGAGAATCACATCTTTATCAGTCGGATGAAGTATGCCAAGGCACTACTTAAAAAATATGAGATGCAGGATTGTAATACAATTGAAACTCCAATGGAACAAGTATTGTTACTTTCCCATTTTAAGGATTCACCTCAATTAAATTGAACTCACTACAAGAAACTTGTTGGATGTCTCATGTACTTGATGGGTTCTTGGATGGATTTTTTTTTTGTTTTTAGTTATCTTTCACATTTCATGCGGGATCCGAGAAGTGTCATTGGTTAGTAGTAAAGAGAGTTATACGATATGTTCAAGGTACACTAAGTTATGGGTCGGAATACAAGAAGACCACACAACGCTTCTTACAGAATATATATATATTCGAGACAATGTTATATCCATTGATGATAGGAAATGAAAATCAGTACATGTTTTTCATTTTAGATCGAAACGATTTCTTTGATCAATAAAAAGAAAACAATTGTTGTATTATCATGTATTGAAGTTGAGTATCATGCCAAATGAGGAGCTATTTGTAAATAAATTAGGCCATGCCATATTATGGAAGATATGGGAATACGTGAAGACCAAATATAATTCATTACTGAGAAAATCAATGTGTATTGAATCTTGTCAAAAATCCATTACGTCATTAGCGTAAAAATCATATTTAAGTACAATGTCACTTTATTCGAGAACAAATATTAAACTACAATATCAAGCTTCAAAGACAATCCTCTTTGAACAACAAGATGCGAGATGTTTTCACTAAGCCTTTTTACGAAAGGTGAAATTCTATTCTTTATAGTGATCCATTTTTAATAAAAATGTAATAACGGGGAAATTTTATATTAAGTCCACATTAGATTTGGTCTACAGGAGTTATCACATTTCCCTCCATACTGTCTCCCACGTATCGATTGCATACACACTGTCAAGAGTAAGTCAATATAATATTGTATAAATAAAGATCATGTGGTCTATGCATAACATTTAAAAGCATTATCACATAGTTTCTTTATATTTTTATTTTGATCTTATTATTTTCCTCCTCTTAATACTTCATGAAGTTAGTCATGGTGGACTCGCGTTTTTATTTCCCTAATAATTTCTCCATTAGTAAGGGTTTATAGATGAATATTAGTACATTGGTTACTAACATTTATTTTTCTACCCATTTTCTATTTTTATAAATATAAATATGATGAATATTCCCAAGGATAAGAATATGATAACGCATTTTCATTATGCATAAAAGATTGAGAGGATTTTGGTAATTAATAATTTATGGTTCATAATGAGACCCTCTCTTATGATGGAATTATTTTGCTGGAATTTATGGTTTACCTTGTATAATTGTTAACATTAAGAATATATCCCATGCACCTCAGTCAGTTCATGATATTGAAGAAAAATATGTTATCGTATTGCAAAGCTAGTGGAAAACTTTTTTTTTTTTACCTAAATTGAAAACTTGAGACCAGACTTACACACGGCATAATATTATCTTTACTTGTATCTTCTATAAATACATTGATACATATTAATAGGAGAGTCTACTCCTATTTTCATGGAGATTGTTCAACAACACTCCCCACAAACTCCTATATTCGTGAGTTGGTTGTATAACCAAATCTCACGTATAAACAATATTAGTTATAGTTGTTTAATATAACAACTATTAATCCTATATTATTAATATGAGTTATATTAACTCATCATTAATAATATTACAATTTATATATATTATATTTGATAATATAGTTGCACACACTAATAATAATGTGAACACTATACATTCCTAACATTCACCCCCTTGGTGTGAACATTATTAATTCTAAATATTCACCCCCTTAATGTGAACATGACAAAGAACCATATTGAAGAAGTTGAACCACCTCCTAAAAGCACTTCTTAGACCAGGTAAAAACTCCATATATTATCTCTTTACCCTTGTAAAGGCGTAGTGTCGAGCTGAATTATGCAAGAATTCTCCCTTCCTCTTTGGGTTCTTGTGGGACTTTCCCTTCCTCATTTGGGCACCGAATTATGAATCTCCAAGATCCACAAGCTTCACACTAGCTGGATAACCATCCCTTGAGTCTACCTTGAAATCTTCTCCTACTCCCAAAAGTGAGTATTCTGAAAACATGACTCCTCCAAAAATCTCTGAAAAAGGGTTTATTCAACAAACCATCACACTACAAACATGAACACTGAAAATGAACTAAAAATAGAAACCACACTGCACACATGTCACCAAACCATCTATGCGGCCCCGTCATTGGCGATTGACGAGAGGTCAGTTGATTGACCTCATTCCTCCGTTTTCCTCCATCCTCCGATATCATGTTGCTAGTTCAAGTTGGATGTGATCATGAAGTTCAAAATACCTTTAATAATTTGGACGTCGCGTAGAAGTGAAAATGCATCCAAAATTGAAATGTAGGAAATTTTTTATTTTGTTTTTCGGACTTTGGATGACAACACTTTTTACAATGGAATTGACCGACAATACACTTTATTTTGACATTGACACTAAATAAATTTTAAATGACCTTGACAAGACGACATTAACTCTACAAGAATAACACCTTCATTGATATAGAAGGACTCACCTTGACACAAGTGACACACTATACAGGACTTACTATTATGGAAATAAACTTATAAAGACTTATGAGACAAATAATAAAACATTTTTAAAACAACAAACTAAACCATATACAAATCACACATTATTTTTGACTTGACTAATAGTATTTTAACTTATTATCAATGAAACACTGACACGACCAGCAACACTACTATTAGATCAACACAGAAACTATTACAATGACTTTTATTGTGAAGCCTCACACACAAACAAACCTAAAATCACTACACCGATGCAAAAAAAAATAAAATAAAATACCATCGAATCAGGAACAACAACTTGGGCGACTATGTGGAAGCATCTATGAGTGAATACCAGTCTGATTGAACCGGTAATTATATTGTTATTTTATTCAATATATGGGCTGAGCTAGACGCTGAGTGGGCAGATAATTTGTGTCTGACACCAAGATTCTTTGCACACAATTTTATAATGGCCACATATACAGATCTGCATGACGTTGGCAATTGGAGACATTCACTGTCCAGATATCAGTTTTCAATGAGACGTGCTTAACATGCAATGGTTGATCCTAAAGGCTTCCAAATGCATGAATTTTTTTTCAACTCCAAGCAATTCGACTCCTCAAGAAAAAATATCAGCGCCCTTCTATCTATACATGGTCCTTATTTTGTTTAATCTCCTTTGTAATACCACGATGCACAATGCCAAATGGACTTGAAAATGAGTCAAGACCAAACTTCTGAAATCCGTATTATGATGTGCATAATAAAAGCCCACGATTTACATAATGAGTACGATATGTGCAAGTGAGACGTCTAATAATCACTTTTGTGAATGAATATTACAAAGATGCTTGCGCAGATCTTGAAAATACAAACTTCGTTAACCAAAGATACCACGTACGCGTTGGATTACACTACAACAAGATTATGTAGTGAGAATCTGTAATCCTATGCAGATTGTATACAGAAGCATAAGCAGAAATTCATTGTGGGAGCATTTGATTGAGACATTAAAATGCATTAATTAAATGAGGCTTGAAAATAAATGGCCACCCCTTCACATTTCTTATTCCATCAAAGACCTAGATCAAGCTCTGATACCAAATGAAAACTTGAGACCAGATTTACACACGGAATAATATTATCTTTACTGTATCTTCTGCTAATACATTGATACATATTAATAGGAGAGTCTACTCCTATTTTCAGAGTAGTTCAACAACACTCCCCACAAACTCCTATATTTGTGAGTTGGTTGTATAACCAAATCTCACGTATAAACAATATTAGTTATAGTTGTTTAATATAACAACTATTAATCCTATATTATTAATATGAGTTATATTAACTCATCATTAATAATATTACAATTTATATAAATTATATTTGATAATATAGTCAAACACACTAATAATAATGTGAACACTATACATTCCTAACATAAATAATGTCCAAGGAGGGATTAAGCCTTAGTAAAATAGTAAGTGGCTAGTATGTAAATATTAATGGGTCCTAAATACTAAATTTCTCTTATTAATAATTATTTTCAAAAGATAGCATTAAAGCAATTTACCTCAAGATTCAATACTAATTGACCCATTTATTGTTATTATTAAATAGTAACATCAATATCACATATGCACATAAAATTGTACTATGATATTCATACAAGAAGAAATAAATTAGCCATATTTCTTAGCTTATATCATCTTATTGGTATGTTTACCTATTCTCCAATGGAGCTCAACATTATATGCATGTGTGTATTTTTTATAGGAAAAGGCTCATGTATTTTTTAATATTATAATTATATCTATTAAAGATGAATATAATTGAAGGAAAGAAGTATATAATTATTTATTTCTATTTTTGATGGGGTGTCTATTATTTTAATAGAAGAATTTGTAATGGGGAAATTACAACACCCACGATTGCTTGTAAGTGAATGGTTGAGGTAGTCGGTGGGATTCATCAAACATGGAATTATCTCAAAGTGTGGGACTTTGCAATTGGGATAACCCTTTAGATGAATGACATTTCCTATTCCTCTATTCTCATGCACACATTCAAATTGTAGAGGATCTACTCCAAAAATACTCTAACTTGCCAAGAAGAAATGGTGAAGAATATTATAAGAAATCAAACCCAAACTAATAGAAGTGATTCACCAAAAGGAATGTTGAACACCTAATATGCATGGAGATGGAAATTGTAATCAGATTAAGGAGGATAAAAATACACCACAGATTAATCCGGTGATGAGAATTCACTAACCATTAAATAAAAACCATTAAATATGTAATACTGATAACCATACATCGATAACCAAGATTTCAATGAGAGATTAGAAGGAAACAATTAACACAAGAGAGGTTGAAATTCATCCCCAAACTTGTATTATTTCAAAAGATTTGATACGGTGCGTTCTGATAGACAAGAGGCACAAACTTGGATTACATATTGAATGGAGGTTTGAACTCCACAAATTAACTTACAGACAAGAAAATAAGGGAGGGTGAAAAGTAAAAATTGTCAACATTAGAACAATTGCCCCTCCTTATAATTTATAGGAAGAATGAGAGAAATGAGATAGAAGAATTCAAAATATTGCTTCGACCACACTAAGATGAATTGAAAACACCTACAAAAATGATGGGTACCACTGCAAAATCCATACCTCCATGTATTATGCCTTATTGGGAAAGAATGGAATCCCGTACCTTCATCAGTTAAGTAGGTGAGAAATTTAGAAATACCCTCTAAAATGATGGACTTTATTTCTTCATTTTGAATAACTTAGTCTCACTTAGTTTGAGATCTTTCCAAAAAGTCCTTTCTTGTGAAAATATGAAGTCCCATTAAAATGTCATGGCAATCTGAAGATTGGGGTGCCATATTGCATTAATTTTGAGTTTTTGCCTCTCTTTCATCAGACTTTGAAATGCTTCACAACCTCTGAAATTTGAAATTTTGGAATTTTGGGAATTTTGGCTTAAGAGGTTGATGTCACTGTTCAACCACTTGAGTCAACAAA
This sequence comes from Taxus wallichiana var. yunnanensis, assembly GCA_018340775.1. Taxonomy (NCBI): domain Eukaryota; kingdom Viridiplantae; phylum Streptophyta; class Pinopsida; order Cupressales; family Taxaceae; genus Taxus; species Taxus wallichiana. Next base: position 300,830,210 of record CM031241.1, read on the forward strand.
GCCTCAATAACTCTGAAACTCGAATTTCAAATTTTGACTCTGGGTTTCAAACTTCGAGTTGTGATTTTCATGTTTTGGGGCTTCAAAGTTGTGAAATGCCGAAAAATCGAACTCTGAAATTAAAACTTCGTGTTTTGTACCTTTTGTATTTTCAAGATTTCGGGATTCTAGTTTTCAAGATTTTTTAATTTTCAAGATTTCGGGCTTTGGGGTTTTGGGATTTTTGGGGTTTGAGATTTTGGTGTTTTGGGGTTCGGGATTTTGGTTTAGGATTTAGGGATTTCACGGTTTTTTTATCCATTTGGGCACATGAAACCTCTTAAAATCTGAAATCCCAAATTCTAAATTTTAGACTTTGGGTTTCAGACTTTTTATTTCTCCCTTTTAAGACTTCTTTCTGCCTAGTCTTAGAATTTCTCCCTAGCCTACCTCTGAACGGCTCTATCTCCAAAATATGAAATTTTGGACCTTTAGAGTTTCTTCATTTCCTGAATTCCTCTATAATTTTCTCGACCTACTTAAATCTATTCGACCATTCTGAAATGCCGCTCCCATGACTAAATCAACCCCATTTTCTTAGTGTGCAAGTTCATGTTTGTTCAATTTTTCTTAAGGGGAAAATTTGGATAACAAAATTTGTAGGATTGTTCTAGAACCCAATCTTCATTAAACCATGGTATTTTAATAATCGTTTTTATTTATTTAAAAATATAGTAGTTTTTTCATGATTACATTTCATTAGCTATTTGATCTAGGTAAATAGGACTTGCAAGAATCCTTTTATGTAAAAAAAGTATGTTTTGGCATTTTGAACACCACATGTGATGAATCTCTCCATCTATTCAATATTTATATTGCTTTTATGATAAATTTATATGCTATTTTATATTTTTTTTCTCTAACAGTTTCCTAAATTTTATAATGATTTTGATATGAATTTCAAAATATGATAATTTGAGAAACATTTATTTATGTATATCATGGCAATAAATTATTAACTAAAATTATGAGAAGTGAAAGAGGGCTCAAATATATTTTGAAATTCATGCACATTGAAGGAGTTACACTCTAAATCAATAACACGTAAATACACCAAGTGATTAAGAAAAAAATAATCCGAAGGAACTTTTGCATAATAGAAAAATGTTCTATGCATACTAAAAGATTAGAAAAGAAAAATAAATATGTGGCGTGTTGTGTAACTCCCATTTCTTGACTTGTCACACTTTATTTATGGAGTGAGGAGTGAAAATGCTAGAATAATATGTAACTCACATATATGATAATGATGCGTATGATGAGTATAATAGATTCCATGGAAAAATATGTCATATGTGATATATCCCCATAAAAGGCCTTTGAATCCCCTAAGCGAGATGACCCACCATGTGTGAGGTGTAATTAACCTAATAAACTAGTAATATGTACAAAATTACCCTCACAACAACATCCCATTTCATGAAATCTTACGAAATGACATGGCAAACCAGAGAAAATAGGACTCCTCTAAAAACAAATAAATATGCCTCATATGTGTCCTGACAACAAGGCACGATGAGATACCCATGTACAAGCTATAATATTTATAGAATAAGAAGAGGAATAGAGGGATCTAAATCATGAAGAAGAGGTGTTTGTGTGATAGACCTCACCCTTAGAAGAGATCTCGAGTGAAACAATATTGCTTCAATAAAGGGTTTAGTAAGAATTTCTTTTACCTAATCTAAAGTATGTTAGTATTGCAAATCAATGATGTCTGCATGAATCAAATCCTAAATTAAGTGCATGTCTATCAAAATTTTCTTCATTCAGTGATCCTAAAAAAAATTAATACATATGGAGATAGTGCTAAGGTTTTCACAATAGATGATGTTATGTTGTCAAAATTGAGCAACAAAATATGGTAAAATTACCTCTAACCAAATAAAATCTATCAAATCGTTAATTGCTCCTCGGTGTTTATCCCCTTTAAAAGTTACAAAAATAATGATCTATTTCTTTTTGACTAAGCTGATAAGACCCAAACTAAGGGAAATGTTGTATGCGAAGGTATACTTTTAATGATATATATCACCGTCCCAGTTAGAATCTATGTATCCAATAAAGTCAATCTTATTCACCCTAATTAATGAATTCTATGGGTGTTATTTCCTCTATCATAGTGAAGGATGTACTTCATAGTGAAGGATGTACTTCACTAATTTCCAATATAGCTCATGAGGATTTTCATGAATATAGACATGATGCAAACAACAAATAAAAGATCAAGTATCTAATTAGTTATGTATATGAATCTCCAAACATATTTGTGATAAATGGTGCCATGAACTAAGGGAGTTGAGAAAACAAATACTAACTTGACTCCAAAAAGGAAGGGAGTAGGAGATCTCCTATAATAAACCATCTTAAACTCGTTGACAATTTTTGCACTCATGCAAAAATGGGCAACTCAAAAATTTTTACGATGGATAAAATTGGTGAAGTATACCCAAGTTAGGGGAGTTTATTTTAGACAATATTATTTTGTTGGATTAATTAATGATTACATGAAATCTGTAGCTATGTGTGCTGTTACAAAACATAACAGATCACATATTCTACAATTTCATGCTATCTTTAGCAAAAGAACACAAAGCCCTGAAGGACAGCTATTTTTCCTTGATGAAGACACCGAATTGCATAATAGATGAAGTGTTAGGTTTTGGAGTAGTAATCATGACTGCAGATTATAGAAATCAGAGTTCATTACTAGATGTTACAGGTATTCTTTAATGTTATTTCCTTCATGATTAAGACATTCAATTACATTATTGGGTTGTTTAGTTTATCATACAATCCATATCAGAAAGTAGAAATGCAAAAAGAAATACATAACTCAATTTCACAATTCAATGTTTTATTCATAAGGAATTTCAAATGTTCCCCACAAGCCATGGGATGTAACTAGAAAGTAAAGTACAACTACTGAAATAAAGTTACACATGCATGAAAGAGAAAATAAAGGAGTATGAATGAACCCGTTATTGCCTTGGATGTTACTCCTTTGGTTGATGCATACTCATCTTTATATTTGTTCCCTCTCCATCTTCATTATTGAAAGCATTGTACCTAAAAAGAAGAAAAGAGGAAAATCATCGATTACTGAGCTCGGGGTTAATCCATATTCCTATATAATCCTAATTCATTCACATGGATGTCTTAATTATAGGAGATATAGAATATCAAACAGTATACATTATTTACTCACTTAGAAAGAAGGAGAAAGAAGAAAAGGAAAACCATGGACATAAGAGAGGCCAAAAAACCTAAATATTTTCTAACTATTTTCTCAAGTGTGTAAGTACAGGTTGTATCCAAGAAGAAATAAATCATATCTTACAGTCCTCACTTTATATAAAGATTGCAGAGTTGAATAAATTCTATCCTATGGTACATGAAGCAGATGAGTGATAAGTACATGTGGGAATGAAGGAAGAATGGAACTCAAAGTTCAGTGGCTATTCTAGGGATAAAAGAAGTTGCAGTACAAAATAGAAGAGAGAATTGTAGATAAAAGTACATATTTCAGATTACAACTAAAGAGATGAGATTACACTGAAACAAAATGAGAAAGAAGTATGAGAAAATTTTGATAGGGATTTGCCATGTAAAATGGACATTTACATCTTTCCATCATGTTGTTTTAAATTAATACATGCTTTAAAAGCTGAATGTAAAATCAAATAGTAATACTGAAAGCGAAAATCATGGCATGATCAAAATAACAGTTATCAGATTTCAGCTTCCAGAACAAGCCATGATTCAATAGATGAAGGATATAGTTACCAGCTCAAAGAAAATAAGTATTGTAGCTTAATTGAATACAACTGAGAAAATGGACTAAATTCACATTTCTAGGTAGTATTTTCCAAATTTCATCAAGAAAGATACAAAAAGAGTATCTCATAGTACAGTTGAATCAAGATCAAGAACAATAAGAATTGCAACAAGATTCTAAAAGTACAAATTTCTCATGAAGATGGAAAAGAATCGAAGTAGATCAAAAGTACACCAGTGGCAACTATAGAGCCTCATTGTCTTGACACAAGATTGCAAAATCAAGCTAAAACTGCAAATCAATGGATATCTTTATGGTCACATGAATACAAGTGCATCATTACAAGTTTGAATCCTAAAGAGAAATCTATGCACAATAATGATTCTACTCAGCTGACCAATTTTACACATAGACCAAGCACATTCTCTCATTCAATTTCAGTCAGAAATACACAAGTATTGCAGGGTGCTACATGTTTTAAGAAGACTATAGTTGTTATGACACATTTTCAGAGTTAATCATTCAAGTGACTCAATAAAGAACAAATGTTTTGAAGTCTCAAGAATACAGTCAAAGAATGAAACCATTATAGATTTCAAATGGAAAGGAGGGTTGTTAATCAAAATAAGGTTGTATCCTATAGCAGATGGAGCAGTCAAATGGAGTTACTAGTCATCCTTGACATTGGCATGTATATCTAGTTTCTATCAAGAGTAGCAAGTGATTATCAGATTGAAAACAATAGCTCGATATCAGAAGCTCAAATGGAGAAAACAAACCCTTATGTACAAACTTAGGATGATATAAATAAAATATGGCTGACTACTGACTAAGGAAATAGAGTGCAAGAAAACATTCATGGATGAGCCATTCAAAGTCATTCAACAAGTACAAAGAAGATGGAATACAAAACATAATGAAGAATATCCAGGGTTTCCAGAGAAGGCTCAAGGATTGATTGAGAACAAGCTTTGAATTAGAGACACATGCATACCCAAGGCCAATAGTCAAAACCCTCACCAAAATATTCAAAAGAAAAATTAGAGCAAAATGTGAGCTTCAGCTCTAAATATGGTGGCCAAGGTGCCTTTTGCACAACAAAATATGAGTACCCACAATACAAATCAGAACCCAAATATGGAGAAATACAGAAACCCTAATAAGCATCAAATTATGGTGACTCTGTTTCAGGCACAATACACAAGTGAATAAACTAGAAACCAAAGATGGTGGTTTACAATAATAGATTAGAATCTCAATAGCTCGAACCCGAATAATCAAATCAAAGAATAGAGGCGAGAAAAGTTGATACTTCCATTATTTCGGTTTATCACCATTCAACAAAGAAAACAATATAGAAGTTCAAACTTTGAATCAAAAATACATTCATATCCAAGCTAAAGAAATATTGAATTATTTCAAAAATTTGTTATTCCATTTGAAATCAGTTTCAAGTTGCAGTATCAGAGTGAGAAGGGTATAGCTCTTGGCCAGAGACCTGGAAAACCCATTAATGGGTATTAAGAAATTAGAGTAACAGATAAGAAATCACCATTTATAATTGAACAATTGAAACTTTCAAGAAACTAAATGATGAAGCAGAAATCCATATGCCCATGAGAAGTTTCAAACTCGGGAGTCAAGTAGGAGCAAGAAGTCACAAAACCCATAAATATTTTTAAGAGTTTCAGTGCCCTATTTAAGGAAGAAAATGAAAATACATGTGTACATGTGCAAGAAAAAATTAGCTCACCTATAACCATTCATGGTAGTCGGAATCAACTATGATTCACTCACAATATCAAGCAGATGCATAAAACTAGAAAACTCGTAGAAGCTCAAGAAAATGTCCATGGTGATAATAAAGTTTTTAGAACTCAAGATGACAAGAAAATACACATGTTTAGGCCCCAGAATCTTACAATCTACAATAACATAAAACCAAGATCAAAGTATACAACAATGGCAAAATCTCTCATAAGGCTTGCTCGAGAAAAGCTCTAATAGATCAAATACAAAATATATAGATGCTCAAAGGCTAAGAAGGCCAAAAATGGACTTTTCCGAAGTTCAAAATCTTCAACAATGGCATCGAGCCAAAAATTTACCAGGACATCGCCTGAAAGCTGAAAATTCAAAATGTAGTGATCATTAAGGTCAAGTGATCTTTACCACACAAAGGCGAGAGATGAGTTAAATGAAAATTAACCACAAGTTAAAGACCGATGGCATGAAGATGTCTAGTACATAGATCAATTATTAAAAAACAATCAACAATATTGGAAGCAAACTGCGATGATCAAAATATCACCCACAATATTAAATTCTAAGGTTAGAAACCCTAATCATGGGTTGGAGATCAACGGCCATAAATCAAAAGGACACCAGATCAATGCTACGAAATTGATCACCAAAACAAATAAAACTCAACCTGGGATTCATATTCCACCGAAAAATGATAAAGGGGTGAGTCATCGTCATGAGGGAGCCGACCCATATTATATTAAAATTATTGCATTTGACATATCAAAAGGGGATCTCAACTATAGTCCGAGCACCGAATATTCCAAAAGTCGACCAAATAATGTTCATGCAACACCTCCCAAAAGGTAATGTATGGTCTTATTCCAATCGAATGCAAAAGCCGACAAGAAATACATAAGGTGGCAGACTATAGTATACCATGTTTTATCAAAGGGTGGCCAAATTACATTATTTGCATTGACCTTGTATAAGGTCCAAACTATATAATGTGCCATCCAAACCAATAATCAAAGAACACTTACCTTAATACTTACAAAAGTTACCTCATACCCATCAAATGGTGAACTGCAAAGGTGGTCCCCACTATTGGAGGGGTTGGAGATGATTTACAGTATGTTATCCATGTGACCACTAGAAGACAAGGAATGTCAACATTAGAACCTGAGCTTGGAGGTGGTCCCCATCAAGTGGATGATTGGATGAATTATTTTTGCAAGTATTGCAAATATTGTATTTTGATTTTGCTCAATACACAAGAGTATTTTTGCATGCCTTCACAAGAGGACAAATCAGCAAGAGGACAAAATCTGCATGCACTAGGAGGAGACTTTCTCATTAAGCAATATTTATTATTAGAAAATTATTCACCCATACTTTTCTTAAAAATAGAACAGTCAACTGCAGTTTGACTTTATGTAATCAAAGGCTATTAATGCCTCTTTTTATTAGTTTGCTTTATTTTATTCTTTTATTTAATAATAAATAAAGGATAAAAAAGAATACATGGGAAAGTACAACCTTAGTATATTTTTAGGAAGGCTAGGTGAATTGAATTTTACTATATATTGTGTGCCTTAGCAAAGCTCAAGAGAGGAATTTTTAGATACATGAGTTCTGCAACAATTTTTGCTAGTTTTGTCCTTTCAATGTGAAGTATTTTCGCCTTTCCAATTATTTTTAATCTTCTCGTATGTTTCCATTAATCTTTGAAGCGTTGAATTTCATGATTAATCATCTTACCCTCGTTGAAAATTCAAGTAATTTATGCATGAAATTAATGTGTATGTGTAACTTAGCAATATTGTTGTGATTTTATCCCTCAATATATCAAAGTGTTTACCCTTAATTATCTTCAAACAATTGTTGGCATGTGCATCGAAATTCATTCCATATCAATTGTGCATGTACTCAGTAAAATTCCGGATACAAGTTTGGTGTATCACCTCGGTTTTAATTTCATTTTATAGTCATCTTTTACACTTGAACCCCAGAAAATTAGTTTAGGATACATCGCTAAGGAAATGGCCTTGATACCAAAGACTCACCCAAAAATAGTTATACACACATACCCGAGGTTTTTCCATTGTATCTACGAAAGAGAGATGAAATTTGCAAGCTTAGAACACCTAAAGCCATCTCTACATGGTGGACTTTCCAAAGATAACAAAACCTACTTATCAAATCAAGGGAGTATACATGTGTTAAGTAATGATGATCCCTATGTTAGAATGAGAGATCTAAATCTGAAGAAAGCAATGAAAAAAACCCAAGTCTTTCATGGATAACTATGTGGCTAAGGTAGTCATGACATGATAAAATATGGAGGAAGAGTTTCTCGTGATAAAAAATAATCAACATACAAAATAAATTTAAGCATGAACTCATCTTACCATTAAATGTAAACATTTGGGTGAAAGTGACACCTACTCTTTCTAGAAGAAAGATGAAAGGAATATATCTGGACATATAAAGCCCAAGGGGAACCTTTTAGGTTATAGATGGGATTCTCAAGTCCACAAAGAAGAAAGGATTCTTAGACATAGTCTGAAATTTATTCTATATAGATTTCTTCCCCTAGGTAACCCGTTAAGGAAATAAAACTTAACATAAAGTTTTTAGATATATCATATATTATTGGTGGCTATAACTAGGGTAAGTGAACTAGAATTCATCTTTGTGAGGGGAGAAAAGGTATCTATATAATAAATCAAAGGAACCTAGGATAAAACTTTATCTACAAGTCATAACTTTTAATTTTTATGTTCCCATTGGAACCATACTTGGTTTTATATATCAACCTACACAAAAAAATTCTTCACTTAGAAAGGGAGGTAAGTTAAAAATTATGATTCTTCATGAGAGGTAAATATTCTTCTTCCATAGTAGAATCCCTATATATAATCCCATAATCCTCCTAAAAGACCGTGGCTCGAAAGTGAAGGAAAAGAATCCATGGGGCCCAATGAACTCAAAGTGATTTCATGTCTGATATAAAGGATCCCCTATTAAATAACTAGTACTATGCAAGGTCTACCTAGCCCACTGAGGACCACAAGGAGAGAGAGGCTCAAAAATTTCGAATCATCAATAATGTAAGATGGGATATAGTCCTTGTCATCACTATTGGAAAAAATTGTAGATGATAGAGTAGGATCAAGAGATGGAGGATCCACAATATCATCCAAAGATGTTAAATCAAGGTGAGAGAGGGGAAGAATGACTTCTACGGGTGGAGAAGTTGAAGTAGGGGTTTTTTTATTATAATTTCACACTTCTCTTGATATAGACATGATGGGTGGTTGGGTTAAAAATTCTATTACCCTTCATACCTTCTGAATACCAGATGAAGATAGAAGGTTTGTATTGTGGATAAGCAACCTTATGTTTCTTCTTAGGAATTAGAACCATGGAAGTTTGTATTAAAGATGAAAAGTTCCAAACATCAGTTTTATGTCCATACAAATCCTGAAAGAGTATTATACCTCTTAATTCTTCATATGGAATTTGGTTCTAAATATGAAAAGAACATTCCATGTCTTTTTCCCAATTCTATCGAGGAAGGGATTTAGAATGAATGATGCAAGTTGTTATCTCTTCAAGAGCTTGGTTTTTGTTTCTCCAAATACATTTGTGATATTTAAACCTCTACTTTGGAAATTTATGTGACCAAAAATAACACTATTACTACTTCCAATTTACTTGAAAATGACAATTCTTAATGCTAATGAACATAATTTAAAACTTAGAACTATTTTTCAGAAATGAAAAGATAAACATTTCAACACAAAAAATAATATTTTATCCTAGAAACCCACAATTTGAGGAAAAAACAAATGGGAAGGGTAATTTATCTTTCTTCCTAGTATTATATTGGTTGTTTAAAAAGAAAATAAAGATTACAAAAAGTTGAGGGAAGGAAAATAATGTCACTTCCACCCTTATCTACATGTTTGATCTATTCTCACACCTTGCTTCTACAAAAATATTCAATCTTCAATTGTTTCTTTCTCACTTCTCTCCATAAACTCTTCGATGATCGAATTCTACATATTCCTTTTTCTTAAATAGTGTACTCCCATGATTAAATCTGAGGTTGTTCGTGGATTTTTAATTTTTATTTTCATTAGTGATAGGACCACCGGTGAACACATACTAGCAGTCACATAACCACCACAGAGATTTACATGGGTGGTTATGCAACCAATAGGATTGTTATGAAACCTCTCGCTCTTCACAAGTCGGTCATTATGTAACTTAACAATATTATTTCCTTTATGATTTATTTCCCTTTTGATTATGGTTTCTCTCATGAAGAGGTGTTCTCATAGATCATTATGGATCATGCCTACCCTACTTAAGAGGATTTTGGATCCATAAAACCTTAATGGGGGAGTAGTGGAGGAAAACATTCCCTCACATTCTCCTTCAAGTACCACCGGGCTTGTCTTGGTTTTTTCCTCATATGTAAAACCTATCAATATTCCTATGGAACTCTCCTTGTTTCTCATACCTTATACTTCAGAATACGTCCTCCTCCATCTCACCTCAAGAATATAAGATGCAATCTTCTATGGAAGGAAGAATATGACATTATTTTTATTCATCAAGCATAGATGGATCATATAAGTGCAAGTTTTCACAATTTACTATTGAGTACATCCGCATGAAGTGTCAAAAATCAAGTCTAAATGCATTTTCTCCAACCTACTCCAGTATAGTGAATGGTCCATACCGTAGTTGCTTGAGATTCCTTGCTTGACCTTTAAGTCTTTCCTTGCTCAAGTAAATCAAAAAATTGTCTCCAACATGAAGTTTGTGATCTCTACAATTTTTATTGTGTCTAGCATTATGGCTTGAGACTTCTCCAACTATTCATTCACCTTTATATGGATTTTTCAGATCATCTCAATAAACTTTGCTTCTTTAGCCACTTATGAATCTTGTATTCCCCTTCTTCTCCCGATGTCCAACCACAATGTCTAGTGGATTGGTGGTTAAATACCCAAGCATTATTTAAAAGGTGACTACATAATGGATGTGTGTACCTGATCTATTGTAGGAATATTGGATGTAGGATAAGGACTCGTCTCGAGGATATTTTCTATTATATCCTATAATCATTTGTACTAAAGTCTTGTTCACCACCTTCATTTTCCAATCTGTCTCGAGATGAAAGGTCGTGATTATTTGTAACTCTGATCTCCATTACTAAAGGATCTAAAATATTCTCCACATGGTTTCACCCAAGGTAGCAACTTTCATATGGAGTGTATAATATTGTGAACATAAAATATGGAAAAAATGGAAAAACAAAAAAACATGATAAATACAGAAAAATATGTTAAGCTATATTTATTAAAAATATAATAGTTATTAATAATTCAAATATTATTCTATATAATATCATAATTATTATTATCAATAAAATTATATAAATGATAAATTATTACCAATAAAAAAATATATAGCTTAATTATTGTTTCCAAAAATAAAATACTAATAATAAAGTATTTTTGTTTAAGTATAGTTATTTTAAAATATACATTTTCATAACTCAATATCACAATGGTGAACTTACGATTGAATCATATCAACCAATCAAATTGTTTGTGTAGATTTTGTGGGCCCAAAAATCTACTTCTATCAATTGTTAACATCTCGCGAACTCATCCTCCTACCTGCTCCTTATCATTTGTCTCGCAAAATGATCTATCCTCTCATTTTCCAAATTTAGAAATGCACAAGAGACACCTTTTTCACACAGGTTTTCCATTTTAAAACCAAATTTTCTTGAATGATGGGGGTTAGGTCATGCCCTAGGTGACCGACATCGGTTTCCCTCACGAGAATCAGTTCACCTTAACCGCTATCGATCACACCGCCTAACCCAATTATACCTAATTTTCCCAAAATTTTGAAGCAAGAGGATATTTTTGTGCTTCCACTAGCCTTAGACTAGCAGCCCGACAGACTCACCTACAAGCCTTGTCACCTACCCCCGACCTCAATGTATTTCATGGCATATTTTTTTCCTACACCACGGCCATACCCATGGCCTTAACTATATAACCACACCAACCTCACCTATTTGACACTCGAATTCGCTTACTTGTTGTACCCTGCGATGACGTTACTTGTGTTTTTTAGCCTATTTGTTTTTCCTTTCTGTTGTCGTGATATTTATACCGACAAGACCAAATCTTTAAGTTATTTTCAAGACACCTAATTCCCATTCATGCACCTAGCCTTGTTGTGTTCTCATGACTATATCCTATAGCTTGGATACCAAGACCACATCAACCTTGTTTAGATAAACTATTAACCTTTGACGATGTAGAGTTTGTGAGTTCTTCCTCCTGGTGCCTTGTCACATTCCATGTGTGTGTGTGTATTTGAATTCTTGTACCTATTACATATACCGATATTACCATCACATATACACAAACCATACCTCATTTTGCACCACCTACCACCTTATCAAGCCCATCACCAATGTTTCCTACTACTTCATCATCCTTGTTTGTGGGGGATCATCTCTACCTATTTCTGGGGTAACCTCACCTCTACCCGTATGTGGGGCAACCACCTCCTTTTTTTCCCATCGTTTCTTATCAATACAACCTACATGACAAAAAGGGGAAAATGTAGACACCAAAATTGGGTAGAAATCCCCTTCGAATAATTAATTCAACATTACCCCATCACCATGCCCGTTTTCACACATTTTAATTAATTTAACTAACCTTAAGTAAACAACTTCCAATTTTGGAGGAAACTATTTTTCATATGTTTAATATTTTGAAAAAAATATTTGTATCGCTGAAATTTCCATTTTAAGAAAATTAGATGATGATTATTTTTATTAAAACTTGAATAAAAAATAAAAATAAGATTAACAATGTTAAAAAATAATTATGATTCAATATGCTATTATTAATATTCTCATTGTCATACATAATGATCATTGTAATTGAGGCCTTCACATCATTCCTCTTAGCATGAAAGGTGGGCTCAACATCTCAAATTCGGAGGTCCTTATATAGCTGATAAAATCAAGTTTCTATTGCGGTCCCAGAAGTATTCAACCAAATTCTATCAACTTGTTTTCCTCCATTACCCTTTATATTTAATTGAAGACCTGCCCATTTTTCTTTTCGACGCCTAAAAAGTAATGCATACATTCCTACATACGGAACTGTCTTTATACGGAAAAAGAAATATGTGTTGATTATATACGGTAATCAGGATTGGACCGGGCAATGCGCCTAATTCCATTTAACTTTTCAATCACTCGCTTCCCAATATTAATATTAATATTTCTACTATATTTAGTTTTAGGAGAGAATTAGTTAATTTATAATTCAGGAATTGACGACGGTTTTTAATTATATTTTTATTTAATTGTTGATTGGGCTGAGTCGCTTAGAATTTGCAAGATGTTTAAACATTTTTAGTCATTTTAGATGTCAAAATAGACTTCGCTTTTCAAATATGGTTGTTATTGTTTTTATTTAGATAAGGTAAAAAGGAGCGATTTTGTAGGGATCAAAAACACTTTACAAATGAAATATAGGCATAAAATCACAAACAAGAAACCAACAGAAGCATGGTCCAAGACCATGTTGGTGATTGTTTTGACCTCTCACCATTTTGCCCTAATTTTCCTCTGATCTGCGGGCTTTTTCATTATTCCTATTTTTCCTCAACCATGGAAGCTCAAAAATGATCGGTTTATATATGTATGCCTTTGAAAGTCCAAATCCATGGTCAAAAGATGCTCGCAACCATGATCCACATTGTTTTGTTTCAAAAAAGTGTTCATTCTTAGCAAAAAATTGGGTTCTGAGCATGATTGATGAATTTCTCTATTTTGTGATCTAATAGGTGTCTTTTTCCTATCAAAGCTTTTCTTCAAAGTGTTCGGTGATTACATGGCTTCCTTTGGTTGGTAAGGAGGCGGGAAAAGGCTTTAATTTATCACTTTTTACCTTTTGGAAAAAGTCAAATTTGGTCCCATAGCTCTGCTCGATTCTGATTGGTTATTTTAGTGCTTACGTGGCTTCTTCCGATTAGATGGGGCACGGTGGGTCTATTTTTGAACTTGTTCCTTTTGGCTACTTTGGAAAAATATTTGAACCCACCCCGCATGATCCTGCCGGTCTCGATTGAAGCAAATTTAAGAGGCGGGGAAAAGGTCTCTTTTCGACCAGCGCAGAGGACATGTGGCGAGCCCGCAGTCATTCCAGGTCTCAACTTTTGGGGATTATCTCAAGGATCACCCAAATGACACATGGAGACCTCCGCTCACTTTGCATTTTGCTTAGAATTTTCAACAACCAAACAGAGACTGCTTGAGCATGACACATGGCGAGCACTGTCTTGTCAGGTTATCAAATTTTTTAGACGATCTCAAGGTGCACAGTGGTGACACATGGTAGTTTGAAAATTCAAAGAGGCGGGGAAGTGGACCATCGAAGGAAAATTGGATTTTTTGCTTCTTGACATCAAAAGGATTAAAACCTCAAAATGGCCCATAAGCCTAATAAAGGAAAAGTCAAATCTTTCTCTACTCAACGTTGGAGGTGCGGACTCTTCGATGGGGCCCACCTTAGGACACGTGGCTAATTTCCCGAGGGCGAGATGTGGAGCGAAATGTGAATTTTTTCCATTTCTCCAAAAGTTGTAAAAAAGTCAAAGGAAGCCCACAGGTCTATTTTTAAGTTTGAATCTTCCACATCAATAGCCCAAATTCCAAGGTAAAGATCAATGACAAATGTGGGAGTCTAAAATCTGATTTTTTCCCCATTTTTCTAAAACACGTCTAGAAGTGCGTAGTGATTTCTTGAGGGTGTTTTTCACCAAAATGGCTAAATTTTGTGCATGATCGGATTTTCTGTTTTCTTCTCCAAAGAATGCAAGGAGCCAAAGTTGGCCAGATTAGGGGTGGAAGTGGTTGGAAAATTGAAGGAAGAGTGATCTACAAGAGCAAGGAGTTGAATGTGGGAGGCATTCAATGAAATCTTCCCCTTGAGCACGGAGACTTTTTATAGATCCGATTCAGAGAATCACAAAAGAATCATGGGAGCACTAGTGCATTAAATGTAATTGTCTTTTAGGGAGAAGGGGATCTATTGTAAATGTTATAAATGGCACAAATTTTTCATGCAAATGGTTGGGAGTTTTTGAAAACTGATTTTTCTAGGAGAAAAAGCTTGACATATCCCATCCATTTTGAGTGGTCTATAAATCCTGTATATTTTCTTTGTCAAATTTAATCGTGAGGTGGTTGCAAGTGTACATCCATTTGACAAGCTTTGAGATTGTTCTCGAAACTTTCCCTTCTTGATAAATTTGATCAAACTTGAGTTATTCTGTGTTAATCTTGAGTATAGTGTATTTATTTCATTTTTGAATGCATGCAAGTAGTTTTATTGTTTCTATTGCAATCTTCAATAAAATCTAGTCCAAAAGGTCTCAATCCTTATGATAGTTTTGGCATCTATAATTTCATTCCTCATGGAAGAGCTTTCATCCGGGAGTGAAGTAAAGGAGCTTAAAATCACTTTTCTTTCATTTTGTTTATAGAGATATATCTGTAAGCCTCTGGGTGTACCTCAGGCATGGTTTGATTTGAATCTTGGTGCTTTATTGGGTTCTCTAACTCGAGCCTTCTTGATAGAATCCCATAGGTTGTGTGAAAAAGTGCTAATATGGGCCTTCATTTGGGCACATCTTCTAGTTGAAGAAACATTTCTAAATTTTGTGAAATTTTGTTGACATCAAAGTTCTGATTGAATCCTTTCATTTTGCATAAGATCTCAAGGATATGGTGATTCAAGTTCAACCTATCTCCCCTCCCACTAAAATCTATTTAAAAACATCCAATCCTATCCATACTACCCCTATCTGCTCTATATAACCACACAAGACCAAAATCCATTTGCCAATGTATGCAGGATAGATTAGGATTCCAAATGTCTTTAGTAACCTTTGCCTTGTTGTGAAAGTATCTCTATGATCTGGAAGTGACAACTTGTGAGAGTCAAAACTGGTGTGTTGATCATATTCTCCCAAGGATTTTCTATAAAATTTATGCAAAAGGAAGGTCCCTTGTATCTCCTTTCAAATAACAGAGGTTACAAAATAGGTCCTCTTACCCTGTTGAAAGGAAGAACCTAAAATAGTTAGGATAAGATCATATCCTTTTAAGGTGCTATCCATCTCTCGAAAAATCCAAGTAACAAAGGGACAATCAGATCTCCACCCTATCTATAAAATGACATACATTCATGAATTGGCTACCTCTAAGCTCTACGTTAAATATATGTTGTTGTTTGGCTTGAGAAGGAGAACAAATTTGGATACCAACATCAGTGGCACCATTTTCGGTGATTCTTAGTTCAAGGTCAAGAACTTGAAAGGTCAGAGTCTCTCCATTTCCAAGTGCCTAGTGTTGAGAAATATGTGACAGATCATATTTAGTGCATCTACACAACTAAGGTAGAAATCCTTAGTGGCAACTCACCGTTGATGATCGATTATTAATAAGTACCAGTGTCTTAAAACTCACTCTGTCAAAGTCATATTTATTACTAATATGTGCGAGAGCTAGAGGGAAGAATATCTTTCTTTGCTAGGGACCCTGCTAAGACATTGTTTCCAAAGCTAGGAAAATACAATCGAAGGAAGAAAATCACGGAGAGCTATTGGAGATCAGCAGACAAGAAGAGGGTTCTCCATTTTGAAAGTGAGCATCCTATCATTGAAGACTACGTTCAAGTGACTCAATCAGGTATCCTCTTTGTGGAATTGATTTCTCCAACTGGATAGGGGCCTTCATTTTATTATGAAATATTTTCTTCACACTTTACACGTATCTTTTCTAAGGTTGATAGATATTTCCAAGAAACAAGGCTTTTGGGGGTATCCATTTTTAAAATTATACTCCTGTGTTCTAAGAACCCTTTGCCCCCATCAGTTTGTCACCCCTTCAGGATCACCTCCTCGAATCAATATGGCTCAAACTAGGCCTCCATTTGTTGTAAAAAATTTGGAGCTATAATTTTTGTGGGAATGGTTGGTTACCCAAATGTAGTGCCTCAAGATGTAAGGAACAAAATTCCAAAGTTCCAAGGAAACAATGCTATTACTAGTGATCAACATCTAAATCTTTTTATCACTATGATAGAAGATTTTGATATTTAACATGAAGATGTATATATCAATTTGTTTATCCATACCTTGGAAGAGGATGTTAGGGAATGGTACAAAGCATTGGTAGATAACTCTATTGACTCTTGGACTGAGATGAGAAATGCATTCAAAGCGTAGTGTGGTGATAGGACTTACCCTAGGTTTCTTTTGATAGAATTTGAAAATATCAAAAACAATCCTAATGAGTCAAGTACATGATTTCAACACAAGGTTTAAGAAACTTCACAAGCCTAATGAGTTAGTACATGATTTCAACACAAGGTTTAAGAAACTTCACAAGCCTTTGAAAACTTCAAGCCAAGCACACTCCAAGAAATTCTCACAAGCTCCAAATCAAAAAGTGCCCAAGAAGAAAAATGAACAAGTAACCCCCATTCCAACAAAATACAAACATAAATAGAAATGGAGTGTGAGGATGATGAGGTGGCTCTATGTAGGATTCCACTTCATCATTCCTCCATTCCACACTCAATTCAATACAACAAGTCCAATACAATCAATGAACTTGTAAGAACTATGATAACCCACATGGCACACAAACTTGCAAACCAGCATGCTTTCTAAGGACAAAATTAATAGTGGTAAAAGGAAAGTGCAATTATTTTTCTCTTTCACACTCCAAAAGGGGTAAATAAGTAAAACTTAACTCTCCAACCCACAGGTAGGGTTGTTGGGTAAATTTAAGAGGCATGGGACAAGCTTAGCTTGTCCTAAAAGCCTCTAAAAAGGACTCCCAAATCAAAATCCGAATTTTTAAGTTGGGGTGGACTAAATCACACATAAACCAACACAAATCTCACTTACAACAAGGAACATCTAACCTCATAATTACCTATTTGTCACATCCTAATTTTATTTAACCAAATAAGAAAAATTTAGCTTAATTAAGACACATTTGTACATGTTAATAAGGTAATAACAAATTCCAAATTTTAAATACACCAAAAAAATAAAGCACATGCAAAAATATAAAGAAAGTGAATACAAATCACCCCATGGCCACACATGTGAGGTCACCCCTTAATGGGAAACCTTCGAAAAAGCATGAAACAACAACATCACATAAAACTACACAAGTTGTCAAATTTTTGCCTCGTTGTTCAACACCCGACATACTTATGTACTTGGTCCCCTATTCACTTTCGATCGATGCGATAAAGTGTCATGTTACACAAATAAAATACCTCTCTGGAATTTTGGTCATATCAATAACATTGAGACAATATACATATACAATTACTCATCATCATTCAACATTAGAAATTATATCATCTATCATCATATAATAATTTTGATTTTGGCATCCATAAAATCATAATTCTACATAAAACATCCAAGATCGGTTATGCATCAAAATTTTGACATGTTAGTAAAAAAATCAGATATTGAAACTCAACATTTATAATTGTCTATCATCACCATCTAGTGCATCATAATAAAAATGTAAACCACATAATGTCAATAGTCTAAAATTATGCATACTCCATCATCTACTGATAAAAATCTAATATGCAATGTCTAAGTATCAGTCCAACAATATCAACATCAAAATGAAATAGTGTCGAAGAGGAGTGGGCACTAGATCCCCCTCCCTTTAGACTCGACTTCCTCCTGGAACTCACTAGAATAGCTGAGGAAATTAGGCTCGTACTAAAGTGGCATCCTCCCATATGGCTACAGTCTCATCGTACCTATCCCAATGGACCCAAACTAGGTCAATCTCATGGCCTCAAAGGCCGAGGGTCCCTCGCCTTATGATGCGTACGTGCTCCACTTATGCTAGACCCTACTCCCGCACCTACAATGCATTCTAATCCAAAAATTGAGAGGGATCTAAAATGTACCTCCTAAGTATAGAAACATGAAATACATCATGAATGAGAGACAAGCTAGGTGGTAATGCTAGACAATAGGCCAAAGGAATGATACGCTCCAAAAACGTGAAGGGACCTACAAACCTAGGAACAAACTTAAATCCTTTTCAATAATGGATAGGACTCTTATGAGGCATGTCATGAAGAAAAACCTCCGTACCAACCTCAAAATATGATTTTTACTCCTCTAATATGCATATTTCTTTTGTCTATCTTGAGCCTCCAGTAGTCTCTATCAATTCATGACAACTTGCTACTCCATCTCCTATAATAATGTTGGCCCAAGAGAAACTCTGTCCTCTACTCTATCCCAACTCAAAAGTGTCCTGCACTCCCTACCATATAATTCCTAAAAAGGAGGCATATAAAATGAAATATGAAAATTGTTTTTCTAGGAAAATTCCACTAAATACAAGTACTCCTCCCACCTAGACTGATGGTCCATGAGATACATCCGTAATATATCCTCCAAGACTTGATTCACCCACTCTACCTGTCTATTTTTCTCTAGATGATAAATTTTACTTAAGTTTATATGCATCCCAAGGGAATGTTGCATGGTACTCTAGAAATGAGAGGTGTATCAGGATCATAGTCACAAATAATCCTCCAATCTGACAATCTTATCAAGCTATACTCACACAACTTCACTAGTTGTATAGGTGGTCTTTACCGAAAAAAAATGGGCCACTTTCTTCAATCTATTCACCATTACCATGATGGAATCGTGGTGGTATATTGATGTTGGTAGCCTTACTATGAAATCCATGGAAATGGTGTACCATTTCCACTGTGGTATGGAATGCGGGTAGAGAAGGCCAAGTGGAAGATGATGCTCGTCATTCACCCTTTGACACTCTAAATATAATGACACAAAATGAGTTACATCTCTTCATAGACCTCTCCAATGGTATATTTCTCTCAAGCTGACATGCATCTTCTTCACCCCTGGATGGCTTGAATAAGGTGCACAATGAGCATTTACCAAGATATCATGTCTCAAGCCTACGTCTCTAGGTACATAGATCCGCCCTATGTGTCTAAGAAGAACATCTACCTCTAATGAAAATCCATCAAACTTACCCTCAAGGGGTTTTTGAGACTCAATATTTAATCTAGTTATAAGGTAGAAGTTGTCATCTGGGAGCTACTACAAAATCCTGCTCCACAAATCTATACCCACTGAAGTAGCCATAACCAAATGTCTCCATTTACTCAAAGCATCTACAGCCACATTCTCCTTCCCCTTCACATCTTATATCTCCATGACGTACTTATAAAAAACTCCATCAACGCCACCGACAAGCATTGAGATTGAGATGCATGAAGAGGTGACGAAGACTCAAATGATAAGTTCTAAGATTGAATCTCTAGCCAAGAAGGAAATGTCTCCATCAAACTAAAGCATGTATAACTACAGCAAGCTCAAGGTCATGAGTCAGATTATTGATCTCATAATCGTTGAGTTTGCAAAACTAAAAGGCTACAACACGTCCATTCTACTTAAAAACACCACCTAATCCTACCAAAGAAGCATTTGTGTGTATGAAGAACTCTCCTTTTGGATCTGGCACTACAAGAATGGGTTTTTTCATAAGGCATTCCTTCAGTGTCCTGAAGCCCTACTCTCATATATCTGACTAGATGAACTTCTTCCTTTTCTGCTAAAGGGGAGTGATGGCGTGTGCAACCCTATAGAAGTCCTAAAAAAATAACATGTAGTCCCTTACTAAACCCATGGAACTACGCACCTCGGTCACCTTTGTTGGGTTCTTTCCAATCCATAATGGCTCTAATCTTGAAATAATTGACTACGATTCCTTCCCCATAAATAGTGTGACCCAAATACTGCACCTATGAGTGAAAGAATTAACACTTCACAAGGTTCCTATAAATCTGCTGGTCATAAAGACACCTGTAGAACCTAACAAAGGTGTTCCTCATGCTCCTCATGCGTATGAGAGAAGATACAAATATCATCAAGGAACAGGAGGATAGAGAGGTCTAGAAAGTTCTTGAACATCCTGTTCATCAGACTCATGAAAAATGTAGGGGCATTCGTCAAACCAAATGGCACAACCATGAACTCATAGTGGCTATATCTCATATAGAAAGTCATCATGTGAATATATACATCTAAAATCCTTAACGATGATATCCTCGACTTCATATTAATATTAGAAAACATAGTGTGCCCCTTCATCTAATCAACTAAATCATCGATGTGAGAACGAGTAACTATATTCCACACACAACCATAAAAATTTGTCTTTCTTCTTAAAAAAACACCGGTACACCCCAAGGGGTTACACTCGAATGGATTAGGATTTTCTTGAGAAGGCCCTACAGCTATAACTTGAGCTCACATAGCTCAGCTATGGTAATCCTATAAGGAGTGTGTGAGATAGGTTTCACTCCGGAATCAAATAAATGTGAAAATCTATCTCATGCGGGAGGCATCCTCGTTGCTCACTAGGAAAAGCATCGAGAAAATTCCTACAAAATGGGGTGATTATCCATTGAAGTTCCTATCACCTTTGAATGTAATAGGATAGAACAGAAACCCCGTCATGCACACCGGTTAAGATGCATAATGAAAATAGTGCATATAGAGATGGGTATCCTAACTCCAATAATCATTAACTCCACACCCACATCATCGCACAAGATATAACCTTGGTGTGACAATCAACTATAGGTTTTTGTAAAGAAAACCAATCGATGCCCAAGATAACTCCATACGAAGCCAAGGAAGGATAAAAACATCCAAAGTAGTGGAAAAGGGTCCTAGGTCAACTAATCACTCTTTTACTAAGGATTCAACTGAGATGTTTTCTCCGAATCCATCTCAACATCCCAACTAAGGCTCTACCTAACTACCACCATTCTACAATGATCTACTAAATATGGAGAAATTAAATAATTTGATGAGTAAGAGTCATATAAAATAGGGCTAGAAATACCTCCAATGCTACTTGTGCTCTCTATCATCGTTCCCTAGTACTCAGCCTGACATTTCTCAACCATTACATAAATCTTGTGGATCCTAGCCATATCACCAGTAGTATGCTTAAAAACAAGTACCTTACCCTAATTAGTAGGGTTCTAAGGGTAATCTCTCCAATGATGTCCACACACACTAGATCCATAACAAGTACTTGGTCCTCTCCGCTAAGCGAGATAGTCATCCGGGTGGCCCAATAGTACATCTTTAAAGAACTTGATGATCCTGTCATAGATCACTATGGGTGTTGCGGTGGACTTACTCCCATCAATTGTGATCGAGGTGGATCTTGTGTCATGTTGGCCCCCCTAGTTGGAGGTTCCATACTACACCCTCTCTGAGCATCATGGCGTTGTGGAGGTCGAAAGGGAAATCGAGTATATTGCTATTATTGCTTCGAGGAGGTAAAGGAGGCCAAAAGGAAGACTATGCTAAAGTTTCTCTACAACGAGGAGAAGGATCTCATTCCCTTGATCTACTATACTATAGCTAATGTATGTGGGTCCTCACTTTATCACGATCTTGTTGAGACTCCCCCCTAGTTTTCTCTGCAATATAAGCCTTCTCCATGGCCTCTAAAAGTGTTTGTGGATAATGAATGCATACTACCCCACCCAAGTCTAAGTTCAAGCCCAAGATGAACCTATGAACTTTGTCCTGCTCATCCTACATGTAATCCAAATACTAAATCAAATCTAAAAACCATCCCTCATACTCTGCTATTATCATGGAATCTTATCACAAATCATAAAACTCATCGATCCGCTTATATGAATCTCCTAGATATATCTCTACTCTGAAACGCTCCTTGAATAGATCCCAAGTAATTGTCTCGAATTCACATGGAGCTTCTTCTCCTCGACCCCTCAACCTGAAAAACACCAGCTATGTCTCTCATAAGGTGGATGGTAACACAAGATTTCTTGTTTCTATAACAAGGACATAGCTTGAAGCATCCACTCAAGCTAACCAATCATGCCTCTTCTGAAATCTCTATATGTCTCTAGCAAAATGAGGTGGGTGTAACTTCAAAGTATCTCTCTAATGTGATCCGGTGTTGTCAACTATTGAATCCTAGGTCTATTTGCATGATCATCTCTAATCCTAGGGCTCCTAGACCTGTCTTTGTGCCCCGTAGCTCTATCTTTGTGCTCCCTAGGAGGTGACTCATGCCTAATCGACTCCACATGGGAGTTCTCTTCCCTATCCTCTGCACTATGACATGAAGGTGCATGAGCCTCCACTGATGGCTCTTTTTCATGTCGTTAGGTCACCCTCCTAAAGATCCTCCGTGTATAGCGACATTAACATCCTGTAATGTCTACAATATCTAAGATAAAGTAGCTTTACCGCGTGATATGGGGGTGGTAGGTCTAGGTCCATGTGTAAGAATACCTCGTTTATTCTTTTCCTCCTACATAGACTAATACGAGAGTTATTTTATCATCATCTAAGCCATTGTTTTAGTTTTCTAAGTTTTCTATGCTTAATATAATATCATGAAATGTTATGTGTTATACATTTATTTTTTATGTTTTGTGTTTTATGTTGTGCCCAGGGTCCAAGCGTTGAACCCACATATATGATACCAAGTTTAATACCCAAAAATTTTACCCACAAAATCCAATGCAAACTAACAATTGATTTTAAAAAATTACTAAATTATTTTTTTAAGTAAAACCATTAACAACATTAAGCTAAGGTCTCGATCATTTCAAAACTAATTAATTAATAATATTTAATCTTCACTTAGGTTTAAAATTTTCATTCCTATAATCCTTAATTAATTTAATAATGTGGTTCCTAAAGTCATTTAATAATTTACTATAAAAAGAATAGGTCTAATTTTCCCTTCCATTTAAACAATACTATTAAATTTAATTCTCAAATATAAATGTTGTCTAAATTACTAAGGGAATGAATTTACTTAATTATCACTAGGTCATGGCCTCTTTATTTTTAAAAGTTACTAAAATAAATCATAATGAAATACAAAATTAGAATTAACTTCAACACCAATTAAGTGGCCTTATTCAACTTGACCAATGTGTTCAACTAATGATCTCACCTAACCATCACCTAACTTTTGTAGGGGAAATTTCTAGCCATTCGATGGAATCAATCTAAGCCATTAGATCAAGAAAATTCCAAAATAACCCTAATCATCTCTATGGAGTATTTTATTCATTCATTTTACTCATTTCTTCTTTTTTTGTTTTACGGAGTTAAGGGAAGGAGGAAGAGAAAGAAGCCATGCAAGAGAAAAAGAGAGCTTGGGATGGATACACACATCCCCAATTTTATTTTTCTTTATTTTGTTTACTATTCCTATTCTACTCTCTCCTAGGGTTTGAAATCTTTTATTTGTTGTAAATTTATTTTAATGTATTTTCCCTTCTTGAGCATTTGGGTGTTTTACCCATTATTACTAAGTCTTAGAAATATTTAACTCAACAATTAGTCGTAGGGGTAAAGTTTAACAATACTCATTTACGAAAACAAAAATAAGGTTACATCAACTCTTAGAATACCGATAATCCATTAAGGTCACTCAACATGTGGTAATCCAACTTTCTTATATTTTCAAAGATAGACAGACAATTCAAGGTTCCAAAGTTAAGACGACATAATCCACGATACAATAAACTAAGACATTGATCCTCTTCTAAATTTTCCACTAGATGTTATCAAAAGTTGAACAATATAAAAAGGATTCATGCAAAAGAACTTCTCAACTGAGGTTGATGTAAAAATCTACAAGTCTATCCCTCATCTACTCGCAAAAATCCATCTGCAACAAATTTTCCACAAGAGTCAGTTTGTGAGAACTGAGCAAGATAAGGCTACACAAAACCACCATAACTATTATCTAACAATACCACAAAAGGAAGCACTTTATTACAAGAATTGGGTCAAACCTCTAAACACTATCAACACATCAAGTTATAATAAAGTCTCCATCATGCCAATCAAAGAAGGAGAAGACCTTGTACTTCAGTTAGGAGTAAAAGCAACGAAAGTATAGCAATTGTATGAGACTGGCCCTTGGCCCTATAAGGAGAAATAAACAATCTAGCAAAAATAGAATTCCCATCAAGTAAATAATTAAATAATAATTACAAGATTGAGATTTGATATATAGACCAACCATCTAGAAATTTATCAAAGGTACCAAACGCATAGGCTAAAATAATATATTTCTAAAAGAACAAGAGTTGATCGGCCCAAGAAAAGGGGAACCATGGGTTTCAAAAATTAACACAAAAATCCATGTATAATTGAGTTTCAAACCGGAAATCAAATAGAGTAAACACACAACATAAGTTTCGAAGTGAAGGCAAAGTATACTAGTTTTGACCATTAACTCCAAGAGATTTTCCAATCATTCAAGAAGGGCCAATGCCTTACAGGCTAGTAGCAAACACGCGAGAGAAGAAGGGAGTTCCGTCAAACAAGAGTATACAAAAATGTCATCAAAATTTTTATAACACTAAAGATTTGCAAACCTCCACAACAATTCTAATGTTTGGTTAATTTAAAATAAATTACCTATTTCCCAAAACAACAATATTTTAAGGCAACCCTTGGTAACACAGTCAACCATCACACATAGATACAAACATAATTTCTAAGTGACATTATCAAAACAAAACCTTCCGCTATGAATCCATAAGACTATCAAATGAAAGATGAGTTTTTTTCCCAAAGATTAATCACATTTAAGGAAATTTCCATCACAAAATATTAAGGTAATTACGTGCATAAAAACCGACCAATATTAATTAATAGCGTTAACATTACAAAGGAGAAATAATGCAAGTTAGGAAAAATAGAAGAGTGCCATCAACAATAATTCTGAGAGGGGGATTAGACCAAAACTATTCTAGTGTCAACGAGGTACTGGATTCGCACAATGAAACCTTGAGCTTAGTTGATCCGAAAAGCTAGTTATGGTTCAAGTTGATAGGGATGGTCAAGGTACTTCTTGAGGATGGCCTTAAAAGCCTAGAAACAAGATGAAAGATAATATAAGAGTCTAAACACACGAGACGGAAAACACATTACACACAAACCTTTTCATTCTAAAAGTTTTAATACCAAAACTCTAAGCTGGCTAGCCCAAGCATTGATCACACTAATCCTACAACCTTTCTTTCTCGATGCCAAAAGGTTATCAAAGGACTTGAGAAGGAGTTAACAAAAAAACGTCAAAAGACAAACTTGGGTGCTAGGGAGGAGCTTCATAGTTATCATAAACTTACTTCCATGATATCGAAAATACTAGTTTGATCAACATAATAACTTGCAACTCAATCGCAGAGAAGAATAAATACATAAACAAACAGACGAAGGTCTATCACTCGAGCAAGAGAAACATAACACCTAGAGGAGAGGGCACACGCATCCTTTCGACCAACATACTGACAACGATAAAAGCTAAAACAAGAAGAAAACAAGCAGAAAGGGGAGATCTCCCATCATGACATCCAACTGACAAATCAATGCAAGGAAAAGGTGGTTCGATTTCACAATAATTTTAAATATAGTAACAGTAGAAAAGTGTAGAAATATCTTGCCTTTTTCTCCAGATTCAACATCGCCCTCCTGCCTCTTCCATTGCTTTGGATGCCCTCCCGAAATCCCACACCCAACAAAACATGCCAGACTGTAGAGGAAGCCAGTGGAAGCTGGAAACGTGGGAGGAGAAGATAATGAAAGGAAGAGGGTTCGTTGAGAAACAGAAGCAAAACTGAGTAGAGGGAAATAGAACAACACCCAAACATACTTCCCTCCTTCCAGGACCAACAGTGCAGGAAAAATTCCTTGACAGAAAGGATTTCTATGGCCTCTCTGCCCATGCAACCAGGTCAAAATGTGATGGGCAGTGCGGACATCCATCCATGCGCGCAGGGTAAGAAGAGGAGGATTCCAAAAAAACAAGAGTCGAAGCTAAACAGTTTGCCACGTTTTCCAGCAAGTTCATAATTGCAAGCGATTGTGCTTTCATGAATATTACGATATAAACAGATCCATCCCTATGATATTCTCTTCCATGAGTTACATCGTAAAACAAGTAAAGTCTCAATAGATAATCTTTGCAATAAACTTCATTGGTCTCCAGGGTAACACTCTCACCTGTCACATAGTCGATTTTGATAAAAAAATATCTTGAAGGAGAATCCCGAATTTGAGGATGCATTCGATACTGAACAGATAACAACATAGTTGGACAACCTACTTGATGGAAGCACTCAAAAAGGCTTCTACTAAACCGCATGACATGCCTATTGTCAAGCTAAATCTGTTCACAGGCATTCTTTGTGGATCCAGACAAGAACACATCTCGCAGCACCCAATGAAAGTGGAGGTAACATGCCTGCTTCACTAGCTTGAAGCTCCATCTAGCCATCATGTCAAACCCATACTGCGCCCATACGCATTGAATAAAATAAATCAAAATGAGATCACGGTGAAGAAAAACAGGACTCCACCGACTCCCATCTCCCTCACGCAAGGTAGAAACATAATGGCCATTACGGTCTATAGGTTGGTGGTTGGGAGGAGACTAATGCCATCCACTTGCAACAAGACATGCGAATGGACCTGGTCGGCCAAGGTGGCAGTGGAGGGTAGGTGCAAGCATTAAAAGATTTTTAAAAAAACT
Source organism: Taxus wallichiana var. yunnanensis (assembly GCA_018340775.1). NCBI lineage: Eukaryota > Viridiplantae > Streptophyta > Pinopsida > Cupressales > Taxaceae > Taxus > Taxus wallichiana. Next base: position 300,857,548 of record CM031241.1, read on the forward strand.
GGGCAGTCCTCACCACGACCTATTAATTCAATGGTAGAGGTTAAAAATATTTTTGCGGTTTTTCCAATGAATTCTTAGCATTTAGAAATTAGTTGGCCATTCAAAATTACCGAGAAAATCTCATTGTCCAATTATTTTTCCTTATCCACAAGCAAGAACTTCAATCTAAATTCATACAAAATCCTCCTTTGGCATGTACTTGTGGTAGAGTGTGTTAAAGGAATCAAAGAAAACCTTTCTGAAAACACCACTTAACTTAGAAGATCCATAATGGAAGCAAGTACAAACTTTTGGATGTCTCTTTTTTGGATAGTAAGCTTTATTAAACAATGAAAATTTGAGGGAGTTAAAATATTCTATCAGTGGCCTAAAGTTTGTGATTTCAAGACCATTATAAGATAGGACTTGAAAATCAATTGGAAACATGAAAATTAAAGAAGTTCGATGTTGTATCAATTCTAGAAAATTGTAATGTGTATGTTACTTCAATTCTGAATTCAAGAAGAATCAATTAGAATAAATCAATGAATGTATTTAGAGGAAGCTACTAAGTGTCTTACAGAATAGCATTTGAATTTTTATACATATTCTAATAATCAAGATTTTTAATGATTTCAAATAAATTTATAAATGATGGGAACTGACTAAGTGTCTTGCAAAATAGATATTGAATTTTTTTTTCCATATTTATGATAATCTAGATTTTTAATGAGATTCTTTAAATATATTTGAAATCACACTTCCTCCCCATCGCCAGGCGCCCCATGAGCCCCTCCTTCAGCAAAGATACGGGATAACAAAATCTCTACTAACTAAGGTAAGCTCACAAAGCATACGAAAGAAGATATATTAATACAAATGCAAAAGGAGTTACAAGATTACCTGAACAGTTCCCATAAGCTAAAAAGGTATACGAATTTTTGTATGATTACTATTCAACCCGAGAAGATTAAATCGCAAACAGACGAGCAAGCTAGAGGAAGTAAGAATCGAATTGCCCATTACTCACAATGATTAAAACAACATGTGAACAGGCCTAAGCAACCAAGGGGATAAACTAGATGTTAACGTTCGAAGGCGAACACGAAGCAAAGACCGACCATGGAGCCAAGACATCAGAATTACACACAGCCGTTCGACGCTCCACAAGAGGGTCATTGCGACAAGAACTAGGGTAAACACCGAACGGGGCATTACATTCTCCTCCCCTTAAGAAAAGCATCATCCTCGATGCGACATAACACAAGTGGAAAAGAAATGGTTCGCATGACCAAGAACAGTAAAGGATAAGTACACCCTATGGTTTAAAATTTTAGTTGATTAAAGCATGGTCACAAGGTAGCCTTAGGAACATTTGGTAGAAATTTTAACTTTCAAGGTTCTGTGAAGATTGGTAGTTCCCTCTTATTTATTATTTCATTAGTTCCTTTCCATTAGCATTATTCTTAGTTTAATTTGTTTTAAAATTTCATCATTGAAGAGTTTTAGTTTATTCCTTATTGTGGGTGCCCAATCAAGAACTGCTAACACAACACCCTACCGGGGTCAGACAAGACACTACAGATTCACAACACCCAAGTATAGACTTCAAGACTGTATTACACCACAAAAGATTACTCAAATATGGAAGGGAATAGGCACAGTCCACATAACATAGTACTTATCACACAACCATGACTGACAATTATACTACTTGAACAAGGTGTACTACGATTTCCAGACATTCCCTCAATTTGCATCGATGAAAAAAATTCACATAACACCAAACAAATGCTACAGGTACATAGTGTCCACAAGGGAATCAATGACATATCCACGACATCACAACACATATCCATTTGACATGAGTAACACATACATCAAAAGACCACTACCAAACATCACAATAACTCAACATATATCCCGAACATCAACCATACACACAAATATCATATGCCTCCCTCAAACTCTTATGCCTCCCTCAAGTCTCTTATGCCTCCCTCAAGCTCTTATGCCTCCCTCAAGGAGGCCGGTTGTCCCTATGGCCTAAGACACATAGAGTTCGAACACTCCTAACCCAAGTGACATAATAACGCGTGGTTCAACAACCCGCTAGTTATCTGTAACTCCTTGGGGCGTACCCCCATACAATGAAGCGGGTCCATAGGTCCAACCATTCCATGGTGCATCCCATGACCCTATTCCACACATCACGACGATAGAACCAACACAACAATCCAATCTAAGTGCCAAGTGGCAAAGTACAAGCCTTGGGCAAGGCGGTAAAAATTTAAAATTTAAAAATAAGGTCCAAACCAAGAGAAAAATAAATGGCCAAATAGCCATAGTTAGTGTCAAAATCCACATGTTAGTGCCATAAACCAAGGAAATGCCCAAAATTGTAAAGCATGGCAATCAAGAAAAGCTGCTGGTCCTTACAAAATAAAGTAAAAAGCTCAATTTACGAATAAAATCAACTTATAATAATGTCATATTATGATAACTGTGTGGCCTTATCTGGCCTCCAAGGGGTACTCAACGAGTTGCTAGCACTCGGAACATCGAGCCTCAGCTCGTAAAATACATATCAATAATACAACTGTCATCACCTCTATCTGAATCATCCCGCCACCACTTCGACAAGGCTAAACATAGTCATAGTTGCACTTAGGTTGCATACATACAACCACATAGGGAGAGAGGAAAGAATCACAGGTTGTTATCTACTAAACCGAATTTTGGCTCAAGTTATTGACCCATGGTACACCATTCCTCACTCTCAACATACACTTCTACCGATTTCCCTCAGGGTCGGTTAGCGTAAGGTTCACAACATAACATGTAACTACATCACTAACACAATGGTGGTACATATACAAGGTAGATCACAATCATACATTCACCGAGTGTAACACATCACTTTACCACATTCTGCACCCAAAGTGCAATCACCATACGATAGGGTTCATACACTCACCGTATGACCCTAAATCACAACATGAAGCATTACATATTTGCACAAATCATATATACGATGAACATAGTACATTACAACATAACATCCATTGCTACATAACAAGGTGGTACACACATTTCTTCAAAACATGGTAAAAACATCATGATACAATTCATTTCTTTTAACATCAATCTAGTCATACAACACATTGATACACCTACATATCACAATATGTCACAATGCTCCAATGCTATGTCATCCACATTATAATTCTTTTCACACGCCACAAACATTAATTCACATGTTAACTCTTCATAGAATCCACAAGAAGGAGAGAGAATACTCCCATCCCCAGCACATCAACATGATGACAAACACGCACTAAGTGACATACACATCATGTGCGTTCATAATATCACAATTACAACATCAATCACATCACGCTTATACCACATTACTCTTCCAATATAAATCATCATCATGCAATACCATCATCTCCATGAAACAATATCATGTAACACCATCACCATCATGTAACATCATCATACAACACCAATCCGGCCCATAGGTTCGAGAGCATGAACCTCGCTCTGATACCAAGTGTAACGGCCCAAAATTGTTCACACACGAACAACACAGTAAAAGATAGGATAATTTTTTTGACTTGCTTCCACACATAACACGACACAACATGTCGTCACAAAGTTACAACCAACTCTGGGAACCACTTGTTACGGGGATGACCACAAGGTCAGCACGGAAACGTTCACACCCAAAAGGATAATACACTTTTTCTTTTGACATGACAACATAGAAGTCCAACCACAGAACACACTTACAGTTAGGGCCAACCACAATGAGATATTCTTGAGGGTTATTTATTTTAAAAAGACATCTTGCAATTCTTAGCTTACGTTTTCAAGGAGACTCAAGATATGATTCATACAATTCATCTTACCAAGCTAAGTTTATTCCTTTTTCACTGAGTAATTAACTTTAAGTCTTCTCTATTATGACATTTATTTGTTTAATTCAATTATTTAATAAAGGAGGTAATTTAATTCCACAAGGCTATCTATCCTCACTTATGCTACTAAAACTCGCTCATAACCTTATTACAATATGGATTCGCTTTCAACATACTTAAGAGAAGGAAGACAAAGCACCTTGGGAAAAGGTGTTATCACCGAATCACAGCACCCCTGGAGATATACTTGAACTCACGGTGTGATTGGATAACATGGGTACTATCTCCAAGTTGTGGGACTTGCTACTTGAGATAGACCTCCAGAGAAAGTTGGTTCTTGCTCCTAAACTACCTGCCACAATCTACTCTAATGCAAGATAAGCTAACTATTCTAATCTAAATTTCAAGGGACAGGGAGAGAGAATGCATAAAATGAAATCCTACACTAAAGCGGTGATACACCGTAAGGCGGAGGTGTGAGAGTAGTCTCCAAATGTGTGAAATACAGAGGCAAAGTGCACACTAGAAGAGGTGATGACAGTTCACCATAATCTAGCAAAATGCATTCACAACAATATTCCAAGCATACACAATGATAATGAATCCCTGCAAGAACATAATAAATAGACACAATATTCTTATAGAAAGATTAAAGGGGCAAGAAGAATGCAAGAAAACACAGCAGGGGAAGATACATCCACAAACTGGTATTTTATTGCTTCATGATATGCACAGTTCAATCTATTACAAGATAAGGGCCTAGATCACCATGCAAGGAGTCCACTACAAGGGCCTGCAACACATTGGCTTCACAAATCAATTTTGGCAGAGCTTTGCTACCCAAAAACTCTCTCTTTACAATGAGCCCAACACTCCAATTTATAGAAAAATGAGAAGGAAAAGAGAAGGGAAAATGGAAATCCCGAAATCTGTCCTTCAACCACCTGTAAGAGGCATTAAATTGAGTGAAATGATTATATATTACTTGCAAAAGGCTCCCCATACTGTCCCATGTGCTGCAGCAGAGAAAGAATGATGACCATGCCTCTTAATTGCACTCCCAGCTACCAAATAAAACACTGTTCGAACCCGGCCACGTTTTGTTAAAAATCTTGATCAATCTCTCATCAAATCTAGAATTTCTTGATTGCTTTGTGCGTTGGTCTCGGAGCCACGATTCCAACGGTACCAACTTTGTGCGATTTAGTTGAGAAATGCAAAAGTTATGGCCTTCGAGTGCGGGAAGCTACTTTGGGTCAGCAGACATTTTCGTCATTTGACGGGAATGAGCATTAACTAACTGGAGCCAAATAAACTTCAACACTAATTAAGTGGCCTTATTCAACTTGACCAATGTGTTCAACTAATGATCTCACCTAACCATCACCTAACTTTTGTAGGGGAAATTTCTAGCCATTCAATGGAATCAATCTAAGCCATTAGATCAAGAAAATACCAAAATAACCCTAATCATCTCTATGGAGTCTTTTATTCATTCATTTTACTCATTTCTTCTTTTTTGTTTTGCAGGTTAAGGGAAGGAGGAAGAGAAGGAAGCCATGCAAGAGAAAAGAGAGCTTGGGATGGATACACACATCCACCATTTTATTTTTCTTTATTTTTTTCTATTCCTATTCTACCCTCTCCTATGGTTTGATAAGAAAACTTCTATTTGTTGTAAATTTATTTTAATGTATTTTCCCTTCTTGGGCATTTGGGTGTTTTACCCATTTGCAGATCTATGTATTTGCAGATTTCCCTTAAGTTCGTTTAAGAATTTCACCATGAAAGGGATAGTGTTCACTAGTGTAGCTAGGGATATCAAGTTATATAATGTTACTTAAAAAAAAGACAGTTTCATCTTTGATCACTTATGGAAATACATGCTCTCAAGTTGGTCATCTCTACACTAATTTATTTGCAATATAAATTTTAGTTTAACTTCTATAAGTATTAAACAACCCATTTTATTTTACTTATAACACACTATTACTAAGTCTTAGAAAGATTTAACTCAACAATTAATCGTAGGGGTAAAGTTTAACAATACTCATTTACGAAAACGAAAATAAGGTTACATCAACTCTTAGAATACCGATAATCCATTAAGGTCACTCAACATGCGGTAATCCAACTTTCTTATATTTTCCAAGATAGACAGACAATTCAAGGTTCCAAAGTTAAGACGACATAATCCACGATACAATAAACTAAGACATTGATCCTCTTCTAAATTTTCCACTAGATGTTATCAATAGTTGAACAATATAAAAAGGATTCATGCAAAAGAACTTCTCAACTGAGGTTGATGTAAAAATCTACAAGTCTATCCCTCATCTACTCACAAAAATCCATCTGCAACAAATTTTCCACAAGAGTCAGTTCGCGAGAACTGAGCAAGATAAGGCTACACAAAACCACCATAACTATTATCTAACAATACCACAAAAGGAAGCACTTTATTACAAGAATTGGGTCAAACCTCTAAACACTATCAACACATCAAGTTATAATAAATTCTCCATCATGCCAATCAAAGAAGGAGAAGACCTTGTACTTGATTAGGAGTAAAAGCAACGAAAGTATAGCAATTGATTGAGATCGGCCATTGGCCCTATAAGGAGAAATAAACAATCTAGCAAAAACAGAATTCCCATCAAGTAAATAATTAAATAATAATTACAAGATTGAGATTTGATATATAGACCAACCATCTAGAAATTTATCAAAGGTACCAAACGCATAGGCTAAAATAATATATTTCTAAAAGAACAAGAGTTGATCGGCCCAAGAAAAGGGGAACCACGGGTTTCAAAAATTAACACAAAAAGCCATGTATAATTGAGTTTCAAACCGGAAATCAAATAGAGTAAACACACAACATAAGTTTCGAAGCGAAGGCAAAGTATACTAGTTTTGACCATTAACTCCAAGAGATTTTCCAATCATTCAAGAAGGGCCAATGCCTTACAGGCTAGTAGCAAACACGCGAGAGAAGAAGGGAGTTCCACAAACAAGAGTATACAAAATGTCATCAACAAATTTTATAACACTAAAGATTTGCAAACCTCCACAACAATTCTAATGTTTGGTTAATTTAAAATAAATTACCTATTTCCCAAAACAACAATATTTTAAGGCAACCCTTGGTAACACAGTCAACCATCACACATAGATACAAACATAATTTCTAAGTGACATTATCAAAACAAAACCTTCCGCTATGAATCCATAAGACTATCAAATGAAAGCTGAGTTTTTTTTTCCGAAGATTAATCACATTTAAGGAAATTTCCATCACAAAATATTAAGGTAATTACGTGCATAAAAACCGAGCAATATTAATTAATAGCGTTAACATTACAAAGGAGAAATAATGCAAGTTAGGAAAAATAGAAGAGCGCCATCAACAATAATTCTGAGAGGGGGATTAGACCAAAACTATTCTAGTGTCAACGAGGTATTGGATTCGCACAATGAAACCTCGAGCTTAGTTGATCCGAAAAGCTAGTTATGGTTCAAGTTGATAGGGATGGTCAAGGTACTTCTTGAGGATGGCCTTAAAAGCCTAGAAACAAGATGAAAGATAATATAAGAGTCTAAACATGTGAGACGGAAAACACATTGCACACAAACCTTTTCATTCTAAAAGTTTTAATACCGAAACTCTAAGCTGGCTAGCCCAAGCATTGATCACACTAATCCTACAACCTTTCTTTCTCGATGCCAAAAGGTTATCAAAGGGACTTGAGAAGGAGTTAACAAAAAAATGTCAAAAGAAAAACTTGGGTGCTAGGGAGGAGCTTCATAGTTATCGTAAACTTACTTCCATGATATCGAAAATACTAGTTTGATCAACATAATAACTTGCAACTCAATCGCAGAGAAGAATAAATACATAAACAAACAGACGAAGGTCTATCACTCAAGCAAGAGAAACATAACTACTAGAGGAGAGGCACACACATCCTTTAGACCAAACATACCGACAACAATAAAAGCTAAACCAAGAAGAAAACAAACGAAAGGGAGATCTCCCATCATGACATCCAACTAACAAATCAATGCAAGGAAAAGGTGGTTCGATTTTACAATAATTTTAAATATAGTACAAAGAGAAAAGTGAAGAAATATCTTGCCTTTTCTCCAGATTCAACATCGCCCTCCCGAAATCCCACACCCAACAAAACATGCCAGACTATAGAGGAAGCCAGTGGAAGCTGGAACGTGGGAGGAGAAGATAATGAAAGGAAGAGGGTTCGTTGCAGGAAACAGGAAGCAAAACTGAGCAGAGGGAAATAGAACAGCACCCAAACATACTTCCCTCCTTCCAAGGGCCAGCAGTGCAAGAAAAACACCTTGACAGAAAGGATTTCTATGGCCTCTCTGCCCATGCAACCAGGTCAAAATGACAGACTGGAATAGGTGCGGACATCCATCCATGCACGTGAGGGTAAGAAGAGGAGGATTCAAAAAAAACAACAAGAGTCGAAGCTAAACAGCTGCCACGTTTTCCAGCAAGTTCATAATTGCAAAGCAGATTGTGCTTTCATGAATATTCTGATATGAAACAGATCCATGCCTATGAGATTCTCTTCCATGAGTTACATCGTAAAACAAGTAAGGTCTCAATAGAGAATCTTTGTAATAAACTTCATCAGTCTCAGTAACACTCTACCTTTGTCACATAGTCGATTTTGATAAAAAATATATCGATATATACAAATAATGTATAAAAAAAAATAGCTAGATTGCAATTCATCATGCCAAGAACTCAACATTCCATTTGAGAACAAAAGTATACAACTAATGTATCATTTCATTAGATCAGTTTTGGAGGATGGACAATTGATGTTGGAGAAGATCCATACAAGTCAGAATCCTTTTGATATGTTGACAAAGGCGGTGACAAAAGAGAAGAAGGAAGTTTGTTTGGCTTATAGGTCTTCAAGATTGATCTTGAAGAAGAGAAACAAGTTAGAGAATAGTCTGAGGATGAGTTGTAATAGTGGGTTGCATCAGTTAGTCTCCAAGTGGGATATTGTTGGAGATGTGGAGTCTAACTACAAGATGAAGTGGCAGTTTGCTTTTTCCTTGATTTTGGGAGGAAAGCATGGTCATGGATAAAAATAACATTGTCTTATTAATAGATGGGAGTTGTTACTTTTATGTTTATAAAAATAGCACTATCTTAGTAATAGATAGGAGTTTTTATTTTTATATTTATCTTAGTTATATGCATGTCTTATTTATAAGCATGTTATATTTAGGTTTCTTGTGGTTGAATATTATTTTTTCAAAGAGGTGCACAAGTTATATATATGTGCATGGATTTACTCTTTAGAATATGAAAAAAGAGAGAATTGTATTGTATTCCTCTGGACTCAATAAAGGAGAAGGATACCTTGTTTCTGGTGGATGTAGCCCACATTGGATGAACCGCGTTAAATCTTGGGTTTATCTTATGATTACATGCTTATATTATTTCTATTTTAATTCTGTTATATTGCTCATCGGTGTTTCAATCCTAACACAACTCACACCTCAACATGGCGGTGGATGACTCACCCAACCCGAGCGAAGATATTTTGAGAAAAATCTTTGAATCCCTAACCCAAATCAGTTGGAAAGGCATTTGGTTGAATAGTTTTACCTTAGGCTAAATGAATCTAGCTCACGATATCAAAGAGCTTTGACACACAATCAAGAAATCATAAGCAAGACATGATTAAAGGTTTTTCTTTTGGGGAGAGATTTTTAAAAGAGTAATTAGGCGGATTTTTTAATTATTAAGTTTTACAAAACAAGAAGAAATTAGTGGGATTTGACACACAACACAAGTAAGTCAGACTTGACATATAATATAAGCAAGTCACATCTAAAACACTGCTAGCCCACTTGTAGTGCCAGTTATTAAAGAAAATTAGTTAATAAAAGAGAGAGAGAAACGTTGGTGGGATTAATTAGGAGTTGATGTAATGAAGGAGAGTGGATTCATGTTGAAGAAGGAAAAATGTTTCAGGTCTTGCAAGTGAAGGTGCTGACATACAAGACATGTGAAGTGTGGTTAGAAGTGTCCTTCCCTACTATCCCACTTATGACTCTACAAGATTTGTCTCCCTTACTCTTCTCTCTGTTAAACTCCTTGTTCCACAAATATACCTCAAAATGTGTGGTTTTATTCATGTAATGCATCAATTTGTAGTTTGTTCATAGACTGGTGCACTTGAAGGGGTTATGGGCTCCTCAAACAAACACTTTAGCTAATGCCTTCGATGATCGCCACGGTTGTAGGTTGTATACAATGGACCTATTGAAAATCCATTGGGGACTTTAAGTAAAGGATTTTACATGTTTAAAGTTGGATTTCCTCCACCATTGTCAACATCTCATGGCCTATGCCAAAGTGCAAGCTCATAAATAGGGTATGGACTTCTATCAAACATAAAAGATAGAGGTCTTTTATTAGGATGTTGTACTTGCAGCTGCACTTGTAGCTACGTATGAAAATGTGGGAGCATATGAAAGCTATGTGATATACTTGAAAAAACATCTCAAGAAAAAAGTAATGAATAAAATGGAAATAATATGCCCCGGTTTAGTGTTGCTGCTGAAATAAGAAGAACAATGCTATGAAGAGCTACCTTGCTCTAGTTTTTTTAGGAATGAAATTTGAAGAGTTCTAAAAAAGTAGTAAGTGCTCATTTAAGGAGGAGAGATATTTTGAAAGTAATGAAGATGAATTTGATAGCTTCAAACTTGCATTATTTGTGGAAGGAAAATCTAAATTTGCTTCATGATCACCTCAGGATGTATTTGAATATCTCTAGTGAGTAAGGTTACATGTGTGCATAGTGGACAAGAGACTGATTTTGAGCAACGAGACTCATTTTGAGTAGGAGATATTGTTTGACAAAGGAATATTATTGTTTTCTTTAGAGGAATATTATTTTTCTCAGCTAAGTGTAGTTAGCCTAACCTTAAACTCAAGACAAAAGTGTATTTTTGTACAATGCATTGTATTTTTCTCATGAAATATCTCTTGTAAATGTAAGAGAGGGAGAGTTGGAGCTTTGTGGAATTCTTTAGAACCCTCCTAGAGCACCTCTTGCCCCATAGATGAAAATATCTCCATGGCATGGTTCATCTCACCTTGTTCTTCATAATTCTTGTACTTTGATTTTCATTTGCAACGAAATAAATTTAACACCTTTGAGTTTCTCACATTCGATTATTTTATATAAACTTGTTTTACAAAACAATAAAATTTCATATGGAACTTATGTAACCAAAATATCACTTGGTAGCCAAGCATGAACTTAAAACCCTCCTTCGGACACAATCTGGAAAACTTTGTGACCAGACTATTAGCGTGAAACTATAAAACTCCTTATGATTTACATTATCGACTTGTAATTTTATCGTCATTCATGGTTTCAAAAACAACCTTATGCATTGTTAGACCCAGGGTATTAATTTTTTTGGGGTTTATCCATTAGTATTGGTGAGCGCTAGATGATTCATCAACTAAAACAACCATTTTTGTCTGCCTTGCAAAGTTAGAAAAACACAATTTCTAGAGACCTACAAAACAACAATTTTGAACCCTCAGTAAAGGAGATGTAAAATGTGTATGCATTCATTGTTATGTAGGAAGTCACATAAAGATTTATCTCAACCTATTTTTACCATTTAATCTCTCTTTGTTGCTCACCTAGGAGCCACGTTACTTCGTTTTGTAGTTTTAAGAAACTATCAAAATTGAAAAGTTGGCTTTCATTTTGAACCATCGTTTGAACCCTAAGCAACAAAATGCTTATCCACCTTCGCAAACCTCTAGTAGTTTTACTAGAAATTGCTTGTAACATTTAGTTTGGGCAAAAACAATCTTCTAGATAGTTTTCTGAAGGCATTTTATAGGCCTCGGGTGAAAAAAAAACGACCGATGGCTCTAGAAAACATCTCTCCATTTGAAACCTATTCACCAGTTCTTAGTTTCGTTGATTCTAGTGAATTATCCTATATAGGATAGCATGTAGGAAATTTTTTCTTTCTTGTTATTCTATCAAAGGGAAGTTTTATTTGAGGTTTTATTAGCCCTCGAGGTAAAATTGGTTATTATTACAACTTGATCGATTATGACCGGTGGCTCTCGGAAAACCATCCGCCAATTATATATCATTGATTCTGAATTCCATAAGTTCCTGTGAACTCTTGGTATATAGGTGGACACGTAGGATTTCTCTCATCATGAATTTACTTATCAGAAGATAGTTTTTGAACGCACTTTCTTAGCCTCCAACCCTAAATTGAACGTTTTTGTAACTAGCAGGAAAACATAAAAGGAAATTTTAGGACCCTTGTTGGGTTACCAAATGACCATGGAAACTTGTTGAAACTTGTAAATAACTGTTTGAAACTCTATCATGTGACTTTTTTGTGAAAATGTACTTTTGGTAAAATAATGTTTCTCTCTCTCCCTATCTCTTTCTCTCTCGTTGGTTAAGAACGAAGTGAAATGAAATGAATACAATACATGTCTCTAACCCTCTCCTTTCAAATGAAAATTATTATTATTTAATAAACAAAAATTGAAAACATTAATTATGATAGATTTAGGTGGATGTTCATGTCAGCGATTTATCGTTGATTTCCGACCACATGTTTTTGTAGGATGTAAGAAAGATGGAGAAAAGGTGTGGTGTAATTCATTATTTATTATTATAATTTATATAGGTCATTGTAGAATGTATATATATTTTTTATTACCATGTTATAGAAAATTTTATATGTTAAATTTGTAATATGTATGAGATGTTAGTTTTAGGTATACCTTGGGAAATGTGCATTTAATCATAGGTGCAATTTTAATTCATATTTACATATGGTAAAAGGTTATATATATATATATATATATATATATATATATATATATGTATGTTAAATGAATTTGAATTTAATATCTTGTAGTGTATTTCTAGTGAACAATAGACGATTAATTAATTGGGGTGCCATGTTTTCCTTACCTTGAAAATGCAATAAAGAAATGCAAATGAAACAGTCAACCCTAGTTCAAATTCGTGCATAACTAACCTTCCTGTGTTAATCCCTTAGCATAGAAAACTGAGACCTTTGAATGAACCTTGCTCTTGATGACACCTCCTAGTTTAGGTAAATAAGAGCCCAAGAATGGGTTTATCGTCTTAGTCGGTATGTTTAGTGACATCGTCATAAACCCGATAGATAGGAGTGACATGGTCAAACTTTATCTGGAGTAAGTAGAACTAGCACTTCCTTAGTATCCTAGTGGACTACCTTGTCTTCCGAAGTTGGATTTAGAATTAAATTTCTTCATCGAATGACTTTCTTGTGGGATCCAGATGACATAATGGAGCTAGTGAAATAGTTGTACTATTACTTAAACTCTTGTTAATGACCTCTTTAGATCCTCTCAGCTAAATGTGTTATCTTGGCTAGTGAAAGTATAGCGCATGGGTCCTTTGCAGAGGATTTATTGGGTAAATATGTTCTTTACCTTAATCTAATATGTTATAGGCGTAGATCCCTGAGTGTATTTCAGAATTAAACTAAACCATAGTTGATTTGGAGGTTAACTGGTGGGTAGAAAATTGTAAGTAACTCTTTGCAAATGAAATTGATTTGAAAGATGTTGACTTAAGAGAAATCAGAAATTGAAAACTTGGTTCTGTAATTCCTTGTTATGTCGCTTATGACTTTAAGAATAAAAGAAATTCTCATGCGGAATCACAAAATGCGGAAACATGGGATCTCACTTTGAAAACAAATCACTTGTGGTTTGTGTATGGTTCTAATGCTTCCAATCATGTACTTCTTTAAGATATTAGACAAGTACTTTCGTAACTCTTTTGTTACAAAGTGATGCCAATAATGAGACCATAGTGCAATGTTAGAGTAAAGCATATAAGAATAAAATGAGATTTGGGGTTAGGAATAATGTCACTCTTGGAGTCCTTGTAACTCAATTAGACATTTACTTGTGTTAAAAAGAATATGAATTGCCTTGGTGTGATCTAACTCAGAAATATAAAACATATATATATATATATATATATATATATATATATATATATATATATAATTTCTTGATGTGGAAATGTTGAATGGATTCAACAAGTTTTTGATATATCTTAACTATGATGGGAAATAAGGATATCGTGATCGAAAAATGTTTTGGGAAAAGGTATCTTGAATCTAAATCTGCCTCAAATCCTAAGATTTATGTCTTGACATCACTTCAGATTCACTATTGTAGTAAGGGTAAAATTTAAACATTGAATAAACGTTTGAGAAACATAAGCTTAACATAAGAATGAGCAAATTAGGAACTTTGTATGCAATTTGAAAGATGGAAAATAATAATGTAAGTTTGGAGATCGTTGTAAGGGATAAAGAGCTAATCTAAATGGTTGAACTGTAAGTTGAATGTGAAATTAATTTAAGAACTTGTAGGTGGAAAAATGAAAAAATTATCCTTGCATAGTAATGTTCTTGGAATGTTAATCGTAACTAAGATGTAATCATGGTAATGATGTGTGTGGGCTTTCAATCCTTGGGTCCTTTTCTTGTGGTTGGGTCATTGCTAGCATTCATTCATTAGGGAAATTGTGGCATCAACATTTATATGGTGTTGGCATGTGTCTATGTGAGTCGATGAATTTTGTAAGTGTCTTATGCATTGTTGAGTTTCTCTGCTTAGAGCCTTGTGGTGTTGTGTAGTGAGAAATGTAAGTAAAAAAAAATATCCTGGTATTATTATTATTGTATTTTTGTGTGTAATTTGTGGTTGTTATATCGTCGGGATAACGAAAAAAAGAATGGTTATAAATTTGCAATGGAGATAGCTTTTTGACTAACATAAATAGACAACATATTGAAAGTCAAATAGATGAGTCGAAAGGTGCGGCAAACACACCTGCTTATAAATACGCTCAAGCCTCAAATTCTCCCTGTAGCGAACATTTTCATGGAGAGAAGTAGAACACTAATGGAAGTAAAAGTTATAAATACAAATAACAAAACACATAGTGATTGCAGTCCCATCCCGAGAGGTGATTACATCCCTAATACATGGTGAATTATTAAAGAAAATGATTGGAATCCAACTGTGAGATGATTTCTTTCTTTACATACTTAATATTCTGGTACTTTTAAAATGTGACCCTGCCTGATGCTGAGCCGCATATTTCAGTGTTATGGACGGTGGTCAAAAGGCTACAAAAATATCCTAGTTTACAACTTTAGGATGCTTTGCGGGACTTAGGATGAATTTTAACTTTGTACGAGATTGCTACAGAAGGAAATGGGAATGCAAGGTGGAGGTGTGGGCCCTTGTAGGTGAAGGTTTCCTCTTCTATTTTTGAAATGAAGGAAATTTTATTAAGGTTTTACAAGATGGACCGTGGTTCTATGGGAAGTCTAGAATTTCCCTAGAACACTGGAAACATGGGCTGCTTCAAACATTTACATTTCAGACTCTCCCCATTTTGATTCGTCTCCGAGAACTTCCCTTTAAATTCTGGGATCCCAGAGTGTTTATGGGGATTATTCGATCCATGGGTTTGTTAATGTCCGTTAACCCAAGTATGAAATCTAGATCCAAGTTAGCATTTTCTAAGATGTGCATCAATGTCCCCAAGTGTCGCATTTTGCCCAATAGAATAACCTTGGAATCAACATTCATGAGATGGAAATAGTTTATTCAAATAGAGAAATCATCGATTCATTGCGAAGAATGCTAGGGGTTGGATATGATGTAAGGAACTATTCCCATAGTGTAAATTAGAATCAAGCAGAGAATGTTGATCCCTTCGATAATTGGCGGACAGTCTATCAAGAAGACGACGCCGAGGCTGAGGAGTCATAGGACTCTCTAGCTGAAACGGATGATGAAAACATGACAGGAGATGGTGTGGAGGAGGGGTTGACACTGCAGATGTAGAGAATGGAGAATAAAATGGAATGGAAATGGTGGCGTCGAAGGAAGGGGTGACTATTCGGTGGGTAACAAGTCGGCCGACGTCATTGGGAGAAGTGACCCAGTTCAAATTTAAAAATTTCAAAATATGATTAATGCTTCTACGGAAACCGGTACTAGATCTATCCCTGGCGGGAAAGCGGTGGATGTGGTGTTGGGTTCCGGTACTCGTGTTTCTTCAAATGCGGGACTTTGGGGCTGGGACCTCCCTTACAAATTTAAAACATACGTTGATTTAATTCCCACTCGAAGGGTCATTTTAAGGTCTCCTCGAACGTGCTTCGGTAGATGAATTGCTCGAGGTGGACCTCGATATTGGTTCTTATGGTGGGGGATCCTCTTGGGGTCATGATAATGTGGATGGGTGGACCTTATTCCACCCTAAGAAACTTAGGTGATCACCTTGAGTGACTCACATTTGGGAAGAGTTTGTTTGCGTGCCTTGAGTCACTCCATGTTTATCTCTAGGTTATGGTGAAGAAAGGTTCACTCGATCATTTGACTCAGCTTCCTTTGGGTTCTTTCTTGGATTTTTTTCCTATTATTTGTTCAACTATACTTGTTTAGGGGTATTGTCGGCCACTGGGAGAGGCCTCATCATGTGACCTCTATTCCTTTATCTTTAATCGTTTGCACTTGGGATTTTTTGGTTGCCTCAAAACCAAAGTTTTTACCTAATCTAAAAAATATTAATTACCTATCATTTAGAAATTTATTTGTTTATTAGAATTTAATAAATTCATAATATTTAACTGAACAATGGATTTTAAAATTTTCCCAAAAATTATATTTTTCCAATCTAATAATAGTGGAAAAACGAAATTGATTACATTTCATAATTGTAAATTTTTTGATGAAAATTGTAGTTCTGCTCCTCTTTGACATTAATTTTACTATGATTTTTGCTTGATTTGGATTGGTGGCATGGACCTTGTCATCATATTTGATCGAGTAGACATTGATACGTGGACATTAGCATATTTTGATTAGCGTATTTGTTAGAAGCGTATGGATGCTTAGACTTTTGTCATGTTATGATTTAGATGATGGATTATGTGCATGCATTGATATTTGTTATTGATGATGATATACAATTACCACTTGATGATATATATATATTATATATATATATATATATATACCGATATATAGGATTTTGACATATATAAATGTAGGATTTTGACATATAAATGGTTGTTAGACAATCTAGCTAGTCTTGTGATCAAATTGTTATTGATGAAATGATAGAATTGAAATATTTTGGGATTATAAACAATTGATGAAATTGCTTAGTTTTAGTGATAAATTAGTTGTGTTAATTGAATATGTGAATGGATACATGTATATGCATTTTATTTTCTTGGTATCATTGATATGGCCACGAGGTGAAGAGTTATTGTTTTAATTTTACGAAAATTATAACACAATAAACGAAAGGGGATATGAGATGAAAAGCTGAATGAATTTTGGTATTGGCAGTATGTGACCTTGGCAACTTGTATGTTTTATGATTTTATGTTCTTGATATTTTGTTAGGAGGTTCCCATTTGGGGGTGGCCTCAAATTTTACCATGGGTAAATGTGTTGTTTCGTCTTTCTTGTTAATTATTTTGTTAGTATGTGATTTATTATTGTAATGTGATTCACTTTATTATTGTAAGTTAATGTGCTCTTATTTAGGTTGATTAATCTTGTTAATTAGAGTAAATTGGAATGTGAGCAAGGGGTATTTAATTTTGGTAGATTTTCCTTGATTTTATTATGGATTTGAAAAGGATTTTATTGGTTTTGGTGTTATGTACTCAACCTTGCATTTCAAACTCGGATTTTGGCTTAAAGGCTATTTT
The DNA here is from genome assembly GCA_018340775.1 of Taxus wallichiana var. yunnanensis. Lineage (NCBI taxonomy): Eukaryota > Viridiplantae > Streptophyta > Pinopsida > Cupressales > Taxaceae > Taxus > Taxus wallichiana. The sequence goes on from CM031241.1 coordinate 300,875,313, forward strand.
TGGAGGTTTGTGGGACAAGTTAAACATGTCTCACACCTCTTAAACTAACCCATCAACTATACCTATGATGTGAGGATCTTATTTTAGGCTTCATTATGTCTTTTGGGGGTGAAAAGAGGTAATTAATTACAATTTATTATAAAAACTTGTCCTATTCTAACACACCAATTTATGAGTTTTGGGCTTGGTCTTTAACCATGTAAATTGGAGTAGAGGAGAAGTGATGTGGCATCCTACATGGAGCCACATCATGACACTTTCTTCACTTTCTATTTATGTATGTTGTTTTGGATTTTTTGGGGTTACATGTTTTATTTTCACACTTGCATTCTTTGAGGAGATTTTTTTGGAGTTCTTATTAGGAGCTTGGGAGATTGTTTTGTACTTTCATTGGACTTGGAAAATCTTGGAGCTTGTGCTTGTGTATTTGAAATTTCTTGCAATGGCAAGGTATGGACTTCACTCATGCATTTTTATTTCTACTTGTTGTGCAAATGATTGTAAATGAATGATTGTTTTGTGTTTTGGTTTTCATGGATAGAATGGCCTTAAGGTTGTGTAAGAGAAAGAAAATGAGGATCTTTTTTGAGGGATAAGAGTTAATGTTATGTGTTTGGAGGAGTTTGGGTTGGGTGTTCCACCTAGTGATAATAAGAAATATTTCTTATTTATCTCTATATTTTTATTAGGGAGGGATAAGAGTTCGAGGGAGACATAAGAGAAATTGAGGGAGGGATAAGAATTTGGTTGTGGTTGTGTCAATTAAGTTTTAGAGGATTTTAAAGGTGGGAACTTAACCCATTGGGAGGCATAAGTGATTCCCCATGTTTATTTTCTCTCTTGACTTGGATATTGAGAATTTGTGCTTGGGAAAATTTTATGTTTGTTTTTATTCTTGTATTGTGTTTTTATGTTGAAAGTTTGCATCGATGATTGTTGTTAAAGTCATGTAAAAGTTTTCATGGTTACTTGATACCTCCTATTGCTTATTGTTGGGGCTCTGGGGCCAATGTCGAGGTGGCTTCTAATTATAATTGGATTATAGGTTGGATGGAGATTTTTTCTACTCCCCTTTCCGATGTTATTGTGTTTGGATGTTGATGAAATAAAGGATCTAAAATTATCATGTTGGAGAGTGTTGTGTTGAAGAATATCAAGGGAAAGAGAGAGTTTTTTTTGTAAAATTTGGCCATGTTGTTTCCACTTAAGTGGGCGCTTGTATATTCTTCCATTTTAAAAGAGATTATTATAAATTTTATTATCAAGTTACGTATTATTGAGTGATTGAAGAAAGATTCTTGAAAGTTGTATCTGTTGAATTTGTATTTCCCTCACATCTGAAATGTATCAAGTTTGCTTGTGCCTACTTCATGTAAAATGGTTGTCCTAATGGAAAATATATGTGGAGGTTATACTTGTTTTCTTTGAAATAGACATGATTTGTATTGAGAAAATAAACCAATTTTTTTCTCATTTTATTATAAAAGTTAGTATATTGGAATGTGTCAATTATAGTCAAATTTTATACAAAGTTATAAGGAGAAAGTTTTATATTTAGTGATTTCACTCAAAGAAGTATTTCCTCTTTACTAACATTGGGTAAAATAAAAGGACATTAGTTTTAACTATTCCACATATAAATAAATAGGTAGAAATTTATATCTATTTTACCTTACATTTCATTATAATAATTCATTTTAATTGATTGTTAAAATATGAAGTAAATAAAAAATATACAATTATAACTATACATACTTATATAAATTTATTAGATAAATTTACATATTTATATATATTATAATTATATATATAGCTATATATTAAATAAAATCATTAAATATATATATATATATATAATATTGAAAATAAGACATACCTAGTCAAATGGATTTTATAATAATTAAAATTTTACAATATTATAAAATTACCATACATGGACGAATGGATTTATAAACCAATGTTTATATATTATAAAACTAAATAAAATTTTGTTCAACGTAATCAAATAAAAAAGAAACAGGTTCTCCGTAAAGCTAACTCGAGGTTTTATGGGGAGTCGCTTGCTTTTTTGCTTGCTTATTATGGACTGCAACATAAATTTTATCTTGTTGCCCCTCTTTATTTACTGGAGTAGATCCCTTCTCTTTGGTTATTACATTGTCCTCTTTGTGGATAGTTGTTAGCGAAATGATCACCACCGAACTTAACACATCCACCCAGAGGTCTTTCTCTCTCAATCTTATTCTGGCTAAAACTTGTAGCTTGTTGTCCATTATTTTTATTATTCACAACAGTTCTACCCACTATTCCTCTTTTATTAATAGGCCTAAATTTGTTGTTTCCCTTTTTCCATGCTGGTTTACTTGCGGTTGGTGTTTGAAGTCTTCTATATCTCCTTCTATTTTCCTCTTTAGATGCATTAATACTTTGCAGCTTTTGTTATTTCTTGATAACTTTTTGAAACACTGTTTCCATCGAAGTAGGTCCAAGAACATCTACTTCACCACCAATGTTAGGATTCAATCCCATTATAAAATTTCTCACTCTAAACTTCTCATTCCTTTGATACATAGGAACATATTTCAACAATCGAGTGAAATGTTCCCAATATTCTATAACTAAGTACTTTCCTTGACTCATATTTTTGAATTATACCATCTTTTGGTCAAAGTACAGCTAAGGTAGACATCTTTGATGGAAGTAGGCTTTGAACTACTCCCACGTGATCATACAAGAATTAATTCCTAGTTCCATTTTATGGTTATCCCACCAAGAAGATGCTTCATGGGACAATTGGTAGGCTCCCCATACTACTTTTGTCTCCTCTGAAAAGTACCTAATCTCAAAATAATTTGAGATAAAATACTTTTCCATTTCTTTAATGAATGATAATGCCCATTTGGGCAATTCTTTGTTTTTTAGAGCCATCTCGGAGTGGGTGGAGTCCGCTTTTTCTATTGATCTCTTTTGGATCCCATTGAACGCATGGTTGGGAGGCGCGTTTTCTGGAGCTGCGGGCATTGATGGAGGGAGAAAAACGTGTTTGAGTGTCTCTTGTCCCTTTTTCGTAGTTCTATTCCTGTTCCTGCTACACAAACCTCTCGGTCATGGCATCTTCCTTGCCTTCCTTCCTGTGCGCGGGAGTTGAAGATGGAGAAATGGGTGTGGATTCTCAAATTCGTGTTGTGCACGCAGCTTGAGTGAGCGTGATGGCATCCGATCTTCTCCTGGGAGGCCGTGAGGAAGTATGTCGCTATTTCAGGGATGCCGTGCGAAGGCGAGCCCAAGAGGAACCGTGGTGTTGATCCCGATATTACGTTTGGGACGTGACCACAGTAGAGACCCGGTTGTTGTAGAATCTTGCGGTAAGTAGTAGAAGGACGAGGTAAAGTTTTAGTTGAAATTTGTCTTGCCTTTTCATTTTGGAAAGTCACTTCCAGCCAGAAAGCCGTAGGCAAATATCCGATGAAGCGCGGTTTCTTCATGAAAATCACATATTTGGGTGAAGCGCTTAGGAAACAAGCCTTTGGGGCCGTCAACAATACGCTAGAGAGGAGGCTCTTTTATATACCCTCCTTTAAAAATTTATAGAGGGGTTGCTGGATTATTTGACTATGGTCCTCCCGGTTGCGCTGTCAAGGCCAATGTCATTGCTTATTGGCGACAGATATGTTGTTCCAAGTTGGGTTTGATATGGTGGTTATAGTTGAATTTGCAAGCTAGGGAAGTAGGCGTATTCATGTTATCCAAAATTCACCCTCAAGGTAATTTTGATAACATGCGTCAAATTCTTTAGTCCCAAGCAAATAGATTGAGTCAGGGCAAAAATTTCATGTTTCTAGGGTCCCCTCATATTTTTCTAACTCCCCTGTCCAAGTAGAAGAGAGCAAGTTCTGAGAAAATGTGAAAAAATTTGCAAAAACAAGCTCGGGCCAGGAAAAATCATGAAAAATGGCTAAGTCCTAGTCCTAGAAGCATTTGGGACAAGTGGGAAAAAAAGGCGCGGATCGGCCGAAATGAGCACAGGCGGCCCCGGAAGCAATTGGGACATCTGGGACAAAAGGACGCGCGGGACGCGGAAATCCGAACTGGCCGAAAAGAGAAAATTGGCTAACTGCTGAGAGGGTCGCCTTTGGGACAAGCGGGACAAAAGGACGCGAACCGGCCGAACCGGGCGAAATGAGTCAAGGCAGCCCGAAATAATGCGGGACGCGGGCCAAAGAAAATATCTGATGCGAATCCGAACAACTGCCGAATGAGAACTTTTGTCCGGACAGTTGGGACAAAAAGGCGCGAACCGGCCGAACCGGGTGAATTTGTCCCAGACAGTCCAAAAGCAAATGGGACATATGGGCCAAAAGGCGCTGAATCATTTGGTCGGCGAAATGGGAAATTTCAAAGACCGAAAACCAAATGGGACAAAGGACGCGGGGCGAAAAGCCGAAATGGCCGAGAAGGCGAGGAAGAAAAGTCAACGTCTGGTCCGGAAATTTCAAACGGCCATAACTTTTGACTCGAGCTCGGTCCAAATCAATGCTCATTTCGTCAAATGACAGAAACGCACCGCTGGACCCAAAATAGCTGCCCACACTCAGAAGGCCATAAATTTTGCATTTCTCAACGAAATCACACAAAATTGGTACCGTTGGAATCGTGGTTCCGATCCCAATGCACAACAATCAAGAAATTCCAGATTTGATTAGAAATTGATTGAGTTTTTAAGGAAACGTGGCCGTGTTTAGAACAAAGTGTTTTATTTGGTAGCCTGGAGTGCAATTAAGAGGCATGGTCATCATTCCTTCTCTTGCAGCACATGGGACAGTAAGATGGGGAGCCTTTTGCAAGTAATGTATACCCATTCCACTCAATTTAATGCCTCTTATAGGTGGTTGAAGGAAAGATTTTGGGATTTTCATTTTCCCTTCTCTTTTCCTTCTCTTTTTCTATAAATTGGAGTGTTGGGCTCATTGTAAGGGAGAGAGTTTTTGGGTAACAAAGCTTTGTCAAAATTTCTTTGTGAAGCTTGATGTGTGTTCAGAGCCCTTGTAGTGGACTCCTTGCATGGTGATCCAGTGCCCTTATCTTGTAATAGACTCGAATCAGTGCATACTGTGAAGCAATAAAATACAAGTTTGTGGATGTATCTTCCCCTGCTGTGTTTTCTTGCATTCTCCTTGCCCCTTTTATCTTTCTACAAGAATATTGTGTCTATTATTATGTTCTTGCAGGAATTCATTATCATTGTGTATGCTTGGAATATTATTGTGAATGCATTTTGCTAGATTATGGTGAACTGTCATCACCTCTTCTAGTGTGCACTTTGCCTCTGTATTTCACACATTTGGAGACTACTCTCCCACCCTCCTTTTCTGGTGTATCACCGCTTTAGTGTAGGCTTTCATTTTATGTATTCTCTCTCCCTGGTCCCTTGGAAATTTAGATTAGAACAGTTAGCTTACCCTGCATTAGAGTAGATTGTGGCAGGTAGTTTAGGAGCAAGAACCAGCTTTCTCTGGAGGTCTGTCTCAAGCAACAAGTCCCACAACTTGGAGATAGTACCCATGTTATCCAATCACACTGGATGCTTAGAGTGATCAAACTAGAAATCGATCAACATCCGTGTGGGTGCTCTTGTGATTCGGTGATAACAGCTTACTCCACTTTCATTGGAGTCAGTGTATGGTGTGTTCTTGCTGGGGATCCACAACAGTGACTCAGCACAAGTAATTAGCTGCAGACAGCAGGCAGTATGTTGCAAAGATAAGCAGGCTTCTTTGTTTGAGCACTCCAACAAGTAGGTGGTCCAACTTTGTTGTTATCTGTTCAGCATCGACTACACCCTCGAATTCGGGATTCTCCTTCAAGGTGACAGATCACACCCACGGGCACAGGAGATCTATGCAATGTTGGAGAAAATGTCTTGGGAGATGAAGGTAGCAGGATATTTTCAGATCTAGATCATGTACTGAGTTTTGTTTCTTCAAAATCAATTATGTGACAGTGAGGGTGTTACCAGCAGACCTGATGAAATTTATTTACAAAGATCCTACTTGCTGTTCGATGTAACTCATGGAAGAGAACCTCATAGAGGCCGATCTGTTTCATATCAGAATATTCATGAAACATAATTTGCTCTGCTATTATATGAGCTGCTTCAACAAGTCACTAGGTTGGCAGGCATAAAGTTTGTTGGAATAATCACGCCTTACAGACTGCAGCTGAAATGTTTGCACCGAGAGTTTGATGATGTCCCCAAATCGATGAAGGAAAAGGATTGTGTATCAATACGGTAGATGCCTTTCAGAACCTGGAGTGATGTAATCATTATGTCTTGTGTCCGAGCTTCAAACCATGGTCGGTGTTTAGCTTTCTAGCGCAAGTGCTCTCGGACTGAGTGGTAAGTAGTTCGACTCTCACCCCCCAAAGCAGCTGCATTGAAGCAATCTAGTGTTTGGATAGCCACCTATTGCATTCTTCTAGTCGTGCCTTCAAAAGGGAATCCTGGTGTGGTATATTGCAAGAAAAGACCAGTGAAGCAGAGGATAAAGCGGAAGGCGTGTGGTCAGAGCAGATCCTATTTGGATGTTCATGACTGGTGGATGCATTAAAACAGGCAAGATAGACTAACCATATACATAATATGCTAGTATCTAATAAACCTCTTGAAATGAAACTTTTTCCTTCTAGAAATTGGTTTAAATCTGTGATTATGTGGATTTGTGTTCAATATATGGTTATTGGTTTGTTACTCGGATTTTCCTCATGTTGGTTGTTTCTTGTTGACGTGATCAAACCCATTTATATATATAAAACAAACAAAGGTTCCCGAGTGTATGCTTGATTGATCATATGAAAATATATATATATATATATATATATATATATATATATATATATATATATATATATATATATATAGAATTTTAAAGTTACTTCATTCTGCAAAAAAATTGTTGTTTCTTTGGTGAACTGGGTATGTAATCGCCCTTAACGTTGCAAAGCATTGACTAGTATTGGTTTCTGTTATGTTGTTGCCTAGAGGAAAACATACAGCTAAATTATTATTATTTTTTTATGATAAGCGTGGTTATGCACTTTGTGTTGTGCAAATTATTAAGGCCTTTGGAAATTAGAAGTTCAATATATATGCTTGTTAAGGAGGAAGTTTTGGGTGAAATTATGTCCTGGGTTGATAGAAGGGCATAAATTATTGATAGAACCCCATTTTGATTCTACTCTTTCTATGAGTAAAATTTAATAAAATTAATGACCTTTATGGTGTTAAGATATGGTATGTTGATGATTCCTTGTGTGATCGATTTAATTATGTATAGACATAATGCCTTGATGGAGTAAGGTAATATCTTTCACGTTTCGTGAAAGTTAAGGTTTTCATCAATTGCTTAAGGTAACTTGAAGTTCCTTCATTTAGTCAAACTTATTTTGTACTTCCTTCTTGATGAGTGACCTTTCATTAAAAATTTAGAATGATTGTGATGGAAGGTCGTGAATATATTTTGTTGTCTCAAAAGGGAAAAGAAGCTATGGAATAGTTTGTTTATGTATCGAACGTAATAATTGTAATTACATCGTTATAGAAGTTCATTATTGGAGGATATCTATCTTCAATGGTATATTATGTGTTTAATCACTGCATAGGTTACCATAACTTAGTGATGAGATGTAAATTAAGGAGAGTTGAGAGACCTTTTCTTTGTATCTATCGTTTATGGAATTAGAAAGTGAGTTGACGTCGGAAAATTTCAACCAAGTCTAGATTCATGGCTATGTTCCTCTAGAACGGGAGGGTTATAAATCTAAAGTATTATGAAAATTGCAAGGATGTGTTTAGAATACTAGATTGCCTACTCAATTTGGGTATTAATGAGGCTTGTCACTATTCCGGCCCTGGTTATGTTCAATAGGTAGGCTGTTAGGCGATGCCTATTCCAGGACATTCTTACCATCCTTTCCACTCATCCTTATTAGCTATGAAGTCACTTATTACCTAAGATATAATGGTTGTGGGTTTGAATATAAGATTTTCATCCTTTAAACCCTTTTGATTACATGATGGAACTTTGTTATTACCCTCGTTGTTCGTTTCTAGCCTATTAGGTCTATGGCCCTATGGAACGATTCCAAAACTATATTCTTTTTGGCAACTAAGATCGGGTCTGGTTTTTATCTTTGACTTCACCTTGAGAATGTTGATTGATGGGTTACACTTTCGATTTCAATCACGTAATCTACGGGATTACATGATTGAAATCCTAATACTCTCAACTCTTGTGTCTAATCATTTAAATTTCATAGTCTTGCGTATTTGGTTGTCAAACTTTTGTAGTTTTCGAGGTATTTTCATAACTAAAACTTATGGATTTCTTCTTAGTTGATATGTTGAAAATTATATCTTGTTTCAAAAGGTTGTTAGAGGTTAGAACTTTGATCCATTTCTTGAAATAGAATGCTTCCTTTCATGGTTTTGTTAGCTAGTAGCTTATTGTTGCTATGTATAGTCTTATCTTGCTCAGTTCTCATGAACTGACTTAGGTTATTAATTGTTGCAGATGGCTTATGTGGTTAGATGATGGAAGAACTTGTAGATTACTGCATCAATCTTGGTTATGATGTTCCTTTGTACGAATGTTTTCTATGTTATAAAATTTGGAAAGGGCCTTTGAACATTTTAGAAGAAGGGAATTGAGTGCCTAGTAAATGTATTGTAGAGTATTGTTGTTGTAACTGTTGAAACTTTGGTTTGTTTGGTTATCATGTGAAAGATGAAATTTGATTACCGCTTGGTTATGGGATATTCTAGTGAATTTTAATCCTTAGAATAGTAGCGGGACATGTCCCATGTTATTACTCTCTTGCTCCCTAGTCATGGTTCAATAGAGATGGTATGTCCCTTTAGTTTGTACATCATGTTGGAATGAATTGATGTAACCTTGTTTTGTTTTCGCAAACGAGTACTGTTAAACTTTGCTCTTGAGTTAAAATGTTGAGTTGTAAATCCTCCTAAGGCATAGTAGTAATGAGTTTGTAAACACTATGAAGTGAGCTGGATAGTCCTTATAAAAGTTAAACTAATAAACATTATCCTTTTATGGTGAAACCTTAAATGATCTCATGGCGAAATCAATGGTTAGATTTTAGAAGATGATAGGATTTAATAAGTAGGAGGGAAATTGATTAATAAAACCTTAAATATCTCTATATCGTTTGAAATGTTCTCCTTTGTCAAACCTAATTAAGTAAAGTCTAGATGGAACATTTAACCAATCTCGATAAACTCTTAACCTCAATGAAAGATTGATAGTAAACAATGTGACCCTGAAGCTAAATTCTGTTGTCCTGTTCTGTTAACCCTTGCCTTGATTCATGGTGACATTTCTTAAGCAAGGTCAAAGTTTGATCCTTAAACAAGAAGGTCATTGTTATGAACCCTAAGTGGTACTTTCCACTCTATTGGAGCTTATGCCTTCACTGTGCAATTGAGTTGTGGAGCAGCGTTAGTGGCTTGAGTAAGGTTAATTAACCTTGTAAGAAATGGAAAATGTTCTAAAATCAAATGAATAAGAAAGATTTGGACATAAAATTTATGATCCTAGTTTAGAAAGCTTGGCCTTAAGCTATTTAGTCAACAGTTGAAAAGAAAGAAGTTCTCCCTTGTGAAAAGAATTGTGTGAATCATTACATGAAATTTTATAAGAACGTAAGTTAAGAATTAAGAGACATTTTAGTAAACAAGAAAACTTAACAAGAATTTCCTCATGGGATGCCCTAAATGTAAGTATGTCATGTGGTTGGACTTCCATGTTGTCTTGTCAAAAAAAAATATGTATTGTCCTTGATAGGTGTGAACGTCTCCGTGCTGCCGTTATGGCCGTCCTTGTATCAAGTTGTTCACAGTGTTAGTTGTATCCTTGGTGATAACATGTTGCGTCGTGTTATGTGTCAAGCAAGTCAAAAAAAAAAAAGTTATCCTGTATTTCACTGTGTTGTTCGTGTGTGCTTGGTTTTGGGTCGTTACACTTGGTATCAGAGCGTAGGTTCATGCTCTCGAACCTATGGGCCGGATTGGTGTTATATGATGATGTTACATGGTGGTGGTGGTGTTACATGATGATACTGCATGATGATGATGATGCTACATGATGGTGGTAGATATTGGAAGAGTAATGTGCTTTAAACGTAATGTGATTATTTTCGTAATTGTGATATTGTGAACGCACGTGATGTGTATGTCACTCAGTGCGTGTTTGTGATCATGTTGATATGTTTGGGGATGGGAGTATTCTCTCTCCTTCTTGTGGATTCTATGAAGAGTTCACGTGTGAATTACTGCTTGTGATGTGTGAAAAGAATTATAAAGTGGATGACATAGTGTTGGAGCTTTGTGACATATTGTGCTACGTAGGTGTATCAATGTGTTGTATGACTAGATTGATGTTAAAAGGGATGTTTTGTATCATGATGTTTTTACCGTGTTTTGGAGAAATGTGTGTACCTCCTTGTTATGTAGCAATGGATGTTATGTTGTGATGTTATTATGTTCATCGTATATCTGAGTTGTGTGATATGTAATGATTCATGTCGTGATTTAGGGTCATACGATGAGTGTATGAACCCTATCGATTGTGATTGCACTTTGCGTGCGAGAATGTGGTAAAGTGATGTATTACCACTTTTGTGGATGTATGATTGTGATCTACCCTATAAACATACCATACGTGAGACGTTATGGTAGTTATGTGTGTGCCACCGTTATGTTAGTGATGTTGTTGTATGTTATGTTGTGAACCTTACGCTAACCGATCCTGAGGGAAATCGGTAGAAGTGTATGTTGAGAGTGAGGAATGGTGTACCATGGGTCAATAACTCGAGTCAAAACTCGGTTTAGTAGATTACATGTGATTCTTTCCTCTCTCCATATGTGGTTGTATGTACACAACCTAAGTGCAACTATGACTATGTTTAGCCTTGTCGAAGTGGTGGCGGGATGATTCAGATGGAGGTGATGACAGTTGTATTATTGATATGTATCTTACAGTGAGGCTCGATGTTCCGAAAAGCAAGAACTCGTTGAGTACCCCTTTGGTGGCTAGATAAGGCCACACAGTTATTGTAATGTGACATCATTATAAGTTGATTTTATTCGTAATTGATTTTTTTTCCTTATTTTGTAAGGACCAGCAACTTTTCTTGATTGCAATGCTTTACAATTTTGGGCATTTCCTTGGTTTGTGGCACTAACATGGGGATTTTGATACTAAATATGGCCATTTTGTCATTTATTTTGGTTGATTTTGGGTCTTCTTTTAAATTTGGAATTTTACCGCCTTGCCCAAGGCTTGTACTTTGCCACTTGGCACTTTGATTGGATTGTTGTGCTTGGTTCTATTGTTGTGATGTGTGGAATAGGGTCATAGGATGCAGTATGGATTTGTTGGACCTATGGACCCGCTTCGTTGTATGGGGGTACGCCCCAAGGGGTACATATAACTAGCGGGTTGTTGAACCACGCGTTATTATGTCACTTGGGTTAGGAGTGTTCGAACTCTATGTGTCTTGGACCATAGGGGTCAACCGGCCTCCTTGGGGAGGCATAAGAGACTTGAGGGAGGCATAAGAGTTTGAGGGAGGCATAAGAGACTTGAGGGAGGCATAAGAGTTTGAGGGAGGCATAAGAGACTTGAGGGAGGCATAAGAGTTTGAGGGAGGCATAAGAGTTTGAGGGAGGCTTATGATATTTGTCTGTATGGTTGATGTTTCAGGATATATGTTGAGTTATTGTGATGTTTGGTAGTGGTCTTTTGATGTATGTGTTACTCATGTCGATGGATAAGTGTTGTGATGTTGTGGATATGTCATTGATTCCCTTGGACACTATGTACTGTATCATGGTTTGGTGTTATGTGAATTTTTCATTGATGCAAATTGAGGAAATGTCTGGTGGATTGTAGTACTGTTTTGGTTAAGTATTTTGGTATGTCAGTCATTGATGTGTGTTGAGTAATATGTTATGTGGGTGTGCCTAACCCATTCCATATTTGACTAACCTTTTGTGGTGTAATACAATCGTGAAGTATATACTTGTGTGCTTGTGAATCTGTAGTGTCTTGTGAACCGATAGGGTGTTGTGTTAACAGTTCATGTCGGGCACCCACAATAAAGAATAAATCAAAACTCTTCAATGATGAAATTTCAAAAGAAATTAAACTAAGAATAATGATAATGGAAAGAGGCTAATGAAATGATGAACAAGAAAGAACTGCCAATCTTCACAGAACATTGAAAGTTAAAATTTCTACCAAATGTTCCTAAGGCTACCCTGTGGCCGTACTTTAATCAACTAATTTTTTTTTAAAACCATAGAGTGTACTTTCTCCTATGCTTGTTCTTGGTCGCGAACCTTTTTTCTTCCGTTGTGTTATGTCGCATCGAGGACGATGCTTTCTTAAGGGGAGGAGAATGTAATGCCCAGCTGGGCATTGGATTCTTTGTTCTACCTGCCTCCTCCCAACCACCGCGTTTTCTTTCCTGTCCTTGCGTGAGGGAGATGGGAGTGGGTGGAGTCCCGTTTTTCTATGCCTTGATCTCTTTTGGATCTTGTATTCAATGCGCATGGTTGGGAGGCGCGTTTTCTGGAGCTGCGGACATTGATGGAGGGAGAAAAACGTGTTTGAGTGTCTCTTGTCCCTTTTTCGCAGTTCTGTTCCTGTTCCTGCTACACAAACCTCTCGAGTCATGGCGTCTTCCTTGCCTTCCTTCCTGTGCGCGGGAGTTGAAGATGGAGAAATGGGCGTGGATTCTCAAATTCGTGCTGTGCAGGCAGCTTCAGTGGAGCGCAGAACTGATCTTCTCCTGGGAGGGCCGTGAGGAAGTATCTGGCTATTTGCAGCTGCTGCAGGGCGAGCCCAAGGAACCGTGGTGTTGATCCTGATGTTCAGTTGCCGACGCGACCACACCGTGAGACCGTTGTTCTAAAATTGCAGAATCTTGCAGCTGTAGTAGAAGAACGAGATAAAGTTTTAGTTGAGCCGTCTTGCCTTTTCATTTTGGAAAGTCACTTCCAGCCAGGCTGCAGGCCAAGATATCCGATGAGGGCAGTTTCTTCATGAAAATCACAGATTTGGGTGCCGCGCTTAGCAAAGAAGCCTTCAGGCAGGCCGTCAACAATACGCTAGAGAGGAGGCTCTTTTATATACCCTCCTTTAAAAATTTATAGAGGGGTTGCTGGATTATTTGACTATGGTCCTCCCGGTTGCGCTGTCAAGGCCAATGTCATTGCTTATTGGCGACAGATATGTTGTTCCAAGTTGGGTTTGATATGGTGGTTATAGTTGAAGCTGCAAGCTAGGGAAGTAGGCGTGTTACCTCCACTTTCATTGGGTGTTGTATGGTGTGTTCTTGTTGGGGATCCACAACAACTGCCTGCAACAGTAATTAGCTAGGCAGCAGGCATGTTGCAGTATAGTAGAAGCCTGTTTGAGCGCTCCAACAAGTAGGTGGTCCAACTTTGTTGTTATCTGTTCAGCATCGACTACACCCTCGAATTCGGGATTCTCCTTCAAGGTGACAGATCACACCCACGGGCACAGGAGATCTATGCAATGTTGGAGAAAATGTCTTGGGAGATGAAGGTAGCAGGATATTTTCAGATCTAGATCATGTACTGAGTTTTGTTTCTTCAAAATCAATTATGTGACAGTGAGGGTGTTAGTAAGAGACTGATGAAATTTATTTACAAAGATCCTACTTGCTGTTCGATGTAACTCATGGAAGAGAACCTCATAGAGGCCGATCTGTTTCATATCAGAATATTCATGAAACATAATTTGCTCTGCTATTATATGAGCTGCTTCAACAAGTCACTAGGTTGGCAGGCATAAAGTTTGTTGTTGGAATAATCACGCCTTACAGACTGCAGCTGAAATGTTTGCACCGAGAGTTTGATGATGTCCCCAAATCTGATGAAGGAAAAGGATTGTGTATCAATACGGTAGATGCCTTTCAGAACCTGGAGCGATGTAATCATTATGTCTTGTGTCCGAGCTTCAAACCATGGTCGGTGTTTAGCTTTCTAGCGCAAGTGCTCTCGGACTGAGTGGTAAGCAGTTCGACTCTCACCCCCAAAGCAGCTGCATTGAAGCAATCTAGTGTTTGGACAGCCACCTATTGCATTCTTCTAGTCGTGCCTTCAAAAGGAATCCCTGGTGTGGTATATTGCAAGAAAAGACCAGTGAAGCAGAGGATAAAGCGGAAGGCGTGTGGCTGTAGCAGTCCCTGCTGGATGTTCACGACTGGTGGATGTGTTAAAACAGGCAAGATAGACTAACCATATACATAATATGCTAGTATCTAATAAACCTCTTGAAATGAAACTTTTTCCTTCTAGAAATTGGTTTAAATCTGTGATTATGTGGATTTGTGTTCAATATATGGTTAACAGTTTGTTACTTCTGGATTTTCCTCTGTTGGTTGTTCTTGTTGACGTGATCAAACCCATTTATATATATAAAACAAACAAAGGTTCCCAGTGTTTCCTTGATTGATCATATGAAAAATATATATATATATATATATATATATATATAATTTTAAAGTTACTTCCTTCTGCAAAAATGTCGTTGTTTCTTTGGTGAACCTGGGTATGTAATCGCCCCTAGAACGTTGCAGCGTTGACTAGTATTGGTTTCCTGTTATGTTGTTGCCCTAGAGGAAAACATACAGTTAAATTATTATTATTTTTATGATAAGCGTGGTTATGCACTTCGTGTATTGTGCAAATTATTAGGGCCTTTGGAAATTAGAAGTTCAATATATATGCTTGTTAAGGAGGAAGTTTTGGACCGAAATTATGTCCTGGGTTGATAGAAGGGCATAAATTATTGATAGAACCCCATTTTGATTCTACTCTTTCTATGAGTAAAATTTGATAAAATTAATGACCTTTATGGTGTTAAGATATGGTATGTTGATGATTCCTTGTGTGATCGATTTAATTATGTATAGACATAATGCCTTGATGGAGTAAGGTAATATCTTTCACGGTTCGTGAAAGTTAAGGTTTTCATCAACTGCTTAAGGTAACATGAAGTTCCTTAATTTAGTCAAACTTATTTTGTACTTCCTTCTTGATGAGTGACCTTTCATTACAAATTTAGAATGATTGTGATGGAAGGTCGTGAATATATTTTGTTGTCTCAAAAGGGAAAAGAAGCTATGGAATAGTTTGTTTATGTATCGAACGTAATAATTGTAATTACATCGTTATAGAAGTTCATTATTGGAGGATATCTATCTTCAATGGTATATTATGTGTTTAATCACTGCATAGGTTACCATAACTTAGTGATGAGATGTAAATTAAGGAGAGTTGAGAGACCTTTTTCTTTGTATCCGTCGTTTATGGAATTAGAAAGTGAGTTGACGTCGGAAAATTTCAACCAAGTCTAGATTCATGGCTATGTTCCTCTAGAACGGGAGGGTTATAAATCTAAAGTATTATGAAAATTGCAAGGATGTGTTTAGAATACTAGATTGCCTACTCAACTTGGGTATTAATGAGGCTTGTCGCTATTCCGACCCTGGTTATGTTCAGTAGGTAGGCTGTTAGGCAATGCCTATTCCAGACATTCTTACCGTCCTTTCCTCTCATCCTTATTAGCTATGAAGTCACTTATTACCTAGGATATAATGGTTGTGGGTTTGAATATAAGTTTTTCATCCTTTAAACCTTTTGATTACATGATGGAACTTTTTATTACCCTCGTTGTTCTTTTCTAGCCTATTAGGCCTATGGCCCTATGGAACGATTCCAAAACTATATTCTTTTTGGCAACTAAGATCGGGTCTGGTTTTTTATCTTTTGACTTCACCTTGAGAATGTTGATTGATGGGTTAAACTTTAGATTTCAATCATGTAATCTACGGGATTACATGATTGAAATCCTAATACTCTCAACTCTTGTGTCTAATCATTTAAATTTCATAGTCTTGCGTATTTGGTTGCCAAACTTTTGTAGTTTTCGAGGTATTTTTCATAATTAAAACTTATGGATTTCTTCTTGTTGGCATGGTGAGAATTATATCTTGTATCAAAAGGTTGTTAGAGGTTAGAACTTTGATCCATTTCTTGAAATAGAATGTTTCCTTTCATGGTTTTGTTAGCTAGTAGCTTATTGTTCTTTATGTATAGTCTTATCTTGCTCGGTTCTTTGAACCGACTCGAGGTTATTAATTGTTGCAGATGGCTTATGTGGTTAGATGATGGAAGAACTTGTAGATTACTGCATCAATCTTGGTTATGATGTTCCTTTGTACGAATGTGTTCTATGTTATAAAATTTGGAAAGGGCCTTTGAACATTTTAGAAGAAGGGTCAGTGCCTAGTAAATGTATTGTAGAGTATTGTTGTTGTAACTGTTGAAACTTTGGTTTGTTTGGTTATCATGTGAAAGATGAAATTTGATTACCGCTTGGTTATGGGATATTCTAGTGAATTTTAATCCTTAGAATAGTAGCGGGACATGTCCCATGTTATTACTCTCTTGCTCCCTAGTCATGGTTCAATAGAGATGGTATGTCCCTTTAGTTTGTACATCATGTTGGAATGAATTGATGTAACCTTGTTTTGTTTTCACAAATGATTCTTTGTTAAACTTTGCCCTTGAGTAAAATGTTGAGTTGTAAATCCTCTTAAGGCATAGTAGTAATGAGTTTGTAAACACTATGAAATGAGCTGGATAGTCCTTATAAAAGTTAAACTAATAAACATTATCCTTTTATGGTGAAACCTTAAATGATCTCATGGCGAAATCAATGGTTAGATTTAGAAGATGATAGGATTTAATAAGTAGGAGGAAATTGATTAATAAAACCTTAAATATCTCTCTATCGTTTGAAATGTTCTCCTTTGTCAAACCTAATTAAGTAAAGTCTAGATGGAACATTTAACCAATCTCGATAAACTCTTAACCTCAATGAAAGATTGATAGTAAACAATGTGACCCTGAAGCTAAATTCTGTTGTCCTGTTCTGTTAACCCTTGCCTTGATTCATGGTGACATTTCTTAAGCAAGGTCAAAGTTTGATCCTTAAACAAGAAGGTCATTGTTATGAACCCTAAGCGGTACTTTCCACTCTATCAGAGCTTATGCCTTCACCTGTGCAATAGAGTTGTGGAACAGGCGTTAGTGGCTTGAGTAAGATTAATTAACCTTGTAAGAAATGGAAAATGTTCTAAAATCAAATGAATAAGAAAGATTTGGACATAAAATTTATGATCCTAGTTTAGAAAGCTTGGCCTTAAGCTATTTCGTCAACAGTTGAAAAGAAAGAAGTTCTCCCTTGTGAAAAGAATTGTGTGAATCATTACATGAAATTTTATAAGAACGTAAGTTAAGAATTAAGAGACATTTTAGTAAACAAGAAAACTTAACAAGAATTTCCTCATGGGATGCCCTAAATGTAAGTATGTCATGTGGTTGGACTTCCATGTTGTCTTGTCAAAAAAAAAAAAATGTATTGTCCTTGATAGGTGTGAACGTCTCCGTGCTGCCGTTATGGCCATCCTTGTATCAAGTTGTTCACAGTGTTAGTTGTATCCTTGGTGATAACATGTTGCGTCGTGTTATGTGTCAAGCAAGTCAAAAAAAAATTTATCCTGTATTTCACTGTGTTGTTCGTGTGTGCTTGGTTTTGGGTCGTTACGGTCCCTCGCTAACTCAATGGCCTAAGCTTACTTTCTTATTTTCCCTTTCATTCGGGTGCTGGGTTGATCATCATATTTCTCATTACCACGATTGTCATCCCTACAATCCTCATTCTCATCACCACCCTAGTCGTGTTGCTCTAAGGCAACAAGTCGGGTTTCATGTGTCATTCAAAACGTTGAGGATTTCTTCTAATTTAGTAGCCATATTATCCGCACGTCATCAATATTTACCCCACTATCACTCGCCATATCAATTTTATGTGTCATTCAAAAGGTTGAGGATTTCTTCTAATTTAGCAGCCATATTATCCAGCACATCATCAATACTTACCCCATTTTCACTCGCCATATTAGCTCTTGTTTTCGGCCTCGCCAAAGTTTCATGTTTCTATAAAAGAGGATACTTTTTATTAGAATGTGTGTCGTATTAATGTCGAAGTGTCTAAGCCTCTGGCTCTGATACCAAAATGTAATGCTCAAAATTACTAGAACTGGAAAATGGGGATATTTTGTTTTTAAACATACATAAAAATAGATTATGCGGCTCCATTTATACACATTTATTTAATAAAATTCTGTAAATCAAATTTGTTCTTTTGATCTATCTGATATCATCTGTGTAAGCCATGTGTGGTTGAGAAGGGTGTATCCATATCTCACGATATCGCCGCTACTTCGAGTTTTAATGCTTACTATCATTTAGGCTCAAGCATTTTTGTTAAGTTCATGGGAACTATGTGAAAGTCCTTGGGTCTACAACAAAACTAGTTTTCCAACTTTGTATTTCGATATCCGACAATTGCCTACCTCATGTTTAGTGTTCAACTTCCCATGATTAGGTTACTAGAAATTTTAGTTTAATTGGAGGACTAGGTGATCAGACAATGCACAACCATCAATGCATTACTTTGGCCAAAGTTTTTTACGTCGTGCAGGTTATAGCTAAACTCAAGACAACACACTAGTCTTATGAGTTTAAGTCTTCTCGCCACCTCACAACTATCCCTTTCACAGTTATCTAGATCTTATAGTTTGTATTTACTTTATTTCCAATTTAACCTATCTTGCAAGAGTTTATATCGAGATATATGCCAAAGGCCAACTAGGATCATCATGAGATAAGTACACTCGTTACGCTGATATGAATCTATTTCAGCATTTCGCATGTACTTATCCCTTAATATGCCTAATGGATCTTTTCATCTATTTATCTTCCCATTTAGTTTCTCTTTTCTTGATGCTTGGTTTCTTTAACCTTAAATTACCTTTTACAATGATACTCTTCCATTCTTTATACAACAGGATTTACCATCTTATCATATTAATACCAAGTTTACTGAAAGACTGAATTAAATATATATTAAACATGTATATTTAATTATTCCTTTGATTATCTACACTACTAAATAGCTTATTTAATATAGAAATTAAAGACAATTGATAGGTACAATAATTTCCCATCTATCGGCTTCATACATTGAAAAATATCAAATAAATAAATATATCAATTTATGATAAGTAAGATTTCTAACTTCTAATATTTTTCATTTACTCATATTTAGATATTATTTCATACAAGGTAATCATTTCTTTATTAAAATCATAAATTACATATGCCGTTAAGGTGAAATATATAACTATTATGGTAACTCTCACATAGTGAGGTTTGAATATTTACAATGGATCCAAGATCCCAATAAATTTAGTCAAAATTATGGGATATCATCCTTCTACAATTTTAAATCCAAGTATGTCATTTAGATCCATGCTACGATTAAAATTCACAAGACATAAGTTTCCGCACATCTCGAACGTGATGGCCAATTGTCCTGCAATACTGGAGTAGAGATATGTTGTTAGTTCAAAATGAACTAGCATGAATATTAACTCCAATTTCTGATGTAATTATTTAATAAAATATGAAATGATATACAGGTTATTTTATCAACAAATGCATGTTAATACATCAGAGGATGTATTATTACATGTTTTTCATCAAGATATAACTATGAATGTACACAAATAGAACAAACAATTTCTATTTCAACAATCATGTTTCACTCTAATCACAAGGATCAAGACATAATCAAACCATAATCATTTAACATCTGATTTCTGATTAAACCACAAGCAAATCATGCTTCACATGGTACATATTCAACTGTTATTTTTTAACCTTCCAATCAACAAACAACTTAACAAAAAAATCAGAAATCATCATTTCCAAATACCAATTAGACATATTCCCTCTAGGTAATGAAAAGCTCTATAAAATGCATAACTTTATTCCAAACAATATGCATACATATTTATATATTCATAGGAATACAGTCCAACTAAACAGTGTAAAAACACCTCTATTAAATAATTTTAACATGTTCTTTTAGGTAACCGATAGATAAAAAAACCAAATTGACCCACATACCATAGGATGATAATTTTGAAGTCTATTTGCATAGAATAACAACAATAAGTTTCTAACACTTCCAAAGAATGAAATCCTTTAAGAAAAACTAAGTCATCTTACATAGACTATTAACACTAATTTATTTTTCACTCAGGTAATAAAATTATACCTACAGGAAAAACAACTTGTACATATCCAAATCAGTTAGTTCTAGCATTAATTTCTTTTATGTTTAGAAATTATTAGAATCCGAAAGCATTAAATATATCAAGAAAAATAATGAAATACCTGGTAAAAACATTTCTTACACTACCCAAAATTGCTTTGCTCATACAAATAAATTATTATTTGATTGTAATAAAACCAGAGGTAGAAATCGATTTGGGTTTCCATAAATCAAATTTAAATAGAAATAAAATAAAATAAAAATTGATTAGGAACACCCATCTACGTTTTTTCTAGGTTTAGCTAAAACCACACAAAGGATACTTAAGAGAATACAGAATCCATCAATCTCTTTCTTAGATTCCATTTCCAAGCAATTAAATTAGAAGTTGTCCACAAATTCATTTAATTTCCTTTTAAAACAGAATGTGTATTTCCTCATCATTTATAAGTAATGTTGTGAGAGAAAGGAGAATATATTCATCCCTGAAGTAAACCCAAAATCGTAAACATTCTACTCTTCCCGCTCCAACAAGTTGAATCATTCCTTCCTCCAAAAACTCACGCAGTATTCGAGAAGAGAAGAATAAAAAAAAATAAAGGAAAAATAAAAGAAAAATATAATGAAGAAACTATAGTATAATGGAGAATTTTTGGGCTTCCAAATGTTGCTTCATGCGTCGATCATGTCGTGATGCCACATACTCTGCAGTGTCGGATGAAGGTGTGTCCTTTCAAAACTCTCATATTTTAAATATTAAAATATTATTATTATTATACTCTTTAAATTTAGATTTACATGCCTAATGCTTTTAGGATTTAAATATATAATTTCACAAATTAATAATGCATTTTTAAAATTTATTTTTATTTTAATTGATACTTAAATTTAATGGTAACATTAATCATCATAATATAAGTCCACATATTTCCAAGAATATGTTATCGTAATAATTACTTGAATTCCCATGTTCCATTTAAAATATTCAAACAAATGAAAAATCGCCAAGTCTGTAAATAATAATAATTTGAATATTTTCTAGTAAAGCTGGTTTGATATAGCATTGTAAGATAAAACAACGGTAGTATTCATTATGGTCACCTGCAAAATTCGAACAAAACATAAGGCGATCAAACCGATTAAAATAAAATAACCGGAATAAATAACCAAAAGATTCACTATCATTATGAATCATTTACGTATGACTAAGGCCTAATCATGTTTTAGGAAGGATCATCAAGGTGCGTGCGGCCCTGTAGGGTTATTTTTTCCGCAATGTCATGCCCTGCAGCATAAGTTGTGGATCGTGATACGACGAACCAAATGAATTTTACACTTAATGATGATTTCGTCTAATCCTATTTAGACTTAACCATAGTTAATTTAACTTGCAAGAAATTTTGGGATGTTACATACACCACCCCTTAGAATAATCATCATCTCGATGATTTTACGATAAATAGAAAAAATAAACCCATCATTCAATTGTGGCATTAATATATTTCAATTCAGCTGAATCATAAAGGTCACAACATCCCTTATATATCTAGAAAATAAGTCACATAATTTGTAGACATAACACATTACTGCTTAAACGACATCTTTTCCAGGTTCATTACAAAATCTTTAACAGTAACTATTCATCAAAAAGAACCTTAGTTCCAATATTCAGTTGTAAGCTTATCTATAGGATTTTCTTATCTACTTCTTTATAGAGTAATTGAATTTAGCATTATAAAAATATATATTCTTAAAATTGGTCAAACAGATGCGCAAAAGTAGTTTGGATATCTTCCAGATTTTCCCAAGTGGCACTTTCTTCAGAATATTGATCCCACTGGACCTTACATTATGAAACCTCACGGTTTTTCAAGTGCAACTTGCGGGTTTCTAGTATCCTTATAGGCTCAACAGTGACTACCCCTAGATCCAAAACCTACAATGAATCCCAATTAAGTACATGTGTTAAATTAGGTACATATTTCTTAAGCAAAGAAACATGAAATACATTGTGCATCCTAGATAGAGCAAGAGGTAGTGCTAGCTTGTAGGCTACTGGTCCAATGACCTCTAGGACTTCAAATTGTCCTACAAACCTAGGAGATAGTTTCGCTGACCTGTCAAATGAAATGGAACTCTTTTTAGGTTTAACCCTAAGAAAATTTTTCTCCCACATTAAATTTTTTGTCGATTCTTTTAAAATATACATAAATTTTGTCTATTTTTGGCCTCTTGCAATCTTTCTTGGATTAATTTAACTTGTTTTTCCATTTCCAACAACATTTCATGTTCAATTAGTACTCTATCTTCAGGATTATCCCAACTTATTGTTGTTCTACACCCAAGACCAAATAATGCCTCAAAAGGAGCCATCTGAATGGAAGAGTGGTAGGTGTTATTATATGAAAATTAAACCAAGGGAAGATACTCTTCCCATTTGTATTGTTGATCCATGTAATACATTCTTATTAAATCTTCTAGCACTTGATTTACTCTTTTATTTTAACCATCGGTTTCAGGATGGTAGGAAAAACTTACATTCAGGTTTTGTCTCTAAGGAAACATACAATTTCTACCAAAATCTGGAAGTTATCCTTGAGTCTCTATCTGAAATTATTATTTATGGAATTCCATGTAATCGGAAAACTTCCAAATTGTACAAACCTTTTTGCATGATAGGTGAATTATCCTTTAAATTACTTGCTATAAAATGTTCCACTTTAGTTAACTTGTCTACAACTACAATTATAAAGATCATATTTATTTTTGGACATAGGTAGACCTTGGACAAAATCCATACTTATAACTTGCCACTTATATTCTGGCACATTGTGAGGATATAATAATCCTGCTAGATGTGAATGTTCAGCCTTTACTTGCTGACATTCTAAGTATTGTGAGACATAAAGTATCACATCATTTTTCATTTTTTTCTAGAAGTATTACTTTTTGATGTCTGCCATCATTTTTGTTACTCCTGGATGTCCCGAGTAGGGAACATCATGAAATTCTCTCATGACTTTACTTTTGATTTCTTTACCCTCTGGTACATATATTCTACTATTATAACGCAGAATCCCATCTATTTCCAACTTGAAACCATCATACCTTTTGTCCCTCGGATATTTTTCTAAAGCTATTTTAACATGATTGTAGTAGGGGTCATTGGTTAACTAATGTTTGACTTCATCTTTGAATTGGGTTCTTAATGTAATTATAGCAGCAATATACTTTCTATGACTTAAGGCATTAGCCACCTTATTCTCTTTTCCTTTAATGTAATTTATATCAAAGTCATAATTTGCTAGGAACTCTAGCCATCTTCGCTACCTTGCATTTAGATTCGGTTGTGTAAAGATGTATTTGAGCCCAAGATGATTTGTTTTAAGTTCAAAAGGTTTCCGAAGCAAATAGTACCTCCACACCTATAGCACATGAACAATCACAGTAAGCTCAAGATCATGTGGTGCATAATTTACTTCATGCACCCTCAACTTCCTACTTTCAAAAACCATCACATTCCCATCTTGTAGTAGTACTCCGCCCAAACCTTCCCCTAAAGCATCAGTTACCACTAACAAATTCTTGTTTGGATCTAGAATCTTCAACATGGAGCACTTGTGAGTGTAAATTTTAACTTTAAAGGATTCTTCACACTTGATGTCCCAAATGAATTTCTTACCCTTCTTTTGCAAATAAGTGATAGGTCCCGCTCACTTAGAAAAGTCCTTTATGAACTTCCGATAGTAGCCTGCTAGACCCATAAAACTTATAACTTTATGCACATCCTTGAGTAATCTTGGCCATTCCATGATGGCACCGATCTTTGAAAGGTCCAATGAGATTCCCTCTTTATTTATTATGTTGCCTTAGTATTGTACTTCGCATTGATAGAAAGCACACTTAGATAATTTTCCATATAATTTGTGTTTTTGAGAATTCCCAAAGACAATTCCTTAAATGTTCATCATGTTCTTCCTCATACTTGGACTATATTAATATATGATCGAGAAAGATAAGTACAAATTAGTCTAAGTATTACCTAAACATGTTGTTCATCAGATTCATGAAAGTGACAGGTGCATTTGTTAGACCAAAGGGAAAAACTATAAACTTCGTAATGCCCATACCTTGTTCTAAAAGTGGTTTTATGGATATCTTCATCCTTGATTCACAGTAGATGATAACCGGATCTGAGATCTATCTTGGAAAAAACTTTTGTGCCCCCCATTTGATAAAATAGATCATCAATTTGGGGTAGCACGTATGATTCTTTCTTTACTGTTACCTTGTTGAGCATTCGGTAATTAATACAAAGTCCGAGGTTTCCATCCTTATTTTTCATGAAGATAACCGGTGTACCCCATGGTGATATACTTCTTCTAATCAAACCCAAAGACAACAACTCATGTAATTGGGATTTCAATTCAACTAATTTTCTTGTTTTCATTCTATACGATGCCTTGGAAATTGGTTCCGTTGCTGGGTTGACCTCTATTGTGAAGTAAAATTCATGCTTAGGTGGTAGTCAGGAAACTTATTTGGAAACACATCTCTAAATTCCCTTAGAATGGGAAATGCTTCAATTTTAGGCTCAATTTCCTATCCCAAATTTTATATTTTTATAGCAAATAGATGGCAGTGCTTTTTCTTTGCCCTTTTTTTGCATGGCGGAAATTTGATTAGTGACAAACTCTCTTTTAACACCCGAACACTCGCTGTTTCTACGTTGATCATCGCATAGCAAAGTTACACTTTTTCCTAAAAAATCAAAGGTTGCATTATGTTGACTTAACCAATTTATACCTATGATAACATCATAGGATCCAAGAGGTTCCACATACAAGTTTAATCTTGTTGTGACCTTAGGTAATTCTAGTGGTGCCTCAAACAAACACTGTTTCATCTATGTACAACATTATTTCCAGATTTATGCACCCAAGTGTGTTCCATGTACCCAACTCTTATTTTGAATTTATCACCTACTTTAGATGAAACAAAACATTATGTTGAACCAGAATTAAATAAAACAGAAAAAATTTCTCCAAAAAGCTTACGAGGTTTTAATAAGAGTCGCTTGCTTCTCTGCTTGCTTATTATGGACTGCTACATAAATCTTGTGTTGTTTGCGCGTCTTTATTTACTACTGATAGATCCCATACACTAGTTATTCGATTGTCCTCTTGGCGATCAATTGTTAGTGAAATGATTTCCACCGCACTTAAAACATCCACCCAGAGGTCCTTTTCTCTCAATCTTATTATGGCTAAAACTTGTTCCTTGTTGTTCATTATTTTTATTATTCACAATAGTTCTACCCACTATTTCTCTTTATTGATAGGCTTGAACTTGTTGTTTCCTTTTTTCATGCTTGTTTACTTGCGGTTGGTGTTTGAAAACCGATATATCTCCTTTTATTTTCCTCTTTAGAGGCATAAATACTTGCAACTTTTTTTCTTACTTGATAGCTTTTTCAAACATTGTTTCCATCAAAGTAGGTCCATGAACATCTACTTCACCACCAATGCTAGGTTTAAATACCATTATAAAATTTCTCACTCTAAACTTCTCATCCCTTTCACACATAGGAACATATTTTAGGAATCGATTGAAACGTTCCCAATATTCTCAGAATCGAGTCCTTTCCTTGACTCAAATTTTGGAATTCTGCCATCTTTTGGTAAAAGTATAGCTGAGGTAGCTATCTTTGATGGAAGTAGGCCTTGAAACTGCTCCCATGTGATCATACAAGAATTAATTCCTAGTTCCATTTTCCGGTTATCCCACAAGGAAGATGCTTCACGGCATAAGTGGTAGGCTCCACATACGATTTTGTCTCCTTTGAAAAGTCCCTAATCTCAAAATAATTTTCTATTTCAGATAGCCAATTTTCAGCGCCATCTCCAAGAGTTGTACCATCAAATTTAGGTGGAGTTATTATTTTAATGTCCCTCGCTAACTCAATAGCCAACCTTCCTTTCTTATTTTCCTTTTCATTTAGGTGCTCAAGTTGATCATCATATTTCTCATCACCATGATTCTCATTCCTATGATACTCATTCTCCTCACCTCCCTGGCCTTGTTGTTCTAAAGAAACAACTCGGTTTCGGGAGTTATTGAAAAGGTTGAGGACTTCTTCTAACTTAGCAGCCGTATTATCCGACATGTCATCAATATTTACCCCATTGTCACTCACCATTTTTATCTCTTGTTGCCGACCTAGCAAAAACTTCCTATTTTTATAAAAGAGGATACAATTTACTAGAAGCTGTGTCCCATTAATGTCGAAGATTCTAAGCCTCTAGCTCGATACAAAAATGTAAAGCTAAAAATTACTAGAACTAGAAAATGTGGATTATTTTTTTTAAACATACATAAAAATAGATTACGCAACTTCATTTATAAACATTTATTTAATAAAATTGTTTAAATCAAAAAATTTCTTTTGATCTATCTAATAACATCCATGTATAAGCCTTGTGTGGTGAGAAGGGTGTCTCCGGATCTCCACGATATCCCTTCGCCACTACTTCAAGTGAAAATTCTTACTAGCATTTTGGCTCAACCCTTTTTTTTAAAGTCATGGAAACTATGTGAAAGTCCTTGGGTCTACGACAAAGCTAGTTTTCCAACTTCATATTTTGGTATCCAACCATTTCCTACCTCATGTTCAGTGTTTAACTTCCCATGATCAGGTTACTAGAAATTTTAATTTAACTGGAGGACTAGGTGATCAGACAATGCACATCCATTAATGCATTACTTTAGCTGAAGTTTTCCACCATGAAGGTTAGAGCTAAACTCAAGACAACACATTAGTCTTATGAGTTTAAGTCTTCCGCCACCTCACAACTATCCCTTTCACAATTATCTAGATCTTATAGTTGTATTTACTTTATTTAAAATTTATCCTATCTTGCAATAGTTTATATCATGATATATGTCTAAGGCCAACTATTTACGATCATCATGAGATAAGTACACTAGTTATGTTGATATGTATCTATTTCAGCATTTCACATGTACTTATCCCTTAATATGCCCGATGGATTTTTCATCTATTTATTTTCCCATTTAGTTTACTCTTTTCTGATGCTTGGTCTCTTTAACCTTAAATTACCTTTTACAATGATACTCTTCCATTCTCTATACAAATAGGATTTACAATCTTATCATATAAATTCCATGTTTACTGAAATAAAAATATATAGAAATAAATATATATATATATAAACATGTATATTTAATTATTCCTTCAATTAGCTACACGCAACTAAATAGCTTATTTAATATAGAAATTAAAGATAATTGATAGTTATAATAATTTCCCATCTATCACTTCATACGTTGACAAATATCAAATAAATAAATATATCAATTTATGATAAGTAAGATTTCTCACTTGTAATATTTAGCATTTACTCATATTGAGATATTATTTTATACAAGTTAATCATTTCTTTATTAAAATCATAAATTACATATGCCGTTAAGGGAAATATATAACTATTATGGTAACTCTCACATACTCGAGGTTTGAATATTTACAATGGATCCAAGATCCCAATAAATTTAGTGATATGTTGTCATTCTAAAAATGAATTGCCAAGAATATTAACTCCAATTTTGATACAATTATTTAATAAAATATGAAATGATATACAATTTATTTTATCAACAAACACATGGTAATACAATGGAGGATGTATTATTACATGTTTTTCATCAAGATACAACTATGAATGTACACAAATAGAACAACAAATTTCTATTTTAGCAATTATGTTGCACTCTAATCACAAGGATCAAGAGGAAGAAATAGATTTGGCTTTCCAAAAATCAAATTTAAATAGAAAATAAAATAAATAAAAATTGATTAGAAACACCCATCTGCTTTTTTTATAGGTTTAGCTAAAACCACATGAAGGAAACTCAAGAAAATACAGAATCATCAATATATTTTTAGATTTCATTTCCAAGCAATTAAATCAAAAGTTGTCCACAAATTAATTTAATTGCCATTTAAAACAGAATGTGTATTTGCTCATTATTTATAAATAATGCTGTAGAGAAAGGAGAATATATTCATGCCTGAAGTAAACCTAGAATCGCTAACGTTCTACAATTCCTGCTCCAACAATTTTAATCCTTCCTTCCTCCAAAATTCACACAGGTATTCCAGAAGAGAAGAATGAAAAAAATTAAAGGAAAAATAAAAGAAAAATATAATGAAGAAACTATAGTATAATGGAGAATTTTTGGGCTTCCAAATGTTGCTTTCATGCGATGCATGTCGTGATGCCACATACTCAAAGTGTCGGATGAAGGCATGTCCCTTTCAAAACTCTCGATTTTAAATATTAAAATATTATTATTATTATACTTTTAAAATGGGATTTACATGCCAAATCCTTTTAGGATTTAAATATATAATTTCACAAATTAATAATGAATTTTTTAAATTTATTTTTATTTTAATTGATACTTAATTTTAATGGTAAAATTAATCATCATAATATAAGTCCACATATTGCCAACAATATGTTATTGTAAAAATTACTCAAATTCCCATGTTCCATATAAAATATTCAAACAAATGAAAAATCACCAAGTCCGTAAATAATAATAATTCAAATATTCTCGTAAAGCTAGTTTGATATAGCATTGTTAGATAAAACAAAGGCAGTATTCATCACAATCACTACAAAAGTCGAACAAAACATAAGACGACCAAACCGATTAAAATAAAATAACCGGAATAAATAACCGAAAGATTCACTATCATTAATGAATCGTTTTACCTATGATTAAGGCCTAATCATGTTTTAGGAAGGATCATCAAGGTGGGTGCGGCCCTATGGGGTTATTCATTCCGCAATGTCATGCCCCGCAACAGAAGTTGTGGGTCATGATATGACGAACCAAATGAATTTTACACTTAATGATGATTTCGTCTAATCGTGTTTAGACTTAACCGTAGTTAATTTAACTTGTAATTTTTTTGGGATGTTACACCCACCCCAACCCATATAATATTGGGTGGGTGGAGTGGCATGGGGGCAATGCCCTTCCTCTCACCCGTCGCCCCCATCCCTCGATAATATAAACCCCACAAAAAACTCAACTGGCTACTATTTTATTTGAATGACGATGTGTTTTTTTAATAAAGCTGAACTTTTTAAACCAACCATTATATATATATATATATATATATATATATATATATATATATATATATATATATATATATATATATATATATATATATATATATATATATATATATAACTAGGACACTTATTATATATGTAAATCCACAATTTTCTTAAACTGGAAATGTAAAATGAACCTAAAACAAATACAAAAAAAAATTATTACATACATACATACGTACATAGATACATACATGCATACATACATACATACATACATGCATACATACATACATACGAGACACACATAAATATATATACACACTTTGAAACCCCATACTTGTGTATATACCGCTTTATAAAAAAAAATAATTGGGGAAAAACAATACCCAATAGAGAAATGGGGAAGATCTCCCATTTAACACAAAAATAATACAATTTTTTTTTGGAGTTGAGAAAACCCTCCATAGCTCTCATGGCTTCCACTCCTCCAACCTACAAATCAAAATGGAGCAAATGAATGAGTTTATGGTAAAAGAAAGAATAATAAGACCTCATAAGGATATTTAGGGTTCCTTTTAAAATACCTAAATCGAAGGGTGTATATCCATTTAATCCAAGAGTTTAGGATAAACCCTACACAAATTAAAGTGATAACATTTTATGGGAATGAAATTTAAATAAAAGGTATGGGTAATGGGTTGAATGGGGCCACTTAGTGGTTAGGTCAAGTTGTGACCTTTTTGGTGGAATGAATTAATTAAGTAATTGTGCATGGTATTTGATAATGAATAAAAGGGGGTTTGTAAATAATTAATAGTAAGATTTAATTAAATAAATTAAATGGATCATGGTTATTAAACGTTTGGGAAATACTCTAATGAAATAAGAAAATTTAATGGGAGATTTTTTAAATGGTAAAATATTTGAATTTAATTGCTTTATAAAGATGTGGATTTCATGTAATGTTTATAACAATTCTAAAACAAAAAAAACCATAATTTTTCCCTAATAAATTATTAGAATTTGGTGTGCTTTTAAATGTTGAATTTTGGGAATTACACTTTGTATCGAGCTATGGGCTCAATGCTTGGACCCTAGGCACACATGGAAACACAAACAGTTAACCTATCACTACCTACACCTAGAAAAAACAACATAGCATGATATTTAAAATGTAGAAAACTTAGAAAACTAAAACAAACCTAGATGATGATAAACTAACTCTCATCTTGGTTTGTGTAGGAGGTGAAAACTAGATGAGGGGATGTTCCACGTCGAATTAGATGTACCACCCTAGAAAGTAGTTGCCACTATATTACCACTTATAAAAAATACCTTATAGGAGGTCAATGCAACTATACAAGGTGGAAGTAGGGGAACAATCTATCTAGTATGACAACAAGCCATCAATAGAGGCTCTTATCACTTCATAATGCAAAAGGAGTATAGAGCGGGAAACTCCCCTTCTGAATAAGCTAGGAAATATACACCATATAGAGGACATGGAGATAAGGCTACATGAAATAGAGATAGGTGTAGGATCCCTACGCCAAAGGATGATCACGTGGAAAGACCTAGAGGCTGAAAAACATTAGCGGCATATCATATAAGAGATATTATGAAGCTTTTTCCATCTCACTTCATTGAAGATATAGGATTATTTGAGGAAGAGGCTTTGTTAGTGAATTTGAGTAGATGCTTCAAGATGTGCCCATGTACTAGCAAAATGAAGGCACGTGTTTCGATTCATCTTCTGCGAGATGGAGTAGAATTATTGTGGAGGATTGAGGATCATAAGCTCCACGTAGATTCATAGACTGTTACGTGGGAGCTCTTTGAGGAGCATTTCTATAGCTAGTATATTTTCAGGAGGCTTATTCATCGGAGGATCAATGAGTTTCATGACCTCCAACAAGAATCTATGACAGTGGGTGAGTATGAGTGTCGGTTCTGGACTTGCTTGATATGTCGGCTACATGTAGGATAAAGTGGTTAGGATTCACGGTACATTAAATTCATGAACTTTGAATTGCGAGGGCGGTGCATACTCATTGTGTAGAGACCTTAGCTAAGGACATTGAGAAGGTATACATTGCAGAGGATACTAGGGGGAAGACACAATAGGCTAGAGATAGATTGAGGATATGTACTCGACACATGTAGGATAGTTGGTTGAGGGTCATTGCCTCCTCCTCGTGGTGAGCATGGCTCAACAAAGTCCTCTTTAGGACAACACAACAACCACCTCAATAGGAGAATCATCCACCATATAGACCTCCATAGAGATTTGATACTCCCAGGATGGTGGAGTGTGGCACCTCCTCCTGTGAGAGGATATATTAAGACATAGGGAGGACTTATAGCTTATTTAGTTCTAACTTATAAGCAACGGCCACAATAGTCCATGGAAGGATCATTAGGATCTACCCCACATACCACTAGAGCACCAAGGGAGACACTTATTTTTGAAAGATCCTGGTAGTTGTTATGGATGCGGTGTACATGGACACCATTGGAGAGAGTGTCCACATAACCCTAATAACAAGGGTAAGGGACCTATTTTAGAGCCTACAGTTGGTGACATGGCATGTAGTCATAGGATTTATGCAGAGGTTGAGAAACACTAGCTAGAGCACTAGGGTACTGTGATAGAGACTACATGTAGCATTGGTTGTATCCCTACCTTTATAATGTTTGATTCTGACTCTTCTGATTCCTTTATTTCTCCATCATTAGAAGAATGGTGCAGGATAGTGGGAGTTAGGTAGGTCCTTAGTTGGGATGTTGTGATGGCTTCTAGAGCCAAGATCTCTATAGAATCCTTACTTAAGGAGTGTGTAGTAGTTCAGGACCCTTCAACATGACCTTCGATCTTCATATTCTTCCCTTTGGTTCATATGGAGTTATCTTGGGAATAGATTGGTTATCTACACATAGAGATAGAGTGGATTGTTACAGTAAGGTTATATATTGTGTAGACAATTTGGGAGTCGAGTTGGTGATAGTTGGAGTTTGGAGACCCATCTCTATTAGCATTATTTCTACTCCTCAACTTAAGTGGAGTACACAACACGGATGTCAGTTGTATGCGATTACCATTAGTGGAGATCAAAGAATAAGAATCATGGACCGAAACTTGATGATCATAATATTTTGTAGGAGTTTCGGATGCTTTTCCAAGTGATTTTCTAGGGTTACCTTCCTCACGTGAGATAGAATTTCATATTGATTTGGTTCTTGGTGTGGAGCCTATCTCACATGATCTGTATAGGATGACCACCTCTCGAGATTTGTGAGCTCAACTTATAGTTAGAGAGACATTTTGATAAATGACTAATCCATCCTAGTGTACTCCTTTGGGCTAAACAAGTGATTTTTGTGAAGAAGATGTACATATCTTTGTGTTTGTGTGTTGACTACGAACAACTTAACAAAGTAACTATAATGAATGTTACCCCATTCCACGCATAGATGATTTTTTTGATCAGATGAAGGGGGATACCATGTTTCCTAAGATAGAACTTAAGTCCTGGTTATCATCGGTTGAGGATTTCAGAGGTATATATCTAGAAGAAAGGCTTTCACACTCGATACGGCTACTACGAGTTCACAATTGTGCCATTTGGTTTAAAAAATGCCCCTACAGTATTTATGATTTGTATGAATGGGGTATTAATGAAATTTCTAGACAATTTTTACTCGTGTTCCTAGATGATATTATGATTTTCTCACGCATACATTAGGAGCACGTGGAGCATATTTTCTAGGTTCTACAGTGCCTTTGACAGCAGAAGGTATACAAGAACCAAGAGAAGTGTGCATTATTCTAGATAGAGGTTCAATATTTAGGTCATATTATTTCTAGGGAAGGTATCACTATTTATCCTTAAAATATTAGAGCTATCATGGATTTTCTAGTACCTACCGGTAGTGTGACCGAGGTACATAGATTCATGTGACTAGTAGGGTATTAATTGAGATTTTTGTAGTATTTCTCGCATATTCCTCATCCCATCACTTCCATACAATGGAAAGGGAAGAAGTTTGTGTGTTCGAGATAGATGTGATTAGGCCTTCGGGACATTGATGGAATGCCTTATGAAAACACCTATTTTAGTAGTGTCGTATCCTCAAAATAATTTCTTCGTATGCATAGATGCTTCACTAGTATGGATAGGAGGCATATTAATGCAACATGGTTTGAAGTAGCTTTTGAGTCTCGCAAACTCAAGGATTATGAGCTCCACTCTCCGACTTATGACCTTGATCTTTTCAAAGAGTTGTGCATGCCTTGGTTTGATGGAGGCATTTGTTTTTAGGAAGGAGATTCTTTCTCTAAATAGATCACATGAGCCTTTCACAACTATTCACACAACCCAATCTCAATGCTTGTCGGCAATGTCCGATAGAGATTCTTTGTGAGTATGATATGGAGATAGAGCATGTGAAGGGGAAGGATAATTTTGTTACAAACACCTTGAGTTGATGAAGGAATATTTTTAAGGTGACAACAGTTGGTACATAATTGAGTACCGGGATCTTAAAATAGCTCACACGTGATATCTTCTACCTTTTAGCTAGGGCAGAGATCGAGTCCTAGAGAACACTTGAGGGGAAGTTTTATGGATTCACATTAGAGTCAAATGGAATACTTCAAAATAGGGCTCAAATTTATGTACCCCAGAGATGGAGGATTATGATAGGACACCCTTGTAGAGGCATCTCATGTACCTTATTCATCCCAAAGAAGGGGTGAACAAGATGCACGCCACTTTGAGATAGTTGTATAATTAGAAAGGGCTATAGAGATATGTATCCCGATTTGTGTCTCGTTGTTTAGAGTGTCGGTAGGTGAAGGTTGAGCATCAAAGCATCCAGTGGCCTTCTATATCCTCATGTCATCTTGAAGTGGAAATGGGAAAACATTTCCATGGATTTTATAGTAGGGCTATCGATGCGAGGATATCACCACGACACCATTAAGGGAACAAGTGAAAAATTGACAAAAGTGTCTTATTTTTATCGGTGAAGACCACCTATACAACTAGTGTAGTGGTGCTAGTGTACTTGGATGAGATAGTCAGACTTCATGGGATTCTGTGGAAGATTATTTGTGAACACACGATCCATTGTAAACCTATCATATTTGGAGTAATATGCAACATTATCTCAAGATAAATATAAATTTTAGCACAATCTATTACCCTAAGACGGATGGCTGGTGACCGAATGAACAAGATTTTAGAGAACACACTCGAGATGTACGTCATGTATCATCGGTTGAGATGGAAGAAGTATTTGTACTTGCTCGAGTTTACTTAAAATAATAGTTTTTAGAGATCCATTGACATGGCACCATTTCTCAAATTATATGGTAGAGAGTGCGGGACTCCACCGAGTTGGGACAAGTTAGAGGATAAGGTATCCCTTAGGATAGCTTAATTACGAGGATATGGAACAACAAATTGTCTTGATTAGAAAGATGTTGTAGGAGGTACAGGATATGTAGAAGAAGTATGCATTTTAGAAGAGATTTGACAACGGTTTTGAGGTGGGAACAAATGTTTTCTTTGTTTCATGCCTCATAAAATCCCTATTTGTTACCTAAGATTCTCTAAGATAGCTCCTAGATTTGTGGGCCCCTTTGAGATCTTGGAGCGGATCAGTCCCTTAGCCTACCATCTAGCCTTGTCACCCATCTTGTCTCGCATCCATAATGTGTTCCATGTTTTGTTATCATGAGATACATTCCAGATACTTCTCATGTATTGGATTAGACCGTGTTGTAGAGTCTTTGGACAAGTGGTAGGTGATGGTGGAGCCAATACACATTTTAGAGCATAAGACACCTGGGTTGTAAAGGATGAGAGATTGATCGGTGCATGTCCAATGACTTCTAGGAGGAATTCAAGTCTAAAGGGAGGGAGACTTAGTGCCCAATCCTCTTAGACATTGATTTTACTTTGATTTTTTCTCACTTTGGATTGGAGGCATGGACCTTGTCATCATATTTGATTATTTGACATTAATACGTGGACATTAGCATATTTTGATTATCTAATTTGTTAGACGGTATGGATGCTTATATTGTTGTCATGTTGTTATTTAAATGATGGATAATATGCATTGATTGATATTTTAGTCTTTATGATGATCTAGAATTACCACATATATATATATATATATATATATATATACACACACACACACACATATATATATATATATATATATACATACATACATACACACATATACACATATATACATATATACATATATATATATATATATATATACATATACATACATACATACATACATACATACATATATATATGTATATATGTGTAGATATATATATATATATATATATATATATATATATATATATATATATATATGTATATATATTGACACATTGGATTTTGATGTATAAATGATTGTTAGGCGATCCAACTATTCTTTTGATCAAAATGGTATTGATGAAATGATAGAATTAAAATATTTTTGGTTTATAAACAACTCATGAAGTTGCTTAGTTTTAGTGATGATTTAGTAGTGTTAATTGATGATGTGAATGGATACATGTATATGTGTTCTATTATATTCATATAATTTATGTGGCCTAGAAATCGATGATATATTGTTTTGATTTTCCAGAAATTATAACACAATAAACAAAGGGGATAGGAGACCAATGATGAAAGATTTTTGGGTATTGGAAACACGTCACCTTACCAACTTGTGTGTTGTATGATGTTATGTTGTTGATATTTTGTTAGGATATTCCCAATGGGGGTGATCGCAAATGTGACCATCGGTAAATATGTTGTTTCCTCTTTATTTTTAATTATTTTGTGAGTATTTGATTTATTATTGTAATGTGATTTAATTTATTATTGTTAGTTAATGTGCTCTTTTTAGGTTGAATAATCTTGTTAATTAGAAGTAATTTGGGATGTGACAAAGGGTATTTAATTTTGGTAGATTGTGCTTGATTTTATCATGGATTTGAAAAACATTTTATTGGTTTTAGTGTTGGGTACTCAACCTTGCATGTCAAACTCATATTTTTATTATAGGCTATTTTTGAAAGCTTGTGAGACAAGTTAGGCTTGTGGAAAAGTTAAGTTTGTTCCACACATCTTAAACTCACCCACCAACTATACCTATGATATGAGAAGATTATTTTAGGATTTATTATGTGTTTTTACGGAGAAAAGAGGCAATTAATTGCACTCTCTTACAAAATCTTTTAATTTTGTCCTTTGGAGTATGGTTAATGGTTTGAGTGAGGAAAGAGAACTTGTCCTATTCTCTCCCACCAATTTATGGGCTTTGGGATTAGTGTTGTATAATGTGGAGTGGAGTGGAGGAGAAGTTATGTGGCATCCGACATGGAGCCACATCACCACTCTTTCCTCACTTTCTATTTATGTATGTTGTTTTGAAGTTTTTGTTGTTACATTTTTTATTTTCACTCTTGCATTTTAGGAGGAGATTGCTTTGGATTTCTTGTTGGGATCATAGGAGATTGGGTTTTACTTGGATTGGACTTAGAAAATATTGAATCTTGTGCTTGTGGATTGGATATTTCTTACAATGGCAAGGTAGGAACTTCATCCATGGATTTTTATTTCTATTTGTTGAACAAATTATTGCAAATGAATGATTATTGTGTGTTTTGGTTTTGGGGATAGAATGGCCTTAAGGTTGTGTAAGAGAAATAAAATTGGTATCTATTGAGGGAGCGATAACATTTTATGTTATGAATTTGGAGGAGTTTTGGTTGGGTGTCCCACCTGGTGATAGTAAGAAATATTTTTTATTTATCCTTATATGTTTATTGAGTGAGGGATAAGAGTTTGAGGGAGACATAAGAAAAATTGAGGGAGGGATAAACATTTGGTTGTGGTTGTGTGAATGAAGTTTTGGAGGATTTTAAGGTGGCCACTTAACCCATTGGGAGGAAATATAAGTGATTCCCCATATTTCTTCTGTCTCTTGGTTTGGAACTTGAGCCTTTGTGCTTGGAAAAATTGTATGTTTGTTTTTATTCTTCTATTGTGGTTTTGGCGTTGAACTTTTGTGTGAATGATTTTTGTTGAAGCCATGTAAAAGTTGTCATGGTTTCTTGATACCTACCATTGCTTCAGTGTTGGGGCTTGGGTTCCAATGAGGAGGGTGGCTTCTAATTATCATTGGATTATAGGTTAAATGGAGAGCATTGCCTAATCCCCTTTTCATTGTTATTGTGTTCGGATGTTGATGAAATAAAGGATCTCAAGTTATCACCTTGGAGAGTGTTGTGTTGAAGAATATCAAAGAAAGAGATAGTTATTTTTGTAAAATTTGGCCATGTTGTTTCCACTTAAGTGGAAGGCTTGTATACTCTTGCATTTTAAAAGAGATTCTTGTAAATTTTATTATCAAGTTATGTATTGGAAGTGATTGAAGAAAAACTCTTGAAAGTTGTATTTGTTGAATATGTATTTCCTTCAAATCTAAAATGTATCAAGTTTGTTTGTGCCTACTTCTTGTAAAATGGTTGTTGTAATGGAAAATATATGTTGAAGTTATACTTGTTTTCTTTGGAAATGGATGTCATTTGTATTGAGAAAAGAAAAGAAACACTTTCTCATTTTATTGTAAAAGTTAGTATATTGGAATGTTGAAATTATAGTCAAATTTTATACAAAGTTATAAGGAGAAAGTTTTATATTTAGTGTTTTAAATCAAAGAAGTATTTCCTCTTTACTTACATTGGGTTAAATAAAAGACCGTGAGTTTTAAATATTCCACATATAAATTAATAGGTACAAATTTATAGCTATTTTTCGGTACATTTCATTATACTAATGCATTTGAATTGATTGTTAAAATAAGAAATAAATAAAAATATACAATTATAACTATATATACTTATATAAATTTATCGATAAATTTATATTTTATATAGATTATAATTATATACATAAATATATATTAAATAAAATCATTATAATATAATTTTTAATGTGAAAAAGACATAGCTAGCCGAATGGCTTTTATACGAATAAAATTTTTGTAATATTGAAAAATTACCATACATGGCCGAATGGCTTTATAAGCCAAAGTTTATATATTATAAAACAATATTGTTTTGTTGATATAGGGTTGGGTCGCGGCCAAACCTGTGTTTTTTTAGATAAGAGGGTTTCGATGGCAGACGCTTCCCAACCGCAACCCTTATAATATGGGGTGGGTGGGGTATGGATGTCGCCCTCCGCCCCAATAATTTAAACCCCACACAAAACTTAACCGGCCACTAATTTGTTTAAACGACACTATGGTTTTTTTAATATCTGGTCGAAAATTTTAAACCGCCCAATATAAATACATTTCTATATATATTTATAAGTATATAACTAGGCCACTTATTATATATGTAAATCCACCATTTTCTTAAACATGGCAATGTAAAATGAACCTAAAACAAATAAAAAAATATAACACACACACACATATGTTTGTAGATACATATATATACTTTGAAACCCTAAACTTGTGTATATATCTCTTTGTAACAAAAATAAATTGGGACCAAACAATGCCCAATAGAGAAATGGGAAAGATCTCCTATTTAAGTTAAAAATAATATAATTTTTTTTTTGGAGTATAACAAACACTCCATAACTCTCATGGCTTCCACTCCTCCAACATGTAAATCA
This sequence comes from Taxus wallichiana var. yunnanensis, assembly GCA_018340775.1. Lineage (NCBI taxonomy): Eukaryota > Viridiplantae > Streptophyta > Pinopsida > Cupressales > Taxaceae > Taxus > Taxus wallichiana. The sequence goes on from CM031241.1 coordinate 300,914,478, forward strand.
AAATGGAGCAAATGAATGAGTTTAGGGTAAAAGACAGAATAAAAAGACCTCATAATGATATTTAGGGTTCTTTTGAAAATACCTAAATATAAGGGTGGATATCCATTTATTATAAGGGTTGAGGATAAACCCTACAAAACTTAAAGTGATGGCATTTTTATGGGAATGGAATTTAATTAAAAGGTATGGGTAATGTGTTGAATGTGGAAACTTAGTGGTTAGGTCATGTTGTGACCTTTTTGGTGGAAGGGCTTAATTAAATAATTATGCATAGTATTTATTAATGAATAAAAATTGGGTTTGTAAATAGTTGATAGTAAGGTTTCATAAAATAAATTAAATGGATCATTGTTATTAAACGTTTGGAAAATACTCTAATGAAGTAAGGAAATTTAATGGGAGGGTTTTTAAACGGTAAAATATTTCAGGAAATAAATTAATAATATTTAATTATTAATTTGAATTCGATTACATTATGAAGGTGTGGATCGCATGTAATGTTTATAACCCTTTTAAAACAAAAAAAAATACCGTAATTTTTCCCTAATAGATTATTAGACTTTTGTGTGGTTTTAAACGTTGAATTTGTGGGCGTTACAAAAAACAATGAAATTATAAATCACTTTAATAAGTTAAAAAATAGATGACAAAATCCATGAGATTAACATCCCTTAAAAATGAATTAATATATAATTATAAGACATTTTAAACTATATCAAATAAATTGTAGTCCCAAATTGAATATGATTGTCTAAAAGTTGTTTCCTATCTATCCTCCCCTATGAAAGTAAGAATTGCTATACAACTAAACTGACTAGAAAATCTAATTTGAATTATACATATCTATGTTTTATTTTATATAACTACGACCTCGAAACTAGTCTGTTACATAAAGTCTTGACCAAAACATTGCATTGTGAAAGAAAAGATATTATTTCATTCATTAATGATCAATTATAAATGTTGATTCCTATGTTTATTATTATACATTATACATTTTATTACGATCAACTGCGCTTTCTAAAGCTAATTTGTGTGAGATAAAAAGACCAAAAAAATTGACGTCATCCATTAAGTGGAAGTACATAGAAAAGAAAATATAGTTCAACAATTTAAATGGTTTAATTATGCATGTAGAATTATAGGTGGAAAATATGGTTTTCGTTCCAAAAGACGTACACAATTGGATTGAGGTCTACTATTTTTGACAGATGTTAGTAAATCGATGACGTAGGATACGTGGAGTGGATGCATTGAAAACAAAAGGCCATTGTGTAGCTTCTTCCTCTGTTAGCGAGCAGATCCCTCATCCTGGAACCTATCCCAACATGCAGTGTTCGTCATTCTCTCATAATCTTTGCTCTATTTATTTAGTTTTCCCTTGTATTGTTGGTTGTTTTCTTATTCAAAGATCTTTAACATGTTTTCCAGGGAAACCAGAGCTAGGAAGCATGTCCCATCTGTAATATTCGTTGATCTGGAGCCTACCATCATCAAATTTCAAGTTCTTTCATCCAGAGCAGCTCATTAGAGGCAAGGAGGATGCCGCTAACAACTTTTCTTGTGGCCATTACACTAGTTAAGTACCTGCACATATCATAAAAATATTTTTTTGTAATGTAATGAATTTTATTTTGAAATGGGTCTACTGTAATTGTATTTATTTTTCACCTTTCCCAGTTGTGAAAGAGATAGTGGATCTATGCCTAGACTACATCAGGAAGCTGGGAGACAACTACATAGGGTTGGAAGGGTTTCGTGTATTCAATGCAGTTGGTGGAGGGATGGGACAAGAATCATTAAAACCAAAATGGGTTATCTGAAAATCATAAACCCCACATAACCAATTATATATTTTTAGTATTTATCTGTCAAACATATTAAAGATCTAGACATGGGTTATCTTGAAACTGGAAATCCCAAATACCCAAGTAGTTTTTCTTCTGATTTTTGTTTTATTAATCACAATTATAACCCAAATGGACAAGAGAATTTTTATGATAATTCTCTTACATGTGCTTCTTTTCTGTTTCTTTTAATTTTTGGTTGGTGTTATCCAATTTTGCACACGTAACAAATTGGACAACCGAGGCCCATTTCTTGTCATCACAGAGATATAACAATAAAAATAATTAATAGGTTGCATAGGTGAGCTCACCTAGCATTGAATGGTACAAAATTATGACAGAGCTCGATACGAGTTGATAGATGAGTCGGGTTAGTATAAGATCTCGGTGAATATGAATCAACCTAATAATTAATGAGTTGTTTGGGAAGGCTAGCTCGTATAGTTTGGGATGTCAATTGAAGAGATAAGACTGAGCTAGCTCAAGTGAACTTAGAATGAGCCAACTCAAGATCAAGCTCAACAGAGGATTAGTCGACAGTAAGCTCAGTCGCAATAGAAAATGAACTCGGTGCAGATATCGGTTGGTATCTCAGTTAGGGGCTCGATATGGTCAAAGAATAGAGCTTGGTTTAGAGGTCAATCAAATCAGGAAATAATCTTGGCAGAGTAGCTCAGTTTTGAGGTTGTCATTACAGAGAAGAATAGAGCAAGCCAGGTCGAGCCATTCAAGGCCTGTGAGATCAAGCTAATTCGAGTCAATAAAATTATCCCAACATTTCATTGAGCCTGATATAAGTTGGTTTCTTGATCAAAAAACATATGGTTCAATGGGATATATCATACGAGTTTGTCAAAAACATAGTGGCAATGTCACGTGAGTGTCAAAATGTGTCAGCCGAGTTTTGCAATGTCTCAAGTGAGCTTGTGATTTGTTTGGTGATGTTTCAATATAGAAATTATGAAGATCATAGGGCCGAGCTAAATCTGAGTTTAGGTGAGGAGGAAACGGTGAGCTGATTGGAGATTATGAAGATTATGAACCAACTTGCCAAATGGTGAGGTTAAAACCAAGTTGGGGAGTTCTGATATCTCTCGATCTATGCATAGAGAGATCAGTTAAGCCAAAAAATCAGAGATCCATGGATAACTCACCAAGTGGGGAGAACATAATGAAAAATAACATGAGCCTTTCACTTTGTGAGGATCGATGTGGATGCAAAGAAGTAAAACAAAGCCAACAACGGCTCATGTAAAGTGTGAGTAGATCACAATAGGGAAGAGCTCAGGTGGGAGATCATGACAAGCCAAATACACATTAAATTTATGCTAGAGATGAGTTTCTCGGTTGACTCATTCAACAAGAGACTTTGAAGCCACGACCGATGTCAAGTTGAGATCGTTGAAATGAAGATTTAAGATCATACAAGAACCTGAGTTGGGAAATTTCAAAGGTTTCAACCATGGTGGAAGTAATGTCTTGACATGCCAAGCTAGTAATTTTGTGTGGGGAATTTGGGGAGTTAATTTCCATGTGGGAGTTTCATTAATGGAAAACCAAGACAAGGTTTCCACTTCATGGGGATCATGAGATGTATTTCCATGTGAATATCTTGAAATGGAAAGCCAACAAAAATTTCCATGCATGGGAGGAGTCCGAGTCAATTGCCAATTCACCTTAAGAGTCGCCAGGTGATTTAAGGCATGTTAGAGTGATTGAGTGGTTGTAGACAAGATGGTGAGTTATTCTCCAAGCTATGAGAAAGCTAGTTGGTGAGACCAAGTCACATAGTGACAGATTGTGGATAATGATGCATCTATGTGAAGAGGCTAACGCTGATCCATAGGGATACAAAATGACTCTACTTCATTAGATCAGTCATCATGAAGAAGGAAAATAAATATATGGATGTTTTGTCTTTATAGTAACAGAACCACTACTATGTGCGAGTGGCGGTCTTGGGACCATCGGTCTACATTGGAATGTGGTCCTGGCTCTTTCGGATAGAAAATAAAATATGAAATGAACAACCTCAAAATTTAAAAGGTTGTTCATGTCTCTTCTCCTCAATGACCTTTCCCATTCTCTAGTGCACAAGAGGACATGATAAAGTCTATAAATATAGTTTTTTAGAAGAGAAAGAAGATCATCGAAGCATGAAAGAAAGTGAGAAAGAAGTTCTCTAGTGCTGGAATTTTGTTTTGTAGAAGAAAGGAGCGTTGAGACAATGAAAGAAAGTAATTGGGAGGAAGTGTGAGATATTATGACAAGACAACATGGAAGTCAATCCACATGACACACTCACATTTAGGGCATCCCATGAGAATTTCTTGTTAAATTTTCTTGTTTACTAAAGTGTCTCTTAATTCTTAACTTACGTTCTTATAAAATTTCATGTAATGATTCACACAATTCTTTTCACAAGGGAGAACTTCTTTCTTTTCAACGGTTGACTAAATAGCTTAAGGCCAAGCTTTCTAAACTGGGATCATCAATTTGATGTCCAAATCTTTCTTATTCATTTGATTTTAGAACATTTTCCATTTCTTACAAGGTTAATTAATCTTACTCAAGCCACTAACACATGTTCCACACCTCTATTGCACAGGTGAAGGCATAAGTTCGATTGAGTGGAAAGTACCGCTTAGGGTTCATAACAATAACCTTCTTGTTTAAGGATCAAATTTTGACCTTGCTTAAGAAATATCACCATGAATTAAGGCATGGGTTAACAGAACAGGACAACAAAATTTAGCTTCAGGGTCACATGGTTTACTATCAGTCTTTTATTGAGGTTAAGGGTTTATCAAGATTGGTTAAATGTTCCATCTAGACTTTACTTAATTAAGTTTGACAAAGGAAAACATTCAAGCGATAGAGAGAGATTTAAGGTTTTATTAATCACTTTCCTCCTACTTATTAAATCCTATCATTTCTAAAATCTAACCATTGATTTCACCATGAGATCATTTAAGGTTTCACCATAAAAGGATAGTGTTTATTAGTTTAGCTCAAAAAAAAAATAATAATAAAGTTATCATATTTTTACAAAAGATAGTTTCCTCTTGATTGTTCCAGGTCTCAAAGGTTATCAAGTAGATCACATCTACATAATATATTCATATATATAAATTTTTAGTTTAACTTTTATCAGGATTATCCAGCTCACTTTATAGTGCTTACAAACTCATTGCTACTAAGCCTTAGGAGGATTTACAACTCAACATTTTAACTCAAGAGAAAAGTTTAACAGTACTCGTTTGCGGAAACAAAACAAGGTTATATCAATTCATTCCAACATGATGCACAAATCAAAGGGACATACCATCTCTATTGAACCATGACTAGGGAGCAAGAGAGTAATAACATGGGACATGCCCCGCTACTATACTAAGGGTTAAAATTCACTAGAATATCCCATAACCAAGCGGTAATCAAATTTCATCTTTCACATGATAACCAAACAAACCAAAGTTTCATGATTCTGACAACAACAATACTCTGATACATTTACTAGGCCTTGACCCTTCTTCTAAAATGTCAAAGGCCCTTTCCAAATTTTATAACATAATACACATTCGTACAAAGGAACATCATAACCAAGATTGATGCACGATAATCTACAAGTCTTTCCATCATCTAACCACGTAAGCCATCTGACAATTAATAACTTTGAGTCGGTTCGCGAAGCCCGAGCAAGATAAGACTATACATAGCAACAATAAGCTACTAGCTAACAATACCATGAAAGGAAACATTCTATTTCAGGAAATGGATCAAAGTTCTAACCTCTAACAACCTTTTGAAACAAGATGTAATTTTCAACATATCAACTAAGAAGAAAACCATAAGTTTTAGTTATGAAAATACCTCTAAAACTACAAAAGTTTGACAACCAAATACGCAAGACTATGAAATTTAAATGATTAGACACAAGAGTTGAGAGTATTAGGATTTCAATCATATAATCCCGTAGATTACGTGATTGAAATCTAAAGTGTAACCCATCAATCCACATTCTCAAGGTGAAGTCAAAAGATAAAAACCAGACCCGATCTTAGCTGCCAAAAAGAATATAGTTTTGGAATCGTTCCGTAGGGCCATAGGCCTAATAGGCTATAAACGAACAACGAGGGTAAAAACAAAGTTCCATCATGTAATCAAAAAGGTTTAAAGGATGAAAATCTTATATTCAAACCCCCAACCATTATATCTTAGGTAATAAGTGACTTCATAGCTAATAAGGATGAGTGGAAAGGATGGTAAGAATGTCCGGAATAGGCATTGCCTAACAACCTACCTACTGAACATAACCAGGGCCGGAATAGCGACAAGCCTCATTAATACCCAAGTTGAGTAGGCAATCTAGCATTCTAAACACATCCTTGCAATTTTCATAATACCTTAGATTTATAATCCTCCCGTTTTAGAGGAACATAGCCATGAATCTAGACTTGGTTGAAATTTTCCGACATCAACTCACTTCCTAATATCATAAACGATGTATACAAAGGAAAAGGTCTCTCAACTCTCCTTAATTTACATCTCATCACTAAGTTTATGGTAACCTATGCAGAGATTAAACACATAATATACCATTGAAGATAGATATCCTCCAATAACGAACTTCTATAACGATGTAATCACAATTATTACGTTCGACACATAAACAAACTATTCCATAACTTCTTTTCCCTTTTTGACAACAAAATATATTCACGACCTTCCATCACAATCATTCTAAATTTGCAATGAAAGGTCACTCATCAAGAAGGAAGTACAAAACAAGTTTGACTAAATTAAGGAACTTCATGTTACCTTAAGCAGTTGATGAAAACCTTAACTTTCACGAACCGTGAAAGATATTACCTTACTCCATCAAGGCATTATGTCTATACATGATTAAATCGATCACACAAGGAATCATCAACATACCATATCTTAACACCATAAAGGTCATTAATTTTATCAAATTTTACTCATAGAAAGAGTAGAATCAAAATGGGGTTCTATCAATAATTTATGCCCTTCTATCAACCCAGGACATATTTTGGCCCAAAACTTCCTTCTTAACAAGCATATATATTGAACTTCTAATTTCCAAAAGCCTAATAATTTGCACAATACGAAGTGCATAATCACGCTTATCATAAAAATAATAATAATAATTTAACTGTATGTTTTCCTCTAGGGCAACAACATAACAGGAAACCAATACTAGTCAATGCTTTACTGACGTTCTAGGGCGATTACATACCCGGAGTTCACAAAAGAAACAACGACATTTTTGCGAGAAGGAAGTAACTTTAAAATTATTATATATATATATATATATATATATATATATATATATCCATATGATCAATCAAAAGCATATACACTTTGAGAACCTTTGTTTGTTTTATATATATATAAATGGGTTGATCACGTCAACAAGAACAACCAACAGAGGCAAATCCAGAAGTAACAAACTGTTAACCATATACTGAATGCAAATCCACAAAATCACAGATTTAAACCAATTTCTAGAAAGAAAAAGTTTCATTTCAAGAGGTTATTAGATACTAGCATATTATGTATATGGTTAGTCTATCTTGCCTGTTTTAACGCATCCACCAGTCGTGAACATCCAGCAGGGACTGCTACAGCCACACGCCTTCCGCTTTATCCTCTGCTTCACTGGTCTTTTCTTGCAATATACCACACCAGGATTCCCTTTTGAAGGCACGACTAGAAGAATGCAATAGGTGGTTGTCCAAACACTAGATTGCTTCAATGCAGCTGCTTTGGGGGTGAGAGTCGAACTGCTTACCACTCAGTCCGAGAGCACTTGCGCTAGAAAGCTAAACACCGACCATGGTTTGAAGCTCGGACACAAGACATAAAGATTACATCGCTCCTAGTTCTGAAAGGCATCTACCGTATTGATACACAATCCTTTTTCCTTCATCAGATTTGAGGACAGCATCAAACTCTCGGTGCAACCATTGCATTTGTGAAGCTTGTAAGGTGTGATAATTCCAACGAGAACCTTTATGCCTGCCAAACTTGGTGACTCGTTGAAGCAGCTCATATAAATTGCAAAGCAAATTGTGCTTCATGAATAATCGATATGAAAGAAACACATGTCGGCCTCTATGAGGTTCTCTTCCATGGGTTACGTCGTAAGACATAAGAAAACAATAGAGAAACTTAACAATAAATTTCATCAGGTCTTCGGTAATACTCTCCTTGCATCACATGAATCGGTAGTTTTTTTTTGAAGATATACAAAACTCGAATCTGCATGCTCTTGGATCGAGAAATATCCTACTACCTTCATCTCCCAAGACATTTTCTCCAACATTGCATAGATCTCCTGTGCCTGGGTGGGTGTGATGATCTGTCCCAAACACAAAAGCATGCACCATTTTATTGCCTTTAAACCAACTACATCCAATTTTATTTTTAATTCCTCTATCCTTCATTGATCTCCTTCCCGCACTCTCTCTCCTTTCACCCTGCCTGATAATTATCATGAGATCTTGCCTCACTCTGGTGTCACTTAATCGATTTTGATAAAAAATATCTTGAAGGAGAATCCCGACTTTGAGGATGTAATCGATCTTCTGAATCCGGATAACAACAAAGTAGTTGACCACCTGCTTGTTGGAGCACTCAAACAGTTTTCCACTCTACTACATGACATGACTCTGAAAAGCTAGCTAATTACATTATTTTTAGGGGCGATTGTTGTGGATCCCCAACAAGAACACACCATACAACACCCAATGAACGTGGAGGTAAAATGTCGCCCCTGTTCCTTCAGCTAGCATTTTTGTAGCATCATCTATAACCCATATGAACCCATGGCTGAAATTTAGGAAAACCACGGGATAATAGAAACAGATGAGTGAAACAACACTCTCGGCCTCATTGCAAAACTTGCCTCAAGGTTTGACCGAGCTTCTTCCATGTTAGATTCGTCCACACTGGAGAAGCGACTTTCCCAAAATGAAAAGGAAAGATAGCTCAACTAAAACTTTATCTCATTTTACCACTACATTTGTTGCAAGATCTTGCAACAAGTGATCATGGTGTGTCGTGCGGAGAACATCGGGATCAAACACCGAATGGTTCCTTGAGCTCACCCGGAGGAGCTGCATAACACCTGTCAGCACTCCTCATGGCTCTCCTAGGAGGATTTCGATTTTTACGAGATAAGTTTACTTCTCAACCACGATTTTGAGGATCTGCGTGCTCACCAACCACCTCTCCTCACGGCAGGAGGAGAGATTTCATTTCACCATCACGAATCACATTTTATCGCAACACGCTGAGCAATTCATTGTTTTCAACATTTGATGGAGTGCAAAACAAGCATCACAGGTTTTGGAAGAAGGGAGACCACGTGAATGAGGAGATGGCAAAGTCAAGATTTTGGTGAAAAAAATGCAGGCAACCCACACACCATTGGAGGAAAGGCTCTTTAAAAGATCTTGGAGAGAAAAAAAAATGCTCCCGACTCCAAAGCGAAAAGAAAAGATTTCCCATCCGCCAAAATCGGCATGGCAAAAATTTTATTTCAATTCCTTAGGAAATTTTTTGGAGCCCCAGGGGGGGCCAGGTGGAAAAAAGAAGCACGATGAATGGCATTACATTCTCCTCCCCTTAAGAAAGCATCGTCCTCGATGCGACATTACATGAGGGAAAGGAAATGGTACGCATGCATGACAAGGGATAGATAAAGAAGAGAAAGTACACCCTATGGTTTAAAATTTTAGTTGATTAAAGCACGGTCACAAGGTAGCCTTAGGAACATTTGGTAGAAATTTTAACTTTTAAATGTTACTGTGAAGATTGGCGAGTTCTTTCTTGTTCATCATTTCATTAATCTCTTTCCATTATCATTATTTCTAGTTTAATTTCTTTTAAAATAAAATATCATCATGGAAGAGTTTTGATTTATTCCTTATTGTGGGTGCCCAACATGAGCTGCTGCTAACACAACACCCTATCGAGTTCACAAGACACTCTGATTCACAAGTACACAAGTATATACTTCAAGATTGTATTACACCACAAAGGTTACTCAAATACGGAATAGAATAGGCACATCCACATAACATAGTACTCGTCACACATCAATGGTGACATACAAAATACTCAAACAAAAAGAGTACTCAATCCACAGACATTTCCTCAATTTGCATCGATGAAAGACTCACATAACACCAAACCATGCTACGGGTACATAGTGTCCACAAGGGAATCAATGACATAACCACAACATCACAACACATATCCATCGACATGAGTAACACATACATCAAAAGACCACTACCAAACATCACAATAACTCAACATATATCTGAAACATCAACCATACGAGACAAATATATCATAAGCCTCCCTCAAACTCTTATGCCTCCCTCAAGTCTCTTATGCCTCCCTCAAACTCTTATGCCTCCCTCAAGTCTCTTATGCCTCCCTCGAGTCTCTTATGCCTCCCTCTCTCTTATGCCTCCCTCGAACTCTTATGCCTCCTCCCTCTTATGGGAGGCCGGTTGTCCCTATGGTCCAAGACACATAGAGTTCGAACACTCCTAACCCAAGTGACATAATAACGCGTGGTTCAACAACCCCGCTAGTTATATGTACCCCTTGGGGCGTACCCCCATCTGACGAAGCGGGTCCATAGGTCCAACCAATCCATGGTGCATCCCATGACCCTATTCCACACATCACGACATTAGAACCAGCACAACAATCCAATCAAAGTGCCAAGTGGCAAAGTACAAGCCTTGGGCAAGGCGGTAAAATTCCAAATTTAAAAGAAGACCCCAAATCAAGCTAAAATAAATGGCCAAATAGCCAAAGTTAGTATCAAAATCCCCATGTTAGTGCCACAAACCAAGGAAATGCCCAAAATTGTAAAGCATTGCAATCAAGAAAAGATCTTTGGTCCTTGCAAAATAAAGTAAAAGCTCAATTTACGAATAAAATCAACTTATAATAATGTCACATTACGATAACTGTGTGGCCTTATCTAGCCACCAAAGGGGTACTCAACGAGTTGCTAGCACTCGGAACATCGAGCCTCAGCTCGTAAAATACATATCAATAATACAACTGTCATCACCTCCATCTGAATCATCCCGCCACCCTTGTGAGGCTAAACATAGTCATAGATACACTAAGGTTGCATACATACAACCACATAGGGAGAGAGGAAAGAATCACATGTTATCTACTAAACCGAGTTTTAGCTCGAGTTATTGACCCATGGTACACCATTCCTCACTCTCAACATACACTTCTACCGATTTCCCTCAGGATCGGTTAGCGTAAGGTTCACAACATAACATACAACAACATCACTAACATAATGGTGGCACACACATAACTACCATAACGTCTCACGTATGGTATGTATACAGGGTAGATCACAATCATACATTCACAGGGCGTAATACATCACTTTACCACATTACGCACCCAAAGTGCAATCACCATACGATAGGGTTCATACTCTCCGTATGACCCAAAATCACAACATGAAGCATTACATATTTACATGAGTCATACATACGATGAACATAGTACATCACAACATAACATCCATTGCTACATAGCAAGGTGGTACACACATTTCTTCAAAACATGGTAAAAACATCATGATCTGACTCATTTCTTTTAACATCAATCTAGTCATACAACACATTGATACACTACATATCACAATATGTCACAATGTTCCAACACTACGTCATCCACATTATAATTCTTTTCACACATCACAAACAATAATTCACACGTGAACTCTTCATAGAATCCACAAGAAGGAGAGAGAATACTCCCATCCCCAACATATCAACATGATGACAAACACGCACTAAGTGACATACACATCACGTGCGTTCACAATATCACAATTACGACAATAATCACATCACGTTTAAAGCACATTACTCTTCCAATATCTACCACCATCATGCAACATCATCATCATCATGCAGTATCATCATGTAACACCACCACCACCATGTAACATCATCATATAACACCAATCCGGCCCATAGGTTGAGAGCATTAACCTGCGCTCACGATACCAAAGTGTAACACACCCAAAAACACACACACAAGGACAACACGGTGAAATACGGGATAACTTTTTTTTGACTTGCTTTTTGACACAACACGACACAACATGTCGTCACGAGGTACTGACCAACACTAGGAACCACTTGTTACGGGGGAGACCACAAGGTCAGCACGGAAACGTTCACACCTATCAAGGACAATGTACTCTTCTTTTGACAAGACAACATGGAAGTCCAATCCACATGACACACTCACAGCTAGGGCATCCCATGAGGAATTTCTTGTTAAATTTTCTTGTTTACTAAAGTGTCTCTTAATTCTTAACTTACGTTCTTATAAAATTTCATGTAATGATTCACACAATTCTTTTCACAAGGGAGAACTTCTTTCTTTTCAACGGTTGACTAAATAGCTTAAGGCCAAGCTTTCTAAACTAGGATCATCAATTTGATGTCCAAATCTTTCTTATTCATTTGATTTTAGAACATTTTCCATTTCTTACAAGGTTAATTAATCTTACTCAAGCCACTAACACATGTTCCACACCTCTGTTGCATAGGTGAAGGCATAAGTTCCGATTGAGTGAAAAGTACCGCTTAGGGTTCATAACAATAACCTTCTTGTTTAAGGATTAAATTTTGACCTTGCTTAAGAAATATCACCATGAATTAAGGCATGGGTTAACAGAACAGGACAACAGAATTTAGCTTCAAGGTCACATGGTTTACTATCAGTCTTTATTGAGGTTAAGGGTTTATCAAGATTGGTTAAATGTTCCATCTAGACTTTACTTAATTAAGTTTGACAAAGGAAAACATTCCAAGCGATAGAGAGAGATTTAAGGTTTTATTAATCAATTTCCCTCCTACTTATTAAATCCTATCATCTTCTAAAATCTAACCATTGCTTTCACCATGAGATCATTTAAGGTTTCACCATAAAAGGATAATGTTTATTAGTTTAGCTCGGAAAAAAAAAAAAAGTAATCATATTTTGTTACAAAAGATAGTTTCCTCTTGATTGTTCCAGGTCTCAAAGGTTATCAAGTAGATCACATCTACATTAATATATTCATATATATAAATTTTAGTTTAACTTTTATAAGGACTATCCAGTTCACTTTATAGTGCTTACAAACTCATTGCTACTATGCCTTAGGAGGATTTACAACTCAACATTTTAACTCAAGAGCAAAGTTTAACAGTACTCGTTTGCGGAAACAAAACAAGGTTATATCAATTCATTCCAACATGATGCACAAATCAAAGGGACATACCATCTCTATTGAACCATGACTAGGGAGCAAGAGAGTAATAACATGGGACATGCCCCGCTACTATACTAAGGGTTAAAATTCACTAGAATATCCCATAACCAAGCGGTAATCAAATTTCATCTTTCACATGATAACCAAACAAACCAAAGTTTCAATGATTACAACAACAATACTCTGATACATTTACTAGGCTTGACCCTTCTTCTAAAATGTCAAAGGCCCTTTCCAAATTTTATAACATAATACACATTCGTACAAAGGAACATCATAACCAAGATTGATGCAATAATCTACAAGTCTTTCCATCATCTAACCACGTAAGCCATCTGCTGACAATTAATAACTTTGAGTCGGTTCGCGAGGCGAGCAAGATAAGACTATACATAGCAACAATAAGCTACTAGCTAACAATACCATGAAAGGAAACATTCTATTTCAGGAAATGGATCAAAGTTCTAACCTCTAACAACCTTTTGAAACAAGATGTAATTTTCAACATATCAACTAAGAAGAAAACCATAAGTTTTAGTTATGAATATACCTCTAAAACTACAAGAGTTTGACAACCAAATACACAAGACTATGAAATTTAAATGATTAGACACAAGAGTTGAGAGTATTAGGATTTCAATCATATAATCCTGTAGATTACGTGATTGAAATCTAAAGTGTAACCCATCAATCCACATTCTCAAGGTGTGAAGTCAAAGATAAAAACCGGACCCGATCTTATTTGCTGCCAAAAAGAATATAGTTTTGGAATCGTTCCGTAGGGCCATAGGCCTAATAGGCTATAAACGAACAACGAGGGTAAAAACAAAGTTCCATCATGTAATCAAAAGGTTTAAAGGATGAAAATCTTATATTCAAACCCACAACCATTATATCTTAGGTAATAAGTGACTTCATAGCTAATAAGGATGAGTGGAAAGGACGGTAAGAATGTCCGGAATAGGCATTGCCTAACAGCCTACCTACTGAACATAACCAGGGCCGGAATAGCGACAAGCCTCATTAATACCCAAGTTGAGTAGGCAATCTAGCATTCTAAACACATCCTTGCAATTTTCATAATACCTTAGATTTATAATCCTCCCGTTTTAGAGGAACATAGCCATGAATCTAGACTTGGTTGAAATTTTCCGACATCAACTCACTTCCTAATATCATAAACGATGTATACAAAGGAAAAGGTCTCTCAACTCTCCTTAATTTACATCTCATCACTAAGTTTATGGTAACCTATGCAGAGATTAAACACATAATATACCATTGAAGATAGATATCCTCCCATAACGAACTTCTATAACGATGTAATCACAATTATTACGTTCGACACATAAACAAACTATTCCATAACTTCTTTTCCCTTTTTGACAACAAAATATATTCACGACCTTCCATCACAATCATTCTAAATTTGCAATGAAAGGTCACTCATCAAGAAGGAAGTACAAAACAAGTTTGACTAAATTAAGGAACTTCATGTTACCTTAAGCAGTTGATGAAAACCTTAACTTTCACGAACCGTGAAAGATATTACCTTACTCCATCAAGGCATTATGTCTATACATGATTAAATCGATCACACAAGGAATCATCAACATACCATATCTTAACACCATAAAGGTCATTAATTTTATCAAATTTTACTCATAGAAAGAGTAGAATCAAAATGGGGTTCTATCAATAATTTATGCCCTTCTATCAACCCAGGACATATTTTCGGCCCAAAACTTCCTTCTTAACAAGCATATATATTGAACTTCTAATTTCCAAAAGCCCTAATAATTTGCACAATACGAAGTGCATAATCACGCTTATCATAAAAATAATAATAATAATTTAAGCTTGTATGTTTTCCTCTAGGGCAACAACATAACGAGAAACCAATACTAGTCAATGCTGCTCTGACGTTCTAGGGCGATTACATACCCGGAGTTCACAAAAGAAACAACGACATTTTTGCAGAAGGAAGTAACTTTAAATATATATATATATATATATATTTCATATGATCAATCAAAGCATACACTGAGAACCTTTGTTTGTTTTATATATATAAATGGGTTGATCACGTCAACAAGAACAACCAACAGAGGCAAATCCAGAAGTAACAAACTGTTAACCATATACTGAACGCAAATCCACAAAATCATGATTTAAACCAATTTCTAGAAAGAAAAAGTTTCATTTCAAGAGGTTATTAGATACTAGCATATTATGTATATGGTTAGTCTATCTTGCCTGTTTTAACGCATCCACCAGTCGTGAACATCCAGCAAGGACTGCTACAGCCACACGCCTTCCGCTTTATCCTCTGCTTCACTGGTCTTTTCTTGCAATATACCACACCAGGATTCCCTTTTGAAGGCACGACTAGAAGAATGCAATAGGTGGCTGTCCAAACACTAGATTGCTTCAATGCAGCTGCTTTGGGGGTGAGAGTCGAACTGCTTACCACTCAGTCCGAGAGCACTTGCGCTAGAACGCTAAACACCGACCAAGGTTTGAAGCTCGGACACAAGACATAAAGATTACATCGCTCCTGGTTCTGAAAGGCATCTACCGTATTGATACACAATCCTTTTTCCTTCATCAGATTTGAGGACAACATCAAACTCTCGGTGCAACCATTGCAGCTGAAGCTTGTAAGGTGTGATAATTCCAACAGAACCTTTATGCCTGCCAAATCAGTGACTCGTTGAAACAGCTCATAAAATTGCAAGGTAAAACGTGCTTCATGAATAATCTGATATGAAACAGGTCGGCCTCTATGAGGTTCTCTTCCATGGGTTACGTCGTAAGACAGCAAGAAAACAATAGAGAAACTTAACAATAAATTTCATCAGGTCTTCTGGTAATACTCCCACTGTCACGAATCAGTTTTTTTTGGATATACAACTCAATGCAAGCTCTGGATCTGAGAAATATCCTGCTACCTTCATCTCCCAAGACATTTTCTCCAACATTGCATAGATCTCCTGTGCCCGTGGGTGTGATCTGTCCCTTACACAAAAGCATGCACCATTTTATTGCCTTTAAACCAACTACATCCAAGTTTCTTTTTAATTCCTCTATCCTTCATCGATCTCCTTCCTGCACCCTCTCTCTCCTTTCACCCCTCGCCATGAGAGCCTGCCTCACTCCTGCTGTCACTTAATCGATTTTGATACAAAATATCTTGAAGGAGAATCCCGACTTTGAGGGTGTAATCGATGCTGGACAGATAACAACAAAGTTGGGCCACCTGCTTGTTGGAGCGCTCAAACAGGCTTTACTACTAGCCATGTAACACATGCCTTGCTGGCTAATTATTATTGCTGCAGGCAGTCATTGTATGGATCCCCAACAAGAACACACCATACAGCACCCAATGAACGTGGAGGTAACACGCCTACTTCCCTAGCTTGTAGCTTCATCTATAACCACCATATGACCCATGCAAAAGGCATTTAGAAAACTTGAAGCAAAGACTAGAAACAAGAGATGAGTGAAACAGCACTCTCAGCCTCATTGCAAAACTTGCCTCAAGGTTTGATCGAGCTTCTTCCATGTTAGATTCGCCACCTGGACAGAAGCGACTTCCCAAAATGAAAAGGAAAGACAGCTCAACTAAAACTTTATCTCATTTTTCTCCTACAGCTGCAAGATCTTGCAACAACTGATCATGACTGGTCGCGTGCAACCAGAACCTCAGGATCAACACCAACGGTTCCTTGAGCTCACCCTGTAGTAGCTGCATAACACCAGACACCTCCTCACGGCTCTTTCCTAGGAGGATTTCGGTTCTGCGCTCCACTGAGACTACCTGCACAACACGATTTTGAGGATCCAAACCCTCTCACGCAACACCAGGGTGACAGACCTTCATTTCACCATCAACGAATCCACTGTCCAGAACACGCTGAAGCAATTCATCTGTTTCAGCATTTGATGGAGTGCAAAACAAGCATACGTGGTTTTGGGCAGAAGAGGTAGACCACGTGACAGGAGATGGTAAGTCAATGTTTTAATAAATGGGCAGGTGCGGCCACCAACCAGGAGGAAAGGTGCTTCAACCACTACCCAAAAAGAATAAAGAATACAGTCTCCCATCCGCCTTACCTAACCATGGCAAAATTTTATTTTAACTTATTTTATTTACCTTGCGATCCTGAAATTTCTATAATGAAGTGGAAGTAAAGAATTTAGGACAAATGGAGGAAGAGAACTTGGTCCATAGAATCGAGATGCTAGAGGCCATGATGGATAGGATGTTTAGAAGGCAAGAAGAGCTTGCAGATTTGTAGATTACAGCTTCGTCAAGCAATACTCCATGGACTCGTTGGTTTGAGGCTTAACTAACAATTTTGGCATACGAAGTAGCCACCATGTGTAAAATTATGGGGAAGATCATGATGAAGAGACTTCAAACACAAGATAAAAGGTAAAATCTGATCATACTCCTTTTAACATTGAGATGAAAGTAGAGATTAAAAGTTTTCAAGGAAAACTACATGAAAAGTTTCTTGATAAATGGTTAAAATAGTTAGAATTCTACTTTAGCGTCCATAATGTCAATTAGGCGTATTGGATCACCTTTACATGTCTCAAAATGGAAGGACACACTCTTGTTTGGTGGGAAACCCATCTAACGACTGTGAAAATAAGAAGCATCCTATTCTAAAATCTTAGCAAGAATTTAAAGAATTACTTAGAGCTAACTTCTATCCTAGTGGCCACAAGATCGCCAAATGATTAAATGGCAAAGTATTTTAGACAAGGTAGTGGTCAAAGTGTGTGGGACTATATTACAAAATTTTGGAGGTAGGCCATGTTGCTAAACTTGGACTTGGAGGATGAGGATATTCTAACTAAGTACTTGGGAGGACTTCACACTCACCTTTCAAGAAAATTCATCTTCACAAATCCTAAATATATCAACAAATCATGTGTGTAGGCATACTACATAGATGGTGAAAATAAGGAAGGAGAAGCAGAGCTAAGGGAAAAGTAGTCGACAAATCAGCAGAAAAAAGAGTATGGGCAAACAAGTAACAAGGGTAAGTGGAAAGGGAAATTTAAACAATCGCCACTACTTTAAATACTTGTAAATATCCCAATAATTTTTGCAAGAAATGTGATATCAATGTTCACACTGACGCTACATGTTGGAAGTTGCATCTGGAGTTACATCCAAGAACCGAACCAAGTATTGAAAGAAGTCCATGAAAACTCTAAAAACATAAGAGGAGCTGGAATTTGAATATGACTCCGATGTAGATGAAAGGATGTGATGCACACCACCAATATGAACAGCCATGAAGAGGAGATGATTAGACTATTCCAGATCAAAATCTAGATCAAGAGAACTAAGGTAAATGCTTTGTTTGATACCGGTTCTCAGTATAACTTGATTTATGAAGTAGCTGTAAAGAAGCTTGGTCTTGAGACTTACGACCTTACATACACTTATCCTCTTGGTTGGGTGAAGAAGGGTGTTGAAATTTAGATAATAATAAGATGTAAGGTCAATTTTGGGATAAATTCCTAGTATATTGATGTTTTGAAGCTAACATTATTCCACTTGATGCTTTTGGTGTTGTATTTGGGTGTCTTTACTTATATATAAGGGATGCTATATTTATGAGAAGGGAAAACTGTTACAGATGGGTGAAGGATGGGATTAGCTACAACATCCTGGGCACACCAACGTAAGAACATGTTACTATGGTGAGTGTTAACTATAATGCCCCCAACCTACCTTGTCTCGGTCAGCATTATCTCCTGACTGCGTGGAGGATGGAGACACTAAAATCTTGACGTGTTGGAGTCTTCTGGCTGGTGGATGTACCTCATTTATTTTGTCTGATTTGCAAATCTTCCTTGCTTCTTGTTTGACTGCCTGCTGATCCTCTCGGACCGCGTGAGATCTTCCTTGGTTAGTCTGCGTGCGGAGGCGTGTGAGAGACGTTCCCTGCCTATGCTGGTTGCGTGGATTATTTGCTTGCTTGGTTTTTGTTTGTTTGCTTGGTGCTTGTAGACCGCATAAGAATATAGAACTTTGAGTTTTTAGCAATTTACCGCATCTCCTGTTTGAGCTGGTTCCTAAAAATGCTGCTCCTTATGTTCTTTCTGTTAAACATCTATGTAGAAGTGGGCATGCGGGTTACCATTCAAAAAGGAGATTGATGAAAGACAGGAATAAGAAAAAAATCGCTGGAAGTAGTTGTATTGAAGTCTATTAAATTGCTCATGCATTCCGTAGGGGACATATCACACCCACGACAGAGGAGATCTATGCATGGTTAGAAAAATTGTCTAGGGAGATAAAGGCAGCAGGGGCATTTTCCAGATTTAAGACATGTACTGAATGTTGTGGAGGAGGATAAAGACTTATTCCTTTGCCACCTTAGTGAAAAGTCGACAATTTGTTTTGGATTGTTAAACTTTATTAGAGTCATCAAGAGCCTTCTAGCAGATGTTGACTGCCACACTGCAACCAAGTTTATCTCCAAGATTATATTGCTAGAGAAATTGTTGTGGGTAATGCAATCCAGCTCTCTCATCTTAAACAATGACAATGTTCTTATGGAGATTATTGGTGCTGCTAAGTGAAGCAAGCTGTAAGCAATGGTCTGCACATTTGCACTATAACAAGGTGCATCATATGAAACTTGCAGTGATAAGAAGGAATCAGACTTTATTTTCACTTTCGAAAAAGTATTCTTTTCTGAGTGTTAAGAGGACTGGACTATGCTGTTTACTTCATCAAATCTGATGTATGGTATGCATCTCTGGGATGAAAAGCAAGAAGAAGAGTAGGTGGAGATTGGGAAAAGCAGGAGAGTACTGCTTGAAGGAAATGGAAAGCTACTTGGGCAGAGCAGGAAATGTGAGAAAGAGCCTGCAGTAAATCCAATGCTAGGAGACTACGAGGAGAGCATCTCTTGATATTTCTTTTCTCCAACTTTGTCATTCTATATGGTCTTTTTCTCTGGATTAATTGGGTTGTCTTGTGCCTATGTCAGGTTTTTCATTTAGGACTGAACTAGGAATTGCACCCTTAGCAAAAAGTATAACAAAAATAAAATTAGCAAATAAACATAGAGGTCCCTTCCGGTATACTTTGGAACTCACGTGCATTTGCTAGTATAGGTATTGTGGGCTTTCAATGTTCTGATCAGGTTCACCTATTCCCTGTTTATTTTTTTATTCCTCGAGGGAGGGGAGCCTGTGCTTCCATGGATGTCAATGGGCTTTTACAACTCTGGTTTGTAGGAGATGATGGAGAAAATGTCTTGGGAGATGAAGGTAGCAGGATATTTTTCAGATCCAGAACATGTACTGAGTTTGTATCTTCAAAATCGATTATGTGACAGTGAGGGTGTTACCAGCAGACCTGATGAAATTTATTTACAAAGATTCTCTATTGAGATCTTACTTGTTGTACGATGTAACTCATGGAAGAGAACCTCATAGAGGCCGATCTGTTTCATATCAGAATATTCATGAAAGCACAATTTACTTTGCAATTATTGAACCTGCTGGAAAACGTGACAGCTGTGTAGCTTCGACTTTTGTTGGGGATTGAAGAGCATAGACAAGGCATTTTAGCTGTTTTATTGAAAGCCTGAAGAATGTGACCGGCATACCTTTGCTGTTTGGAATTGTGAACCTGCAAGGCAGAGTATCTTGCCGTTTGTTCTTATATTCAGAAGATATTACGCAGGAGACCTTTTCTAATCAAGAATCTTGAAAATGTTATGCGAAAGTATTTACAGTCCCTTGAGACTTTTTGAGGAAAATGAAAGAAAGAAGCTGCTATTTTCACCGCACTCACTTTCTCTCAGAAACTGTCTGGGCTTCCACCAGAAATGGTTTTTCAACCTCTGCTTAAAGACAATCTTGTGGCCAAGGGCATCGTGCTTTTATTCATCACAAGACTTTTCAAGGAGTACTTGGTTGATAACAGCCTTGATGATCTCATAGGACTGCTGAAGCGAGGGAAGATGGAAGACAATCTCCTCGAGTTGTTTCCAGTGCAGAAGCGTACTATGAGGCGGTGTGAGGTGGATTTGTGAAAGGACTCAACTGTTAAATTTTCTGCCCCATCTGTCTATCCAGTTATCACATTTGGCCCTTTGACATCGCCAGCAGCAGTACTCACATCCTTGTCTCATGCTATTGTTTTTATGCTGGCCCGTGTGGAGTCTGTACGACCTGTTGAAGCTGGAGAAACAGGCAAGATATTTCTACACTTTTCTACTGTTATTTTATTTAAAATTATTGTGAAATCGAACCACTTTTCCTGGCATTGATTTGTCAGTTGGATGTCATGATGGGAGTTTTCCCTTTCTGCTTGTTTCTTCTTGTTTTAGCTTTATCATTGACAGTATGTGGGTCGAAAGAATGCGTGTGCCCTCTCCTCCCTGAATGTTATGTTTCTCTTACTCGAATGATAGACCTTCGTCTATTTGTTATGTATTAATTCTTCTCTGCGATTGAGTTGCAAGTTATTATGTTGATCCACTAGTATTTTCGATATTATGGAAGAAAGTTACGATAACTATGAAGCTCCTCCCTAGCACCCAGGTTGTCTTTTGATGTTTTTTGTTAGCCCCTTCGCAAGTCCCTTTGATAACCTTTTGGCATCGAGAAAGGAAGGTCGTAGGATTAGTGTGATCCATGCTTGGGCTAGCCAGCTTAGAGTTTTGGTATTAAAACTTGTAGAATGAAAAGGTTTGTGTGCAATGTGTTTTCCGTCTCGCGGGTGTAGACTCTTATACTATCTTTCATCTTGTTTCTAGGCTTTTAAGGCCATCCTCAAGAAGTACCTTGACCATCCCTATCAACTTGAACCATAACTAGCTTTTCGGATCAACTAAGCTGGAGGTTTCATTGTGCGAATCAGTACCTCGTTGACACTAGAATAGTTTGGTCTAATCCCCTCTCTTAGAACGATTGATGATGGCGCTCTTTTTTTTTTTTTTCCTAACTTGCATTATTTTCTCCCTTGTATTGTTAACGCTATTAATTGATATTGGTCGGTTTTTATGCACGTAATTACCGTAATAGTTTGTGATGGAAATTTCCTTAAATGTGATTAATCTTCGGGAAAAACTCAGCTTTCATTTGATAGTCTTATGGATTCATAGCGGAAGGTTTTGTTTTGATAATGTCACTTAGAAGTTATGTTTGTATCTTTGTGTGACGGTTGACTGTGTTACCAAGGGTTGCCTTAAAATATGGTTGTTTTGGGAAATGGATAATTTATTTTAAATTAACCAAACATTAGTATTGTTGTAGAAGTTTGTAAATCTCTAGTGTTATAAAAATTTGTTGATGACATTATTGTATACTCTTGTTGGACGGAACTCCCTTCTTCTCTCGCATGTTTGCTACTAGCCTGTAAGACTTTGACCCTTCTTGGATGATTGGAAAAATCCTTGTAGTTAATGGTCAAAACTAGTATACTTTGCCTTCGCTTCGAAACTTATGTTGTGTGTATACTCTAATTGATTTCCGGTTTGAAACTCAATTATACATGGCTTTTTGTGTTAATTTCTGAAACCCGTGTTTCCCCCTTCTTGGGCCGATCAACTCTTGTTCTTTTGGAAAAATATTATTTTAGCCTATGCATTTGGTACCTTTGATAAATTTCTAGATGACTGGTATATGTATCAAATCTCAATCTTGTAATTATTGTTTAATTACTTACTTGATGGGGATTCTGTTTTTGCTAGATTGTTTGTTTTCTCCTTATAGGGCCAAGGGCCATTCTCTTACGATTGCTATA
Organism: Taxus wallichiana var. yunnanensis; assembly: GCA_018340775.1. Classification (NCBI taxonomy): domain Eukaryota; kingdom Viridiplantae; phylum Streptophyta; class Pinopsida; order Cupressales; family Taxaceae; genus Taxus; species Taxus wallichiana. The sequence continues at coordinate 300,937,465 of CM031241.1, forward strand.
CTTTCATTGTTATTACTCCTAACTGAAGTACAAGGTCTTCTCCTTCTTTGATTGGCATGATGAAGACTTTATTTTAGCTTGATGTGTTAATAGTGTTTAGAGGTTTGAACCAATTCTTGTAATAAAGTGCTTCCTTTTCGTGATATTGTTAGATAATAGTTATGGTGGTTTTGTGTAGCCTTATCTTGCTCAGTTCTCGTGAACTGACTCTTGTAGAAAATTTGCTGCAGATGGATCTTGCGTGTAGATGAGGGATAGATTTGTAGACTTTTGTCATCAACCTCAGTTGAGAAGATCCTTTGCTCGAAACCTTTGTATGTTGTTCAATTGTTGTTAACGTCCAGTGGAAAGTTTAAAAGAGGATTAATGTCTTAGTATAAAGTATTGTGGACTTTGTCATCTGAACTTTGGAAACCTTGTATTGTTTGACCATCATTGAAATTATAAGAAAATTTGGTTATTGTTGTTGAGTGACCTTGTTGGAGTATCAGTATTTTAAGAATTGATGTAATCTTGTTTGGTTCTTGTAAATGAGTGTTCTTTACAACCTTGCCTTGAGAATAAATTTTGAGTTAAACCTTGATATGACTTAGTAATAAAGTGTCATAAGTAAACTAACATGGGATTGTTTAATATACGGAAGTTAAATTAAAAGTTGCATTCAAATAAAGTAACGTAGGGGTCACCAACTTGAGAGCAAGAAATTCTCTAAGTAAACAAGGGAAAGACTATCATTGCAAGTAAACTTTATAACATGATAACCCTAGCTCCTCTAGTGAACATTATTCCTTTTATGGTAAAATTTGTAAAATGACCCTAAGGTGAAATGAAGCTGTTAATTGTTTCAAGATGATAAGATTTAATAAGCCGAGAAAACAAATTGGAGACCTCACCATCTTTCTCACCGCCATTTGGAAAGTAAATTTTTACTCCTCGTTAACACTTTTAGCGAAGCCTAAGTAAAGTTGTTGATAATTATGGTTAAGAGCCTAGCTTAAATTAAATACGTGAAATAACTAATGAGGTCCTAAAGATGTTCCATCTTGACCTTCTCCCTCTAACCCTTTTCAAGGCACCTTGTATCTCTTCTCTTAAGTGTGTTGAACTTAAAACCATGTTGTCTTGTGGACAAGAACGAATCTTAGTAGCGTTAGTGGTGAGAAGATGGCCTTGTGGAATTTAAATACTCTTTTTCTTGATATACGAATTAATCAAATAAATGTCATAATAGAGAAGATTTAAAGATAATTACTCAGTGTCAAAGGAATAAACTTAGCTTGGTAAGATGAATTGTATGAATCATACCTTGAGCATCCTTGAAAAACGTAAGCTAAGAATTGCAAGATGTCCTTTTAAAATAAATAACCCTCAAGAATATCTCATTGTGGTTGGCCCTAACTGTAAGTGTGTTCTGTAATTGGACTTGTATGTTGTCTTGTCAAAAAAGAAAAGTAAATTGTCCTTGAAAGGTGTGAATGTTTCCGTGCTGCCTTTATGGCCATCCTTGTATCAAGTTGTTCACAGTGTTAGTTGTATCCATGGTGACGACATGTTGCGTCATGTTATGTGTCAAGCAAGTCAAAAAAATTATCCTGTCTTTTATTGTGTTTTTTGTGTGTGGAATTTTCGAGTCGTTACACTTGGTATCAGAGTGTAGGTTCATGCTCTCGAACCTATGGGCCGGATTTGTGTTATATGATGATGTTACATGGTGGTGGTGGTGTTACATGATGAAACTACATGATGATGATGATGATGTTGCATGATGGTGGTAGATATTGGAAGAGTAATGTGGTATAAGCGTGATGTGATTATTGTCGTAATTGTGATATTGTGAATGCACATGATGTGTATGTCACTTTGTGCATGTTGATATGTTTGGGATGGGAGTATTCTCTCACCTTCTTGTGGATTCTATGAATAATTCACGTGTGAATTATTGTTTGTGATGTGTGAAAAGAATTGTAATGTGGATGACATAGTGTTGGAGCATTGTGACATATGGTGATATGTAGGTGTATCAATGTGTTGTATGACTAGATTGATGTTAAAAGAAATGAGTTGTATCATGATGTTTTTACCATGTTCTGAAGAAATGTGTGTACCACCTTGTTATGTAGCAATGGATTTTATGATGTGACGTACTATATTCATCGCATGTATGATTTGTGCAAATATGTAATGCTTCATGTTGTGATTTGGGGTCATACGGTGAGTGTATGAACCCTATCGTATGGTGATCATGCGCTTTGGGTGCGAGAATGTGGTAAAGTGATGTGTTACACTCAACGAATGTATGATTGTGATCTACCTTGTATACGTACCACCATTGTGTTAGTGATGTAGTTACATGTTATGTTGTGAACCTTACGCTAACCGACCCTGAGGGAAATCGGTAGAAGTGTATGTTGAGAGTGAGGAATGGTGTACCATGGGTCAATAACTCGAGTCAAGACTCGGTTTAGTAGATAACATGTGATTCTTTCCTCTCTCCCTATGTGGTTGCATGTATGCAACCTAAGTGCAACTATGACTATGTTTAGCCTTGTCGAAGTGGTGGCGGGATGATTCAGATGGAGGTTATGACAGTTGTATTATTGATATGTATTTTACGAGATGAGGCTCGATGTTCCAGTGCTTAAGACTCGTTGAGTACCCTGGTGGCTAGATAAGGCCACACAGTTATCGTAATGTGACATTATTATAAGTTGATTTTATTAAGTAAATTGAGCTTTTTACTTTATTTTGTAAGGACCAACAACTTTTCTTGATTGCAATGCTTTACAATTTTGGGCATTTCCTTGGTTTGTGGCACTAACATGGGGATTTTGATACTAACTATGGCTATTTGGCCATTTATTTTGCTTGAATTTGGGTCTTCTTTTGAATTTGGAATTTTTACCGCCTTGCCCAAGGCTTGTACTTTGCCACTGGCACTTTGATTGGATTGTTGTCTTGGTTCTATTGTCGTGATGTGTGGAATAGTGGTCATAGGATGCACCATGGATTGGTTGGACCTATGGACCCGCCGTTGTATGGGTATGCCTTCCCGAGGAGTTACATATAACTAGCAGGTTGTTGAACCACGTGTTATTATTTCACTTGGGTTAGGAGGTGTTTGAACTCTATGTGTCTTGGACCATAGGGTCAACCGGCCTCCTTGAGGGAGGCATAAAAGACTTTAGGGAGGCATAAGATATTTGAGGGAGGCATAAGAGACTTGAGGAGGCATAAGAGTTTGAGGAGGCATAAGAGACAGAGGGAGGTATAAGAGATTT
>CM031241.1:300940842-301055786 GCA_018340775.1 Taxus wallichiana var. yunnanensis
GAAGATCATGTTTTACTTTACCTATGGAATAACATCTCATGATCACACTTCCCAAGGACAAGCATCAATTATTGTTTTATTATAGTTATGTTTCAACAATTAGCTAAGGATTTGAAGGCTCTTAACAGGTAATATACTTCCTTTTTTATATAGGTTAGGTACCACTGAGTATCATTTACAACCAACTTAAGAGGTTATCCCTAACTAGGTTCATATGTCTTTCTTAATGAATTATGTAACTTGTTTGCTTTTATGGGCATTTGAATCCTCAAGAGACCCCTAGTCCCTGTCTTGGGAATTTACCTCTAATAAATTTATCACAAATCTCATATCATACATCCATTTCATAGAAGGAAAAGAGGGAGGACAATTTAGATTAGTCCATTGTTTAAAGAGCTAAGGTTCACATTAGAGTTTACAAAATGTTGATCCCTTTTCTCACCACAAGATGGTTTAAACACGCTATACAAACAATCTTAAATCTCACCTTTATCCAAGAACATCATCTTACGGATACATTCTCACCAACTACTCATAAACTAAAATTTTTAAGTTTCAGTAATTAACTCTTAAAGATGACTTATAAGGTTAGTTGGCACTCTTCACCACTCAATATGTGTGTCGAGACCAAGACGATTTTACATTATATTTAATGTTGGTTTACCATGGAGTACTATCTTAAGAGAACACATTCTCCTTACTACACACATGATTACCTATCCTAAAAGGGAACCACGTACCCAAGAAAAATTTTAACCATGTCGGGTTCACAACGATTTTGCTAAGCATACGAGGATATGATGATAAACTAAATCTTGGGCTCCTTTTTACTTAGCTAGAATATGTCATTGAGTTTAAATATTTAAGTTAATTTTAATGTCTCATTTTTCTCCGCTAAAAGGAATGACACATGATGGTTAGTTATGCATGAATTTTGTACTAGGTTGGATTGTTTTCATTTAGATATCTTTATTACATTTAAGGTGAGAAAGACAACACACTAATTATTTAACCATCAATTGCACAATCGAAGTTCTCTATAATATGTTAAATTTCATTTCATTTAACATATATATATATATATATATATATATATATATATATATATATATATATATATATATATATATATATATATATATATATATATATATATATATACTCAATCCCTTTTTTTTTTTTGTTTCCATACATATATTTGAATCAAAATGACACCTATAGTTAAATGAACATTTCCCAAAGCACCCCTAAAACTAGCATCTCATACATACTACCAAACTTCAATAATAAGTCTTTCAATACATTACAAAAATTTGGTTCAGCCTCTATAATTACATTGTTTCAAATATAAATTACAATAATACACAACGAATTACAACCATATTGTTTCATCATCTTATATACATCCCTGTAAAACCATATGAGCATAAAATTAGTGACAAATCGTTAGCATGGTGTCCACTTAAATCTAACATAATTAACATTTTCAGTTTGCATAATAATAATAAATTGTACACTAAAGGAGAGGGTTAGAGACATATACATTTTATTTCATTTTACTTCATTTCTTAAGCAATGAGAGAGAAAGAAATAGGAAAGAGAGAGAAGAGAGAGAAACATTATTTTACCATTGCCAATCAAATTTCACACAAGTCACAAGATAGAGTTTCAAGCAGTTATTTACAATTGTTAATAAGTTTCTACAATGGTTTTCTAACTTGACTAGGGTCCTATAACTTCCTTTTACATTTTCCTACTAGTTGCAAAGATGCCCAAATTTTATCTTGGACGCTAAGAAAGTGTGTTCAAAAACTATCTTCCAATACGAAAATTCATGATAGGTGAATTCTTACATGTCCACCTATATACCAAGAATCCATAGGGACTGATGGGATTCAAAACTAGCAAACGTTATACTATTAGCGAATGGATTTTCAAAGCCGTCGGTCATGTAATCGCCAAGTTTGACCTAGTCAACAATGACCAGAGGCTAAAGAAACACCTTATCCAAACTAACAAGGAATGTGTTTTTCCCAAACCAAAGGTTTCAGGAAATTGTCTAGTAAAAGTACTAGGGGTTTGTGAAGGTAGAAAAGCATTTATTTTTGTAGGGCACACACAGTGAGCCGACACAAAACCCAATTTTTCAATTTTAACAACTTCCTAAAAGTGCAAAATGAGGTAATGGGGCTCCTAGAGGAGCGGCGGAGAGAAGTACAAATAGTCTATTGGGGTCAATTTAAATCTTTATGAGACTCTCCTCATAATAAGGAGCACATACGATGTTGAAACCTCTTTTCGGGGTTTCGAAGGTGGTTTTGTGAGTCTCCCAAAATCATGATTTACTGGTTTTTACAAGGAAACAATCAACATATTTACAAGGAACTCAACCTCAACTTGTCAATAAAAAGGTGTTATATTAATCTAGTTTATTTATGAATTTTGTTAGGTCATCTCAAAATGAGGGTTTAAGTCCATGGTTGACTACCAAGGGATTATTTGGATTGCGCAAGTTATGGTATGCCATTTTATTGTTTTGAAAACAAGTTTATTTAAAACAAACAAATATATGATAATCCTACAGTTTAAAATTTATCTCGCTGTAAATGGAAAACTAAAGAACAAGAATTATGATAAATAAGGATATATGAACCATGCCTTAGGGTAAAACGAAGCCGGTCAAAAGTGTGGGACTCAGTTTTGCGTCATAATTAGGCATTTCATCAAATGGTTACATGCATCCACCATTCCACCATTGCATTTTATTCAAAGATTATGCCTGAGGCGTATCAAGAAGCCTTTCTGGTAGTGGTTTCTCATCACCATCTTATACTTTCCCAGGCCACTTATCTCAGATTCATGATCACCAACTCAGGTTTTTTCACCGACATGGAATAGGGTATACACCCACTATTGTGGAGCTGCAAAATAGATTTTTCCATTATCCTTTCATCGAAGTCAAAATTCTATTTGAGAGCTCTTATTTTCACACACACTGACTGTATAGTTGTGGTGGCAAGGGTGAACTGGTTGGTTTCATCTACAGTCCTTTTGTGGTCAGGTAATTGGTACCTACAACATCGCCCAAACATGACCTTTCCATTCTGCTTTGATGGGAGTGCATACCCTATTCCAGAGATATAATATTTTATTTTATGTGCAGACCATGTTACAGTAAGTACCACTTCTCACCATATGCAACCAACAGGTGTCCAACCTGACCAGTTCAACTTTGCTAGCATAGTCACCTCCAGCGCGAAAATAGTAGCTTTAAAATAGGGTATGGACATCCACCAACGCATTATGGAGAATGGGTTTTTGTCAGCTATTTTAGTTGAAAGTGCTCTGGCAGATATGCCTTTAGAATGTGGAATCATGCTTAAGGCATGTGAACTGTTCACCAAAATGCCTGAAAGAAACGTGGGCTCCCAGAGGGGTGTTTTGTTGTAACCGTGGATGGAGGGTGCAGCGATTATCTAAATTTTCATCCTCTGACTACCCTTTTTCACTAACTTTCTCCTTAGCCTCCATCTCAGAGGACCATTTCATGTAGCTTTCCTTAAGGAAAAGGATTGTTTGTTATGCTTCTATATCTTTTACCACATTTGTCGTTACGGAATAGCCTTTACTTCTCATTGCCCTTACGATAAAACTTCCAGTTGTCATCCCCATAGCCAAAGCGTTCATACCGATTTCTGACAGTAGTCTCGGTGATAGTAAAACATTTGTGCCAGCAGCTCTCCATTGTATTGCCTCTCTGATCAGTTTTGCTCGATGATCCATTTTAATGAATCAATATCAAAGACTGGTAATCAATTAACTTAGAAATTATGCCACCATGTGTCCAATCCCTGCGAACTTTTCAACGTTAATTTGTGTTTCTCCATGGTTAAGGCCTTTGGATCTTAATTAAAGTGCTTGTATGCAAAAAAATGACGAGTCTAAAAGGCCACTAAGGATGTATCACTCTTCAAGTTTCGTTATGCGTGTCTTTACCCTACCACACTGACAACCCATACCCATTTCTACACACCATTTAATGCCTATGGAAGAAAATTCAGGCCAACTCATTCTCGTACCAATTTAAGAAAAAAAGATCCATTGTTATTTGCATGGCAGGGAAGAAATATATCCTTCTTTCCATCAACCACCTCTCAAAGGCATTAAAACTCATTTACTCCCATGTAAGGCTTCCATTCCCACCACATCATTTGTCATAATGTAAATATATGTATTTTAATATTATTTTATTTAATTTATAATTTTTGTCTTATTTCTTTTACTTCCCAATTTTTTTGTTTCATAAATTATTTATGTTCATTTATTTGATTCGGTCGATTTAAATAATATTTTATTAACTAATATATCTTGTTTAAATTTGTTTATTAATCTCCTTATTATTATTATCCAACCAATGTGGAGAAGAGAAATAAATAATGAGGATGGAAATTGGTTTCCATTGAGGTGCTCAAAGCTTCAAGTAAGATAATACGACTAAGATCTAATAGCTCCATGAACATCCAAGAAATTGGAGGAATGCACTCTTGTATCGACAACCAAGTATAAAGGTGGGATCCACACTTCATTAGTTAAGGGTGAAAAAGAAGGACATTACATAATGACCATTAATGTAGTGCCCCTCAAATCTAGTTGTAAACGACTGGAAGACCTGTTGGACTTCACGTGAAGGCACGTGGTCCACTTGGAAAATGCATGAGTAACCTCCCATTTTTTCCAACCTATCATTTTCCTTGCACAAGAATCCAAGAACTTTATTTGGAATCCAAGGCGTGGATCACGTTGTAATGCAGGTTAACGTTGGTCATTCAGCAGCAAGTGGATAGTTACAACAAAATAAAAAGAATAGGGAACTATGATGAACAGAGCTCTCTAGAATAGTCACCTAAAATCATTTTTTATTCATCCCTGCAGACAGAAATAAATCATACCCAATATCTCCTCATATTACTATCTACAAATCGATTGAAATGGGTCTGTATCTATACTGAAGTAAGGTTAAATGATCTCTGAGAGGGAAGAAAATACTGTTGCCACTATTTTTTCTGATGAATATGTAAATAATACACACAAAGATGATACAGGGAGCTATGACTCGATCTACAAGGACTATTGTCAGGAATGGTGGCCACAAGGAAGCATCATTCCTCGCTTTGGAAACAATGCCTAAGAAGGATATTTGTTGTTGGGTTTCTCTATGTACTCTTCATTCTTCTGGCATTCAGTACAAAATGGCTTCAGGTTTCAGAGAAGTTCAGAGCTATATCTTGGACAAAAACAATAGTTGGGGATAATCTAGAGCCCACTCCATGGCACCCTTTTCCAACCAAAAAAATTATCATCAGATGGCAAGTATCCACGAGCTTCACAGATTTTCTAGTGCTCCTACCTGACCTACAGTTTTCCACTGAGGTTCATCCACTCATACCTGATTAAGAATGATCTATTTCAAAATAAAATCAATCCTGCCCTGCATTTTTCCAGTGGATTCACGAAGATCTTGCTCAATGGAGGGTGTCTGGAATAGGAGAAAACAACATCAAGGCTTCCAAAGAATTTGTTTCCTTTTGGGTGGTCTTTGTATGTGGATCTCTACTATGCATGTGTGCAAAGCAGAATGATGTTCACAATTTGGGGATTATTGCAGCTCTTGGAATGGTATCCTGGCTTGGTGCCTGATGTGGACCTAATGTTTGATATGTATGGATTTCTTAGTCATGTTGGCTATCTTGAGGGAGCTCCAAACTTTATTGTCCAACACCATTTAAACATGTGGTTTTATTTTTGGTTCGGTGCAAAATGGGTTCATTGGGAAAGCTTGAGGATTTCGAGAAAAGGAGAAATGGTAAAATTGTGGATGCTCATGATTTGTTCGACAAAATGCTTAAGCAAGATACCAAATTGAATCCTAAGGGATTGACCGACTTCGCTCCTCCGAGGCATGGTTTATCTCTCCTTATCTTTCATAACTCTCGTACTTTAGTTTTTATTTGTAACTTAATATAATTTTAAAATATTAGGATTATAATACATTTAATTGTTTTATATTAACTTATTGTAAAACAATAAAATGTCGTATCATAACTCACAAAATCAAAATAACCCTTTTGTATTAAACCATGAACTTCAACCATCGTTCTGAGGTGATTTAGAAAACTTCCTGCCCAACTAGATCTCTACAATATTATTTTATCGACAAAACAAAATTGACTTCCCATTAAAATGCTGACCATCTCCCTGTTTAAATAGATAATTTTGCATTTTTTAGAGACTCGTTAAGTACCCTTCGTAACTCCAAAATTGGGATTTTAAGCTTCATTCATGTACCTGGTTATGTGAGGAGTCACCTTAACCTTTGGTTTGACCCCGAATGAACATTTGTGATATTTTGATGCCATACTAGGGAGAAATGTTACACTGTTTTGTAGTTGTAAGAAGCTACTAAAACTAAAAAGTTGGCTTTCGTTTTGAACCACCATTTGAAACGTAGATAGAAAAATTGTTATCTATCTTCGCAAACCTCTATTGTTTTTATTAGACAATTGCATGGAATTTTAGTTTAGGGAAAAACACTTTTCGGATAGTTTGGCAATGGCATTTGTAGAGGCCTCTGGTCATAGTTTGACTAGGTCAAATTGGACCAATTAAGACCGTGGCTTCAAAAACTTTTCGTCGTTTGAAAACTGTTTTCTAGTTCTAAGTTTCATTGACTCTGTTGAATTCTCCTTAAATAGGGAGCTTGTAGTAATTTTCGATGCGCGTTCATCCATCGAACGTCGCTTTTGATGTGTTTTTCTGAGCCCTCAAGCTAACTTTTAATCATTTGCAACTAGTTCAATTATGACTAATGGCCCTAGAAAACTAGTCGTCAAACATAAACCATTCACCAATTCCAAATTCTATCAGTTGTTATGAACTCTTGGTATATAAGTGGACATGTATAAATTTAATCGTGGTGTGTTTTCTCATCGAAAGACCACATTTGAAAGTGGTTTCTTAGCCTCCGAGCCCGATTTGAATGTTTTTGTAGTTAGCAAGAAAATGTAAAAATAGAAAGTTGTGGGACCCTCGTCGGGTTGCCAAACCAGCATGGAAACTTTTGACACATGTAAATAACTATTTGAAAAATCTATAGTGTAACTTGTTGTGTGAAATAGAACTTTTGATAAAATGGTGTTTTCTCTCTTCCTTCCTCTTTCTCTCTCCTTGGTTATGAAGTGAAATGAAATGAAATGAATACATGTCCCTAAACCTTTTCTTTCGAATGCAAATTGTAATTATTATTATATGTAAATGGGAAACTGAATAATGTTAATTATGTTAGATTAGGGTGGATGCCATGCCAGTGATTTATCAGCTGATTTCATCCTCACATGGTTTTACAGGATGCAAGAATGATGGCGAAAAGGTGATGTGTAATTCATTATTTATCATTGTAATTTATATAGTTCATTGTAAAATGAATATATGTATAATGTAGTCTCATGTTACAGAAAAGTTATATTTGAAAATTTGCTAATATGTATGAGATGCTAGTTTTTAGGGACATCTAGGAAATGTGTATTTAATCATAGGTTCAATTTGATTCATAGTACGTATGGTAAAAATGTTTGATATATATATGGTAAATGAATTTGAAGTTAATATCTTGTAGTGCATTTTCAATGTTCAATAAATGATTAATTAATCAGCTTGTTGTATTCTTACCTTGTAAATGTAATAAAGAAAGTTAATCGAAACACTCAACCCTAGTATATTTGTGCATAACATGTCTTCATGTGTGATCCTTCTTACCATAGAAGATATTGAAACCATAGAATGAACTTAAACTTTGCACTCAATGGAACCTCCTAGTTAGGTAAATAAAACCCCTAGTTGGAGTTTACCATCATAGTCATTATGTTTAGTGACCTTTTCGTGAACCCATTTTTTAGGAATGACATTTTCCAACTTTATCTGGAGTATGTGGTTTCCTCCTAGTTTTGGTAACTCGCGAGGAGAATGTCCTCTCTTCATGCCCGACACCATGTTGAGTGGTGAAGACCACCTTGAAAGTCACCTTATGAGTCCTTGTTCGAAGTAACGACTATGTAGTGTAGCCTTACCATCTTTGGAGTAAGTAGAGCTAATACTCCCTTAGTATCCTTTTGGATTGCCCAGTCTTACGAGATTAGATTTAGAAAATTGTCTTCATCAGCAAATGAAGTCCATGTTGGATCTAGATGACATAAATGGAGATCGTGAAATAGTTGTTCTAGGTCTTAAACTCTTGTTAATGAACTCCTTAGTCCCTCTCAGTTAAATGTGTTACCTTGGTTTCTATCAACATAACACCTTGGTATTTTCTTGAAGGTGGTTTAGCATAAATATGTCCTCTCGCCTTAAACTCATATATAGTTGAGGCATAGATCCTTAGGTGCAATTGGAATTAAACCAAACCTCATCTTATTAGGAGATAAACTTGGGGTTCATGTGTAGTTTTTAATACTTCCCATCTTGTACTTATTCAAGATGTTAGACAAGTACTTTTGTAACTCTTTTGGTATAAAGTGATGCCAATAATGAGGCCATAGGGCCACGCAAGAGTAAAGTATATAAGATTACAAATGAGATTTGAGGTTAGGATTAATGCCACTCTTGGAGTCCTTATCACTCAATTAAAAATTTCATGTATTACAAAGAATATGAGTTTCCTTGGTGAGATCAAACTTCGGGAAAAACAAAAGATATATATACAATCTAAATGTAATTTCAGGTTGTGGGAATGTTGAATCGGTAAATAAGGTTACCGTGATCAAAGAATGTTAATGGGAAAAAGGTATCTTGAATCTAAACCACCCCCTTAAAACCTAATATTCTTTCTGACATCAAGTCAAATTCACTTGAGTTGTAAGGGTAAAATTTAGATTTTAATAAATGTTCGAGAAGAATATACTTAACATAAGAACAATATAATTAAGCACTTTATATGCAATTTGAATTATGCCAAATAAGTATGTAAGTTATGGAAATTTTGTAAAGGATAAAAAGGCCAACTTAAAATGGTCGAACTGTAAATTAATTGTGGAATGAACTTAAGAATCTGTAGATGGAAAAAGGATAAAGTTTTCCTTGCACAATAATGTTCTTGGAATGTTGATCGTAACTAAAATGCAATTAAAGAAATGATGTGTTGTGGGTTGCCAATCCTTGAGTCCTTTTCTTGTGGTTGGGTCATTGCTAGTATTCATTCATTGGGAAAAGTGTGGCATCGACATGTCTATGGTGTTGTCATGTGTCTATGTGAGTCGACGAGTTGTAAGTGTCATATGCGCGCCTTTAGTATTCTTTGCTTGGAACCCTTATGGCATTGTGTAGTGAGCAATGTAAGTCAAAAAAATTATCCTAGTATTTTTATTGTTTTTTGTGTGTGAAAAATCGGGGCTTTACAATTAATATCAGCTAGATAAAAACAATTTGTATTTTATTCTATTTTCTTAATTAAAATATGAAAAAAAAAAATCATTATAGTGATCCACATGTCTAGATGACTTATAGATATATTTTTATTGTTTGAAGGTTAAAATTTATAAGTGATTCTTATTGATCAACTTATATTTTCACATACATAACATCTCATAAGTTATAAAAGAATTATAACTCTAGTCTAATGGATTATGAAACATGGCACAATCCCATGTTCTAATGTATGGGGACCATATTAAAATGACTAACATTACTCTTTACAATTGAAGTTGATACACTTTCTCCCATTTTTCTCTTTTCAACTCAAACAACATTTCCTTAAGTGGCATTTCAGAAACACTATGTTTCATTGTTGTAGGATATCTAAAATATATGTTTTATTTAAGTGATCTGTTATCACCGAATCACGGGTAACCCTGTGTTTATACAAGTGCATATACTTGAACTCACGGTGTGATTGGATAACATGGGTACTATCTCCAAGTTGTGGGACTTGCTACTTGAGATAGACCTCAGAGAAAGTTGGTTCTTGCTCCTAAACTACTCCGCCACAATCTACTCTAATGCGGGATAAGCTAATTGTTCTAATCTAAATTTCCAAGGGACCAGGGAGAGAGAATGCACAAAATGAAATCCTACACTAAAGCGGTGATACACCAGAAAAGGAGGGTGTGAGAGTATTCTCCAAATGTGTGAAATACAGAAGCAAAGTGCACACTAGAAGAGGTGATGACAGGTTCTCCATAATCTAGCAAAATGCATTCACAATTATATTCCAAGCATACACAATGATAATGGATCCTGCAAGAGCATAAAATAGACACAATATTCTTGTAGAAATATTAAAGGGGCAAGAAGAATGCAAGAAAACACAGCAGGGGAAGATACATCCACAAACTTGTATTTTATTGCTTCATGATATGCACAGTTCAATCTATTACAAGATAAGGGCTTGGATCACCATGCAAGGAGTCCACTACAAGGGCCTGTAGCACATTGGCTTCACAAAGAAATTTGATTCATAGAGCTTTGCTACAAAGAACTCCCTCCTTACAATGAACCCAACACTCCAATTTATAGAAAAATGAGAAGGAAAGAGAAGGAAAATGGAAATCCCGAAATCTATCCTTCAACCACCTATAAGAGGTATTAAATAGAGTGAAATGATTTTAAATTACTTGCAAAAGGCTCCCCATACTGTCCCATGTGCTGCAGGAGAGAAAGAATGATGACCATGCCTCTTAATTGCACTCTCAACTACCAAATAAAACATTGTTATGAACCCGGCCACGTTTTCTTAAAAATATCAATCAATTTCTCATCAAATCTAGAATTTATTTATTTCTGTGCATCGGGCTCAGAGCCATGATTCCAACGGTACCAATTTTGTGCGATTTCGTTGAGAAATGCAAAAGTTATGGCCTTCTGAGTGCGGGCAGCTATTTTGGGTTCTGGCGGTGTTTTCGTCATTTGACAGAAATGAGCATTAACTAACTGAGCCGAATATATTTCCTTCATTTAAATATACCTACGTCTTGCTCGTTCCAGAAAGTCCAATTTTATGAAAATCGGAGCTCGGAGTCAAAAGTTATGGCCGTTTGAAGTTTCGGACCAAATGTTGACTTTTCTTCCTTGTTCATGCGGCTAGCCGTCCGGCTTTGCCGCAGGCCCCACGTGTCCCTTTGGCCTAGATGTCTCAAAGCATTTAAAGTCCCCCTGTTTCGGCTGAACTAGCTGGTTCATGTACTTTGCATACTCTTGTCCCATTTGTCCCGGACTGTTTGGGACAAATTTTCCCGATTTTCGGTTTCGGCGGTTCGCGTACTTTGTCCCAACTATCCCGGTGCGAAAGTTCTCATTTCAGCCGATCCGGCCGGTTCACGTACTTCGTGTACCTTTGGCCCAACTGTTCCGGGCTGCCTTAAGTCTTTTCGGCCGACTCGCGTCCTCCACGTACTAACCGCCCGAGGATGTCCCACTTTCAAGCTGTTTGATCAGTTAGTCAATTTTTTCCATTTTTGGCGATTCAGATTTCGGCGTCCCAAGCGTCCCGACATCCCACTTGTCCCAAATCTTTTTTGCGCAGAGACCGCCTAGTGGCCTTTCGGCTGGTTCGCGCCCAGATGTCCCTCATGTCCCAAGGACCGCTTAGGACTAGGACTTAGCCATTTTTCATGATTTTTTCTGGCCCGAGCTTGTTTTTGCAATTTTTTCACATTTTTTTAAAACTTGTTGGGTTTTCTTCTTGGACAGAAGAGTTAGAAAGAACCCGAGGGGACCCCAGAAACATGATTTTTTGCCTTGAATCAATATAATTGCTTGGGACTAAAGAATTTGATGCATGTTATCAAAATTACCTTGAGGGGTGAATTTTGGATAACAATGACTTAATATCAATTTCAGTTTCCTTATAGCTGATCAGATAATAACAACTCACATGTTTTCATCTTACATTTTTTTAGTCATTTTGTCGATAAGAAGATATTGTGATGCGGTTCTAATTAAAATCCTTGAAACTAATTCTTGTAAAGTGAGTCGATTTATGCCACATGGAGATGCCTTAAAGGTCAACCAAATCCTTTTGTTTGTTACTATGAGAAATTAACTATGTAGATAAATTCCATCAATCCCAAAAATGTCTCTTTCTTTTTATTGTTATATAAGGGCATCAATCATACTCGATACAAAATTCACCAACCCCATCCAAACTACATAGAAAACACGTGTATGATCATAAGCATTATGGCATGAGTTTGATAGTAAAAAGGAATATATGTCATATTTTTCCTACCATTTTCCTTAGTTTTTTTCAATTCCTTAATTTTTAAAAAATATTTCATTGAAAAAGAAAGTGTGTTTTTCAACCTGAAATTTCTCTTTATGCTTGTGATTTGATTCATTGACTTATGTTGTAGGAATTCATCCATTTAGCAACTCACCTACTAATAGAACACATCATACCTTTCCAATGAAATATATTTATGGAAAAACAAAAATAGTTAACCTTTTACCGATGTGACAACTCGACATGTTAATTCCTATGCATGCATGCTCATGTATGTTATCTTTGATGGGAATGATTAGTGAATTTTGTATAGAGTGTAGCCGATACCAACCTTTGACATCATGCCAGAGCTATTACGTCAATCAAGAATTTGACTTTTTTCATTTTTCCATAAATATATTTTAGTAGAAAGCTATGTTGCATTCTATTAGTAGCTATGTTGGTAACCGGATGACTTCCTATAACATCAGCTATACTCTATACAAATGAGTTGAACCCATTGAAAATACATAGAAAAATGCATGGTCATAAGAGTTTTGACATGGCCATGATAGAGATAGGAATAGAAATCATATTTTTCCTCCTATTTTCCTTATTCTTTTATCAATGCCTCGATATTTATAAACTCTTTCATTGAATTCAAATAGAAAATTTTAAGGAACCCATGAAAAAATAACTTATAGAAAGGGTGGTGAATCTTGCTTAGGATGGTGGATCTTACAAAAATGGTTATCATGACTATGGAAAAAATTATAAAAATGGTTGTAGATGTAAAGGTGATTCTTACCTAATTTTTCTAAATTTAAAAATATTTTGACAAATTTAAATTATCTAATATATTGATGGTATGAAGTGCATTATATTCATTCCTTATTTAATCCAAAAAATATATTGAGTTATGAAATTTAGACCCATTTAGTCCAATCCTTCCTAGGATTAAACCTTGACCATTTATCCATTAGCTACATATTCCATGAAAATTTGGGAAAATCGATGATTCTCAAGCCTTCTATGCAAATCCTATTAGAAATGTATCACATCCATTGATCCCTTGTAGTGTGTCAACCTCCTAAGTTTATTTTGATTTGGAGTCTTTTTCTTTAGTCTTTCTCTACTTTGAAACTTTTCAAAGCTTTTCCAAAAGGAATCCCAATAAACCTTTCATCTTGTATACTAAGAGAATATTTTTCTATATATACGCATATGATTTTCACTCCTTGGGAAATGTGGGATAATTCTTAAATTGAAAATTACAAAATCCACCATTGTTAAGGCTCCAAATGACTATTAGTTGAACCAATTTAAACCAAGATGCAAACAATATATTTTTATGGCTTAAATGGTTCAAATATTTCCTTAATTAAAATATATCACATAGAATAGAATCCATATTATAATTTTAAGCTTATATAATCATTTAATTGAGTAGATGGTTACTTGAATTGGTGTCTTTAATTTATTTGATCATATCAACACACACTCACATACATGTGCATATATACATACATACATATAAACAAACATATACATACACATAGATATACATATACGTCCATGTATACATATACATATACATATACATACATACATATATAAATGGAAAATTTAATAAAATTTCAAATTTTCCTTCTAAAATGTTGGTGATGTTTATCAAAGGACCCATAAATTCTTGGAGATGTAAACATGCTTTAAAATATTGTCTTGTCAATTTGAAGGTGGTTCATTAAGAAAATATATTTATATTAGAATTTATTTGGCTATGCGAGTGGGAAATAGTAACATTTGTGATGATTTTTAGCAAATCTTGGGCATTCATATGGTGTCCAAATAGCCAAATGGGACTTTCAAAATCTCTAAAAATAGCCAAATTACAAATATTAGCCACTAAAATTTCTCCGAATTAGAAATTGTGCTTTTCAACCAAAATTTCCTTAACACACATGATTCAAGAAATTGACATATGTTGTAGGAAATCATCCATTTATCATATTATCTACTAACAGAACATAACATACATTTCCAATGATATATATCTATGGAGAAAAATATTATTTAAGTATTTTTATTAACTCAATTTAATTATTACCTCCTATTGACCACTTTTTGTCACCATAATGGATGAGAATACAAATTTCTTTCAGATTCCTTTTTTTTTAGTGAATGGAAAATGAGCAGTCATGGAACAAGTGGGGATCGGGTTGTAGAGTGCCCATTTCCCATATAGGATGTTATTCTAGTTTTTTCATCTTCACCACAATCATGCATCACCTCTTACGAACTATTATAGGGTCCTGAAGAATATAGGAATGGAATTATACATTGGAGACAGTAAAAACCTGGAACTAACAAGGAATCATGTTTGATTTAAACAAAATTATTAAGAATGGAAGTAAGTTACAGCTTCAAGATGATCATTATCTTCATTTATTACAGTTTTCTTAGTTCCAGATGATTAGAAAAGGTACAAAGAGTTTATTATCAATTCACTTATGATTATGTCCAAGTGTATTATATAATTGAGTTTTGAGATGTCCATTCGGTTATGGAATTAAAAGAAACAACAAATAACTCATTTCATAAAATAATTGTGTATATTCATAAGGAAGTTTTGTAAAATTTCCCAACACAAGCCATGGGATATAACCATAGAAAGAAATAATGAATATACATTTGAAACTAAAAACATAAGGAAGAAAAGGCCGCCCGTCATTTCCGAAAGATGAATCCCCTTACTTGATGATCCATTGTTGCTCCAATTGCTCCATATTTAGCTCTAAAACACTTGAAAGAGAGAAAGAAATAAGTATTAGAGCTCTGGGGTTCCCCTTAAGTTTCAATATTCTTGAGTTGTCAAATATTTTTTCATTTTAATTGCATCAATATTTTCAAGAGGTTATATGAATTAAGATCGATTAAGATGAAAAATGCATGATACCAAGAAATAGAAATACATTGGCACATTTTCAGCCCTCATAAAGGATCAAAAATAGTTATGAGCTTAATTTTTCCTTTACTTTTTCTATATTTATCAAGCATAATGAACAAGATGTTGCAACCATGCAATAACATCACATTCTAAAAATAAAAAAATGAAAGGAAATAAAGTTAATTGTTTTCGTTCATATGCAATAATGAGAAAGCAAAGTGCAGTGGTCCTATCAAGACAAGAAATAAAAGAGTTTTCTTTTTTATTATTCATGGATAGGACTAAAAATCTGAATGAATATTACGGGATTTTCTACTAAATCAGAAATGTGAAGATACATATTTTACCCGTAATAAAGTAGCAAATGCATATGTTGTGCCACCATGAAACTAGTGAAGTTTTTAACTAAATCCATGAGTAAATTAAAATTTGAATGTGAAAAATAAATATTTTATGAAATTATATCAACAAGAATTAGCCAAAGTTGTGAAGGAGCTCAATGTTTTGGTTTTTATACAAAAGAAAAATACAAAGTTTCGGAGAAAAAAACCTCATCATGGCAGCCATAAATTTTGCAAAGAATGTAAATATTTTGAATAAAAGTTACAGCCATTAAATCCAAATATATGGGTCGTGTCCTTTTCAAAACCCCAAATTTTTCAAAGTATCCATCAACTAGAAATGAAAACAAATGCTTACCTCATGGCCATAGCCAAATAGAGAAGGTGAAAAGTAATAGGACTGAAATCTTCAAGCTTGGGTCAAGCTTCAAAAACATAGCTCAAGCCTTCAAGAGTCAACACAATGAGATAAGAAATCATGACAAGATGAGAATGAGACAACACAACTAAACCGAGAGTAAACCATGCAGAGCTCAAGAAATACAATAGTGTTGAGCTAAGAGATCAACATGTTCTAGCTTTAAATTACACATCTCAAACTCTTTCAACACGGAGAAATCAGAAAATTGACAACTCTAGCTAGATTATACAGATGGAACCCACCAAAATTAGGGTCGAGCAAGTGAAAAATCACTTCAAGAAAGTAAATATCACTTGAACAAGTAAATATCACATCGATCATAGGAGAAAATCATTGAAAAGCTGAATAGAGATAAAATATAGAGCAAGATGCACATCTCAAGCTCAAAAACAATGGCGGCCAAACACAAATAAAATTGTGGCATTCAACGAGAGAGCTTGAATGAGAAACCATGGTGCCAAACAAAAATCATATCAAGCTCCAAAGAAAGTAGGGGATCCCAACTAGAACTCAAGCTCTTCAATCATGACAACCACAACAAAAAATAATGGTTTCAACACAAGCAACACCTCTTAGATAAATCAAAAAAATATAAATGTCAAATGAAAATCATTTTTAGGGTTTCAACCCTAATGGATGATTGGTCAATAATAAGTGGCCTAACTATGGTCAATTTTGACCACGGTTTGGGAAACATATTACCTTTTAACTTTTAGGGAAACTTATTATTTTGAAATTTTACAACATGATGGGGATGTATGCATTTTCCCAAATCAATTAACTAATCATGTGTTCCCAAGGTCAAAAGGAGACCATCATTTCCTTAATTTTTGCTAGAGACAAAAATAGTTTCCTTATTTTTGGCAAATAGGAAAGGTTGACCAAGTTCAAGAAAGAATATAATGTCATGCAAACTTATAAATCATGTGTTTAATAATAATATTATGATTATTATTAAATAATTATAATTTAATAGCAAGTGTCAAATTGTGAAAAGGAGAGATATAACTATATTTGTGTCCAACTAACATCCCTAACTAAAGTTTTAAAATCAAAATGAGGTGTTCCTTTGAGATAGAGAGTTGAGTCGGACTTAGGTCCTAAGAGTAAACCGAGGTGAACTAGGAATAATTGGAGGAAACTTAAATGTTGAGAAGTTCTAGCTCCACTTCGTCTTCTTACCTTTGATAATTTTAATAGGCTTGCAATTTTTTCATGCCAATGTTATGGAAATGTTTTTACTCCAACACCTATTTGATCCAATAAAAGACCAAATTCATCCATTTACAAGCTGAATTGAAGTGTGTTACATGAGTTCATTGGTATGATTAAGTGAATGTCTTATTTCCTTTCCATGTTTATGAATCTCATCACTTAATTAAGATGTATTAAATCTCTTTAGAGGTAATTTTAAGTGTATGTATATTTTTTTATTAGTTTGTAAGTGGAAAAGACATCGAAGTGGCCATCCCATGCTAGATTAATATCTTGTTCATGCCTTTTGTGAAATTCAATAAATTAGATAATGTAGTGAAATTTTCTAGTCTTTAAGGGTTTAATAGTGTGCCTTTGTCAGTCATAATTCTCTCAAACACCGGTGTATCACCTTACTTTACATTTATTTTTGTAAGTTTAATTTATTTTGAAAGGAACGATAACTAAATCGTACCAAGCAAAGAACACAGATGCTAATCAAACACCACGATTAGTGAGATGAAAGTAATTTTCTAGAATAACTTTACATAAACCTTTGCAAACAAATGAGAAACAATATCATATATTATTATGGAACTCAATGTAATACATTGAGAATGGGCCTTGCTTAAATAGGCAAGGAATAACAATCTGAGAACTAGTCAAGGTCATAGATCAAGCCATAAATCAAGGAAATAACTAGTCATCAAAGAACTAGTCAAGACCATAGATTTAGGAGAGAACTAGACATTAAGGATCTAGTCAATACCATAGATCAAGGAAAGAACTATTCAATACCATAGATCAAGGAAATAACTATACCTAACAACTAGATAATATCTCCTAATATCTAAATAAGATAAAATAAATATCCACACACATAAGTGGGTGAGGATAAATACAATAAATATAAATAAATTACCTAGGTGAACATGAGCTAAGGTAAATACCTACTCTAACATATTTCTCTCCTTTATCCCCAACAATAAATTATTTTAGGTGATTGATCTAAGTAACCAACCATATCTTGAGGTTCTTTTCACCTTGTCTCACCCACACGTTGAGAAGATCCCATTGTATCAGCTGAAGAGAAGGATTGCTTGCACTTCTTCAACTCAAGGTTATCTTTAAATCTAATAACAATTTTTATCATGCCCAAAGTGAGACAAACATTGGCATTATATCAGCATGAAAATAAAGATATTATTTTATGATGGTTGTCTCTAAAAGTAATTTTTTTCCTATCTAGCAACCTAACCTAATTTTTACAGTAGTAATCAGCACACAAGAAGATATAAATGTTGATTTGAGAGTTGCAATCATTCAAGAGTCACTCAATCAATATCATCTCCTTATTGTAAATACCATTTTGAATGAAGATTTTGATAGATCATCATTTATCGAGTGAAGGTTGGTTGTTGTTAGGATAATTTTATTATAGATCAATGCACATTCTATGCCTAAAGTGACCAAAAGGTCATCATCAAGAGGTATTCCTTTAGAGCTTATTCAATTTTGTCTTAATTCTATTAGAAGGAGAATATTTGTGAATATTGCACCTTATAAAAGACATAGCACTACCACTCTAATTTAGAATTTTGACATTCAAATCCCTATTTTTCCCATGGCTAGAAATCATCCTTTTGTGACTTTTTTGGGTGGTAATTGTTGACATTTTTCACACCCCATTCGAAAGGTCGACTTAAACTTTTAAGTCTCTCATATTGGATGGGTTAGAAGTTTTACTATGTTTGGGTAGCCATCTAAAAGGGGGTACATATTTTAATTGATTGGTTTTGGAAAATATTAGACTACCGATGTATAACCTTTATGAAGGTGAGAATAACAACATATGTGGGATACTTCATCCCATAATACTAAAAAATTTTAGTTTACATGGTGAAGGTACATTATTAGTTACAGGTACATTAATTCTCATTATTCCTTTATGTTTGAATGAGATTAATTATGATTTGAGTTGTTTAGTTCATTCCACAATTATCATTTATAATAATCAAATACAAAAGGAAATAGACAACTCAATTATAGAATTTAATTTCATTTATTCATAAAGAGATACAAATACAGCTTTTTCGACACAAGCCATGGGATGTAACTTATGACTATTGAAGTAAATAATTGCATGTACACAAAGCTAAAAGAAAAAGAATATAGAGAAAACCCATCATTACCTTTTGGGTCTTCTCTTAGTCTTCATCTAGTTGCATCTTATTTATCTACATCTTACGCATCATCCGGTTGTATCACTCTACCCGAGAAAAGAAGAAAAAGCGTTATCATATTTTAGCTCAAGGTTTAATCTATATGCCTGTGCTATTAGTTTCACGTAAATGAAACTTATGATTTCAAATAGGCATAGGATACATAAAAAGAGCTTGATTCAAAATCAATAAAGTACTATATTACAAAA
The DNA here is from genome assembly GCA_018340775.1 of Taxus wallichiana var. yunnanensis. NCBI lineage: Eukaryota > Viridiplantae > Streptophyta > Pinopsida > Cupressales > Taxaceae > Taxus > Taxus wallichiana. The sequence goes on from CM031241.1 coordinate 300,960,424, forward strand.
GAACATATATTGTTCTAAGAATCATAACAGATAAGGAAGAAAGTAAAACACTATGGACACAAGAGAGACTTTAAGCCTTATTTTATAACTATTTTTTGAAGTGTGCGGGTATTGGAAAAGAAGTTTTGTTGATAACTTTATAGAAAAAGTAAGAAATTACAAGTATAACTTGTGAACACAACATCTATGTACTCATTTATACCAGCTAAGGAATACACTCTTCCAAGAATGGAATGAAGATATTACAAAAAGCACAAAAAATAATAGAAGATCAATTACAGTATTTCTACAACTTCCATATCTTAAGTACATATTGCAGTGAATCAAAGCCATAATGCAAAGATCAAGAACAACAAGTTACATCTTTAAAACAAGACATTTGTTGTCATTCATCTCTCAAGCATAAACTTGAAGGTTAAAAATGAAATGAAGTATAGATATTGTAACAACTTTTTATATCTTTAAGAGCATGAATAGATTTTCAAGTAGAAAGTACTAAAGAGTTACCAATTAGAGGGTAATCAAAGATCATACACAGCTTCATTCCATGAGACCTGGATAGAAAATGATATTCCATTCATGAAACAACAAGTAAAGAAATTTTAGAATGTAAAGATCTTACATACAGATATTTCGCAGAAGAAGTTTCATATATCAAGAAATAAGTGATTCAAAGCCACTAAAGAAATACATTTTATAGTCAAGGATTACATATTTTAGAGCTTAAATGAAGCAACTAGCTTTAGTACTTACAAGCATGATTGAGAAGAAAAAAATTATAAAAATAACTTGTGCACATTCATAACATCAAAGAATCATAGCCATGTTGAAAGAAGCAAGTCATTTAAGTTATAGGATACATCTCAAAGTAAAGTAAATAAATAAAAGCACAAGATACAGTCAACAAATCAAGTACAAAAATTACAATTTTAATGAGAAGATATTCATTTTCATTTACTTCAAACTTTAGTTGCTAGTAAATAATGCAAGACTATCAAAAGTATAGGAATGAAATAGTTACAGACTAGGAAAAATAATGGAAGACCATCAGATACTACTATTCTAGAGAAGAATAAGAAAATACTTCAAGTATTCAACCTAATGAGATATAGTTCTCGGTGACCCTTTGCTTGGATTATGACTATTTAAAGTACATATTTAGATCAAAAGAAATTAATGAATCATATATGAGTCAAGAATCTCAATTTCAAATTATAGTGGATAAATAATGATTTTTCATTTATATAAAGGTCCAAAGACTTGAATTAAAACATTGCAGTGAATGGAGTGACTAGAAAAAATGGGCCCTCGTATAAGAAGAATAGAGGTTAAGGTTTTTTCCAAGCTTTCAAGCAAAGAGTTTAACAATTGAAAGGTTTTCAAGATTTTAAAAGAGATTGGAAACATTCATTGGAATAAGAAAGACACACCCACAATGAACAGAAAAAGAAAGTATAGAATATCATCATTCGAAGATCAAACATAGATTATGACTTTCTTTTTCAGATGGTTATTTAAATTCCCATTGTCAAAGTTCAGTTTTCAAGAAATAAATAAATGGTTACAAAGCAAAACAAAGGAATTGTATTCTTATCCTGGAAAAGGAAATTAAATCAAAAGCTAAAACTTAAGTACTAACAAGCCCAGAATAGAGTTTTGAGTGAATTGATATTCAAGAAACACAAGTTACAATGAATTATAGTGTGAACAAAATCCCAACACCTATAAAACGATAGATATCATTCATGTAAAAAGACACAACTGATTGTCAAATCACAAACATCACTTCCAAACCATAAGTCAAAGCTTCAAGAAAAATACAGTCTTCATTTTCAACAATACATTACAACAAAAGATACATATTTAATACACCAAAGCTTGGAATGAATACAGTATGTTCCAATTATTTAAAGACGCAAGTAGAATTGCAAAGTACAGGTTCTACTTTATACCGAAACTAATAGAGTTACGAATATTTTAATCAACTCTCAAATAGAAGTACAAGGTCCTAAAGATTTGAAAGAAATCAAGAAACCCCTAGAACCCATTAAAATAGAAAGAAAATTTTCCAGATTCAAAGGAGAAAAATTCTTCACACTTCATGGTTGTGAATGATTTTAACAAAAATTTGTAACAGAGCTCAAAAAGGCACAAGATAATATGAAATAATTTCAAGTACTCCTTTCATAATTCGAATTCCAAATACAAAAATATGTGCAAAGTTATCCATCAATGCACAAGAACTACACAAAGTAACTTGAGTATACAAATACCCACTTCAGAGAAGTTTCAAATTTTTATTTTCAAAATAAAATGGTGGACCAAGAAAGAAGAACCAAAGATACCCAGAAGAGAAATAGAAAGATAATTCACACCCATATATGGGTTATTAAAACGTAAAATATTTTCAATAACAGTTCGAAATCTACAAGTACATATTGGGAAAATCTTTCATTTCCATGGCCGCAAAAGATTTCAAAGTTTTACAAAGGATTCAAGGTACAAATAAGAACTTACCATGCCATATTCATTTTCCAAACCCTCGAGTAATTTCAAATTAACGAGCACCTAGAATCAAATAAAGAGCTCAAGGTAATGGTCGTGGTACAATACAAGCTAAGAAAACTCGAAAGATTTTAATACCATGCAAGTAGTTAGAAGGAATCTCAAAGGTATTGAAAATAAAGTTACAAGTTTTGAGGAACTGGTAACTCACCTTCAGGGAAAACAAATGGCCATTACAAGCTTCCATAAGATCCTATTACGAAATCAATCGAGATCAAAGATACGTTTCATGGCGGTCACTTTATAAATGCCCTCACAGAGAAGCTAAAGTAGCTCAAAATGGAAAGGAAATCAAAAATACATGATCAGAACCTCACATTGTTCCTTGAAATGATCTCAAAATATAATAAGAATGGCGGCTGGTGAGATTTTTCTAAGGCTTCGCCAGCCCCAGTAAGCTCAATAAATGAACAAAATGACTATGTTCCAACCTTTTCATTTTTCCTAACTCATGTAATGAGTTACCTAACTCACCCAAGTTAAGAATTAATGGTGCAAATAAAAACTCCGGGATTAACCACAGAGTTTTCTAAACTCAACCCAAGTCAACAAAGTACCAATGCAGTAGTGTGTTGTGCAAACCCTAACCATCATGGTTAGATTTTCCATCGACACAATGATAAGGGTTGTTTCATTATGGGAAGGGGGACCTTTTTCCGCTTGAATGATTAATTTTGACCTTAATTCCAACCATAGTCTATGCCATGCCAATTATCAAAGGGACGAATTATTAAATAATCATTTTTTGACCTTAGACTAAGGTCCTGGTTGTAATATGTAACTTTTGATTTAGAAGGGGCCGATCAAATAATTAAAGGTGGAAAGGTGGCCAAGTCTAAGTTCTATGTTTTCCAATGGTTAGAAAGAGCCTCAAATAGCCTCATCATTATTTAAATCAAGTATTTGCAATTATTCAAAGGGCTTAAAAATTCAAAAGGAAGTCATTATTAGTTAATCATATTTTTAACCAAAGTATGTATTATGAAATCAAAGGAGTCCACATCGGGACATAAGCTTGTATGGTCAACCATTGCCCTTTTTATTGCTTTGGATCACCTTTTGCATGGATGAAAAGGAGTATTATTTCTAGCATGTGCATAGGTAGTGCCCACACGGGAAGAAGAAAATTTTTTTATCATCAACATGTATCACCTTATTATTTGCAAAGGGATGTCACAATCAAGACATTACAAGAGGGTTAATAGATGATTATTTTAATCATTCACTACAAGACAGAATAGGTTGCATGTACATTAGAGGAGAATTTCACATCAAGTAAGGAGATATTATTAGCTAAATTATTCACCCAATTTATTCATTGTATCAAAACTAGATAATTCAAACTACACTTGACTATGGATGTATTTTTGGAGTTAAAAGGCTATTATTGCCTAATTTTAACATGTTATTTTATCATTTTATATATCCACAATGAATGTTAATAATAGCATGCAAGTGTAGTTAGGAATTAATCTATTTTTAGGGGGTTGGGTGAATATTTTTTGCTATATATTGTGTGCATTGGAAAATCACAAGGGTAATTTTTACAGGAGGACTTTTGTACTAAGAGCTAAAGTTATTGGCCATTTTTTGCCCTTGAATGAGAACTAGTTATATCCTTTCCAATTATTCGTAGTGGTGTGTATTATTTTATTAACTCTTGTGAATTTGCATTCCTTGATTTAATTAGCTTACCTTCTTTGTAAATTTGGTGTTTTCTTCATATCCTTAGTTTGCAAGCAATCTGTTGTGTTGTTGTTATTTATCCCTCAACACATAAGTGTTTTCCTTAGGACCAAAATGAAACCCATTGGATCGTGCTTCATTAATTTTTCTCAATATATTTTGTATGTTTCTTAGTCAAATCCCTCATCAATTTTGGTGTATCACCGCATTTAAATTTTAGTTACAACCATATTTTTACCCTTAAACCCCATAGTTAATCATTTTTAGGATATATCAATAAGTAACTAGACTTGTAATCCTAGAGACTCACCTCAACATAGGGATACCCATCACCTCTGAGGTGTTTCCATTTTATCTACAAAAGTGAGGGAAAAGAAATATTAGAACACTTGTTTTATCCCTCAATAAGGGTTCACATTTGAGATAAAATGGTTTTTAGCACACACCGGTAGGACATCATAAAGATTAAAGTTTTACTTTTCAAAGGTGTTTCATAATTCAAGCATATCATCCACCATGCATACTAGTTTTTAGCATGCCCGATGGGACACAAATTATATTTGTGTCAAATTTATAATATTTGCAGCAAAGAAACAACACTTTTAGAAGGACAAAGATGTAGAAATCCATTGAAAATCAAAAAAGAAAAAATGACGAGTCCATAAGGATGATTTTAGAATAGTTTTGCAGCATGTTCCATGCCTAAGGTGACTATAAGAACAATGGTAAGAGGACATCCTCATTATTTTATTTTTTTTCCTTTAAATTCAGCAAGAAGAAGAGTTGGCAATACCTTACCCTATAACAAGCCCAGTTTTGATAACCTCCTCCCATTACTTCACCGCATATCAATCTTGTTGTTCAAATCCCGATTACTCCAATTGCTCATCCACCACCGCAACCACCTAGGAATTTTGTACCCTTCAATAATGGCAGCCCCTTAATAATTTTTGTTTATCATGATATACATGTTGTTGCCTTAAAGGGTTTACCCTCATTTACTGGTGAAAATCATGTTACCCCTATTGAGCATATTAAAGGCATTGCACACCTTTCTTTTGTCCATAACATCACTCATGAAGATGTAGCTATAAGACTCTTAGTTGCATCATTTAAAGGACAAGCCTTGCAATGGTATAGAACTTTATCAGTAGGGACTATAGCAACTTGGGATGAATTGGGAGATCAATTACATAAGTAATTTCAAGATAATTCTAATCATTTATCTCTCATAGAACAATTTTCCACAATTAAGAGAGATCCTCATGAATTTATGGCTAGTATTAACATCAAATTTGTAAGAACATGGGAAAAAATTCAAGCCACTGTTAAGACTCAAGTTGATCATTCATTTCTATATTACCTATGAGCTTTAAATAGTGATATTGCATCCAGGATACATTCTATAGGAGGAACTACACTTCCAACAGCTTATGACATTGTTATTAGAGCTGAAAAATAACCTTATTCAAGCTAGTAAATTATCCATAAATCCCTTTATTCCCATTATAGAAAATTCGGCACCTATTAAAATAATAGATCCTATTGTTATAGCCCTTCAAAATGATATGTTTGACATAAAAAAACTTGTAGTCATTTGGGAATGAAATAATAACATTAAAGAAGAAGTTAGCACAACCTTCTAGGCATTATCGAACACCTTATCAGCAGAATAGGCAACCATACCAGAAAAATCAGAATTATATGAAGCTTTATCAACAAGACAAGTTAATCCTAAATCTTTGGGCTCATCTAGTGCTCTTGTACAAGTTAATATGGCCTCTAAAAAGTAGTGTTCACCTTGTAATTCAGCCTCGTCTAGTTGCTTAGTTGTCCAAATTCCTTCTTGAATTTGAGCCTTGTTTCCCAACCACAATCAAACATTATTCATGCCTCAAATGGAGGGTGTGCAGAAACATGCTCAGATTTGAAAACCACCTTAACATAATTTGTGTAGCTTTGGAGAGGAATATTTTATCATTATTACAACTAGGTCTCGAGAAAAGAACTTAGGATGAAGAAAATAGTAGAAAGGACTTGTTTTACCTACCATTGCTAAACAAAAACAAATAGTCATGTTTCAAATCCTAAAATAGAAAGTAGTTCATATTTTAAAGAGTAGTAAAATATCCCCAACATGATCCTAGACGGTTATTCATACCTCGATTTCTACGGTTACACAAGTAATCAATTATTGCTAAATCTTACTCTAAAATTGTTGCAACTTCTTTTAATGTTGTTGAGGCTATGAAAAATTATAATATTATTATTTATTTATGGGATGCTTTGAGTATTCTAGGACAGAAAGAGTTACTTTTTCATGAGCTTACTAAGTTGTAGATTTCTTCAAAACTAGAAAAGAAAGAAGCTCAAAAAGCGATATGGTTCCTAGTATATTTAAGCATGATTGTATGAAGGATGTTGAGTTGATGGTACATAAAGTGTTGAATGCTCATGACATAAGAAATCCACTACCTTTTATCTCTCTCTTATTATTGGTGATCATTTAGTCCATAAGCGTATGGTTGATAGTGGTACAAGAAGCACTTTGTCATACCTAAAGAAATTGTAGAAAAACTTGTCCTACAAAGTATGAACCAACAAAAAGAGTGTACTACAACTTGATGAAACAACAACCAACACAGTTGGTATCATAAAAAATTTGGAGGTAATGTTCCTTTTTTCCCTAATGTTTTAATTTTATAAGATGTAACATTTGTAGATCTACCTCCCTATTTTCTCTTTGCTTATCGAGAGATTTTATAGTAAAAAAAGTTGGTTATATTTCTTTGTATTTCTATTTTTTTTCCTTCACTACAAGGTATGGAACTAAAGTTACAGTAAATTCAGAACTTCTAGCTAGATTCCACATTTATCCTCATGTTGCAAATGTTACAGAAAATTATGCAGCTATAGATCGATCGATTTTGACTTTACAAAGACACATATTTATTCATTAGATGGTGTCTCTAACCTATTTATGGATGTGAAAATTCAATAATATCATGTTTATGATCCTTATAAGGAAGTATAATAAGGATTATTCGGTGTCTACTATCTTTATGAAGAAGATACATCTATTCCTTTGTTGTCTAAAATATAAAATATTGATGAAGGCATATGGAAGCTTCATTTTGATGGAGCAAAGAACAAGAAAGGACAAGGTTGAGGTATGATGTTGACTTCTATTTCAAATCAGAGGTATTTTTCAGCTCAAAGTGTGTAATTTTCATTTACTTGTAACGTAGATGAATATGAAGCATTGATTCATGGCCTACAATGGGCTAAAAAAGAGAGGAATCAAGCATGTTACAAGTGTATGGTGATTTCGAATTAGTTATAAATAAAGTTAAGAGCTATAATGTTTGTAAGAATTCATTTTTGAAATCTTACAAACATATATTTTCATACTTGATGGATGATTTGAAGTTATTAACATTTATTTAGTCCCAAGAGCTGAAATAAAACATGCAGATAGACTTGTAGGAGTTAAAGCTAGCTTTGAAGTGCTAGAACAGATTGAAAATGAAAAATATAGCCTTATTTTATAAAGTTGATAATCATACCTTGAGTTCGATAATGAAGAAAATTGGAAATGTTTCAAAGATAACAAACAAATCTACAAATTTCTACATCAAGAAGCTGAATTTTCGTAGTTAATCAAGAAATATTATAGCACCAATATGATGACCATATTGTACAGCTGAAGATAAACAAGTTGCCTCAAGGACTTGTCACCTTAGAAGACATTTTTAGTTCTAATGATCATCTCAAAAGAACAAAGGCAAGATCTCAACACATGATGATAATTATGAAGATATTTTAATTGTTGAAGGTAAAAACTTATAGATTGGAAATGTATGTTCTACTGCTTTGAAAGGAAATATTTTGTTCACTTATGCAAGGAATTTCAAATATATTTTTCTTGAAATACAAAGATCTTAAATATTTTAATCCCAGTTTAGCTCAAAGCATACGATAGAATTACAACTAAATACAAAACCTATAAGGAAGAAGCAAAGTCCTGTAAATCCCAAAATTGAACCATTGATGAGGAAAGAGTTGTCTAAGAGGATTAGATCGGTATTATATTTCTTGTCAAGCATTTGAGTTGGGTGTCCAATCTTGTGCATGTGAGTAAGAAAAATGGTGAAATTCAGCTATGTGTGGATTTCAAATATCTTAATAAAGCTTCATTAAAATATTGTTATCCATTACCCAACATGGATTATATTTTGAGAATATTTTCATCTTTAGATAGGTTATCCCTATTAGATGGTTATAGTGGATATAATCAAATCCTTGTACGTAATGAAGATAGATACAAAATAGCCTTCACCACAAAGTAGGGGACTTACACTTATAAAAGAATGCCTTTTGGACTTTCTAATGCTAGTGCAACTTTTCAGCATGCAATGGGCATGGATTATCATAGCCTCTTGAATAAATGCATATTAGTTTATTTAGATGATGTTACTGTATTTTTTAAACTTATGATGATCATCTTATGCATTTAACATAGACATTTCAGATCTGCAGGCAGTTTGGAATCTCTTTAAATCCCAAAATTCCATTTTGTAGTGCATGAAGCTAAATTACTTAGACATATTATTTCTAAAAAGGGCTTAGTTATTGATCCTTTCAGAATTGATACAATATTTTAGTTGTCCCTACCCCATCATAAGAAAGCATTATGACTTTTTCTTAGAAAAATCAACTTTATTAGAAGATTTGTTCCATATTTTGCAACATTGGTTAAACCATTAACAATTATGCTAAATAAAGGTAAAAGTTTCTCTTAGAGCAGAAAAGGAAGAAAAGGATTTGAAGCCATTAAGTTAGCTATTTTACAAGCTCCTACATTGGAAAATCGAACTTTGACAAAGACTTCATGATGTATGCACTTGCAGGAGCTGAAACCATTTCAGCCATATTAACTCAAGGTTTATGATGAGAACATAAAACAACCCATTACTTTATTTGGGTATATTTTACATGACTATGAGAAAGGTACACTTTTATTGAAAAATAGGTACTTGCAGTAGTTAGAGGATTAAAAAAATTCAAGTACATGCTTTCAAATAATAAGATTCATGTTCTAGTTTCTCATCCAAGTGTTATGTTGGAGTTAGCACACCAGTTATACAAATATATCAATCAGATCTAAGTATATAAACAATGAATATGGAAATAACCATAAGATATAATAAATAAGATTTAATATGGTCAACCAATGTGGGCTACGTCCACCAATAAACAACCAATTTATTATCATAGAGGAAATACAATGAAGATTTGTAATCTTCCACACCTTCTCGAATATCATGTACTTTCTTATCCACAAGTTTCTCTTTTCTCTCTACAAATAAAATTATCTATAATTCTCATCAAATCTTAGCTTCTAACCCTAGCTTTATGCTTATATAAGCATCTACAAACTTAGGGAAATATTGCTATGCAATTACAACCATTAGATTCACTTTATAACTAAAGATAGATCTAATACCTACAACTTAATTATAGAAATCACGCACATGCAATCGATTTCGGTTAGCCTTAACCGATGTCGGTTCTTCCCCGACCGATATATCTCCTGGGTGATCGACATCGATTCATGGTATTCTAGAAAGTCTATAAAAGTGTGCTAGTGAAGAAATTAAGCTCCACAACTCAACAACCTCCCACTTGGAGATAAATTGTTGCATCATACCATACAAATCCTTTCTCTAATCCTTTCCTTTTCCTATTTCTCCATCTTCATGTCTCAAACTCTAAGACCAATGTAAGTGGAGTGTAGCTCCAACTTCTCCTTTTCCAACAATATTTTTAGCATATCCGTAGGTTTCTCCTTTGTATGAATTTTCTCCATCTTCAGACTTACCCATCCTCCAATACTTACTATATGAGGTGATATCTCAACTGAATGTGTTTTGTTCTTGAATGAAACATTGAGTTATTTTCCATATGAATTACACTTTGAATATCATTATACAATTTGTAATCATCTTTCTCATTCCAAACTCTTCCATGAACCTTCTCATCCATATCACTTCCTTCTAGCTAGCTAACTACCATGCCACCTACTATGAAAACATATCCAATTGGGATCCTCCTATTATCCATATCACCAACCATGCCTAAATCCACATAGCCACGTAAATAAGTATCTAACCCTCCATAACATAATTACATGCTATATGTTCCTCTCAAATACCTGAGAATCCATTGGACTACTTTCTAATGCTCTTTACTTGGATTAGCCATAAATCTAGTCACAACTCCCACTACCTATGTAATGTATGGTCATGTACAAACCATAGCATACATCAAGCTCCCAACTTTTGAAGCATATAGAACTTGTGCCATGTACTCAACTTCCTCATGTGATGTAGACACGATATTTTCTCAATTTAAAGTGTCTAACCATAGGTGTACTTACAAGTTTTCAATTTTTCAAATTAAACATTTCTAACACCTTAATGATATAATGTTCATGAGAAAGATACAACTTCCTTATCTTCCTATCTCTAATAATTTGCATACCAAGGATTTTCTTGCAACTCCCAAATCATTCATTGTAAATGTGTGAACTAGCTTTTCCTTAAGCTCACCAATGTTCTACATACTAGACCATGTAAAAGCATATCATCCACATACAATAAAAAAATAATATAGCTCTCATTTCCAATCTTCTTGAAATAAACACAATGGTCAAATTCACATCTCAAATAACCATTCTCATGCATAAAACTATCAAATATTATGTACCATTGCCTTAGGGCTTGCTTGATCCCATATAGACTCTTTTTCAATCTATACACTAGATTTTCCTTACCCTTGACTTCATACCAAAGAAATTGTTTCATATAAATATCTTCCACCAAATCACCATGAATAAAAGCCATCTTGACATCAAGTTTATCTAAATTAAAATCCTCTACAACGATTAAACTCAATGCAGTATGAATAGAAGTCATCTTAACAAAAGAGAAAAAAATTTCACCAAATTCAATACCTATTTTCTATGTAAATCCCTTTGCTTTATAAGCCTTTTCTTGTATCTCTTCTATTAACCCTCTTCTTCCTTGATCCGTACTTTTTTTGTAATTCCCTTTTACTTGTTGGAAACTTAACCAAATACCATATCTGATTCTATTCCAAGGATTCCATCTCCTCATCCATGTCATGTTCCCACTAATTGTGGGTTTTATCCAACATTTATTCTTCAAATATTTTTGTTCACCACCATCATTCAATAATAAATAAGATAAGGAAAGTGAAAATATTTTAGGAGGTCTACTTACCCTTTATGACCTTCTCATTGAGATTTTGGATGTCAAAGGCTCAATCTACTCATCATGTAGATTTGTATCTACTTTTGATATTGGTGACATCGGTCACCTTCTATTAACACTGCTTGGCTCGGCCTAACCGACGCATCGGTCTGGATTTTCTATAACCAATGTTGGTATAGGGGACTGATTTTGGTAAGGGGTAAACCGACACTGGTTACTTTTTAAACCTTTAGGTGTCAATTTTAAATCTAAGAGTTGATTTCCATCCACAAACTTCTCCACTAGTTCACCTTTGCATACCAAAACTTGATCCATGTACATTTTCTTTTCATTCCAATCAACATCACGATTCCTAACAATCATAGCGTCCTCTAAATCCCAAGACTGGAATCCAAAATCACCAAATCCATAACTAATAATAGTACATATTTTGGATTTAGCATTCAATGTAAGTCTATTTTCCTTAAATCAACATGCACAAAACCTTCGAGCCAAATACTATAAGAAAATAAAGATCTACCTCTTTTCCTTTCCAAGCTTCTTCTAGTATTCCACCATCTAGTGCACTTAAAGGTCGACAGTTAATTAAATAAACCATCGTGTCTACTTCTTCCACCCAAAATGTAAGGTAAATATAGCATATATCCTCATGTTTCTAGTATGCTCCATGATTGTCACATTCATTATCTCTGTAACACCATTATCTTGTGGTGTTTATTGACATTTTGCACCGTGCAAAAAAAGGTCAACTCATAAATTATCAGTTTCTCAAATTGGTTGAGTCAAAGGTTAGACTATGTTTGGGTCACCACCTTGAATTAAGATACAAATTTTAATTGTTTGGTTTTGGAAAGTTGGAAGTCATTTGGGATCAAAACTATAACTTAGGTACAATTAAAGAACGCCATGCCTCATAGATGTAGCCATTCCATTTGAAACCTTCGTTAGAACTATGCAAAAATTGTAAACAACCATTGTAAGGCCCTGAGGAAGGTAGGAAGGGCAGCATGTATCAAACATGATGTTCTGAAGCTGCAGGAAGGTGGCAATTTTGAAGGACAATTTACAGTTTTACAAACAATTTACATTTACAATGAGTGACAATAAGGAACCAGCCTTGATACTAGAGACTCACCTCAAAATAGGTATACCCACATATGTGAGGTGTTTCCGATGTATCTACGAAAGAGAGAGGTCAATTTTGCAAGCTTAGAAAACTTGCATCCATCTCTTTATAGGGTGTACTTTCGAGAGATAATAGTTTTTGGCATGCCAGTGGGACAATGAATCATATCTGCATGTAATTTACAAATTATATATCGAGATCCACACGGTAGATTTACAACAGTTATGAAAGTTACTTTCGGGAGCAAGTCGCAGCAATTTATTCTAAAGATTTTAAGATCTTTTGGCGACTCTACAAAGTTTATTTTAGACCATTATTGTAGCATGTTCCATGCCTAAAGTGATTACAAGATCATTGGTAAGAGTAATTCCTCCTGATTTTGTTTCTTTACCTTTGAATTCTGCTAGGAGGAGAAGAGTTGGTAATATTGTACCTTATAATAGACCTGGTTTTGACAATCCTCCAAGTGATATTCCTTCACCACGTATCAATTTTTGTATTAACATCCCAATTTTTCAAATGGCTATTCAACCACCTAAGGAATTTTGTGACCTTTACTAATGGCAGTACATTAGTAATCCCGATTTACCATGACATCCCTAATGTTTTCATGAAAATGTTGCCATCATTCACCGGTGAAAATCAAGTTACACCTACAGAGCACATTAAATATGTCGCAGCCTTATGTGCAATTCATAATAGTACTCATGAGGTTGTAGCTTTGAGACTTTTAGCTACATCTCTTAAAGGAAAATCCTTGTAATGGTATAGAAATCTAGAGATTGGATGCATAAGAACTTGGGATGACTTAGGAGATAAATTGCTTTAAAATTTTCAAGATAATTTAGATCATTTGTCCCTCATAGAATAGTTGTCTACTATTAAAATATCTCCTCATGAATACATGTCTAGTTTCAACATCCATTTTGCTAGAACTTGGGAAAGAATCCCAGCAAATGTTAATCCTCAAGTTGATCATGCTTTCCTTTATTATCTTAGAGCATTAAATAGTGATATTTCAACTATGATTCAGTCTATGGGAGGAGAGATGCTCCTAACAGCCTATGATATCATCATTTGAGCTGAAAATAGTCTTATTCAAGCTGAAAATTAGCACCAAGGCCTTCAATGCCTTTTTTTGATTTAGCCCCTATCTCATAGCCTATTACAATTGTGGAACTTGTTGTTGCAACCCCATCAAATGATGTAATTAAAGCTTTGCAGACTATGGGAATAAGTGACTTAATTGAAAATAGACTTGCATTACCTAGCAGACCTTATCAAGCTCCTTATCAAAGCAAAACCCGAGTAATATAGGCGGCCTTTACTAGTAGAATCAAAATTGTAGGCAACCTTATCAGCAAAAGCAATTTGATCCAAATGCTCCTAGTTCATCTAATGCTTTAGTCCCAGTTAATATGGCTACAGAAGAGTGGTATCAACCTTGTAATCAACCCCATTCAGCTGAAAATTTCTCAAATACTTTTCTAAACATAAGTATTGTTGCACAACCTCAATCTGAGACATTATTCATGCCTCAAATGGAGGGTGGGCAGCAAGATACTCAGGTTCAAAAAGCACCTGAATAAAATTTAGTCAGTTTCAATGAGGATGATTTCATTGCAGTTACCACTAGAGCTCAAAAAAAGGTTGTTGAAGGTCAAAAACAACAAAATAGGCCTGTTCTACCCACTGTCACTAATAAGACAAAGCATCTCACGGCCCCAAAACCAGCTAATGGTCTTACTATTCCTCAAAAAATAGTAATTGTTTTAGTTGATAAATGATAGCAAAAACATCTACAGCCTAATCCAAGAAGATTATTTATACCTCAGATATCAAAAGTTGTTAAAGCAAAATCAATTTTTGCTAAGGCCTATGCTAAAATAGTTGAATCTGTCTCTAAAATTGTTGCTTCTTTTAACATTGTTGATGTAATGAAAAATCATAATGTTAACATCTCAATGTGGGATGCTCTAAGTATTCTAGGACAACAAGATTTACTTTCTCATGAACTAGCTAAGCTGCAGATTTCTTCTAAAATAATAGAAAAGGAAGTTTAGAAAGTAGACATGGTCCTTGGAACATTTGAATAAGACCGCATCAAAGAAGTTAAATGGATGGTTCAGAAATTATTAAATGCTCATGACATCAAGAAGCCACCACCATTTTATTTATCACTGATTATTGGAGAACATCTAGCTCATAACTGCATGGTGTATAGCGGTGCAAGTAGCACAGTTATGCCAAAAGCAATTGCAGAATCATTGGGCCTATAGTATGAGCCTACATAAAAGAGTGTCTTATAGCTTGATAAAACTACAACCGATAAATTTGATGTAATCAGAAATCTTGAGGTAACATTGCATGCTTTCCCAAACGTTTCTATTCTACAAGATGTCACTATTGTAGATTTACCTCCTTACTTTGTAGTATACTTATCCTAAGATTTCATAGAAAAAATAGGAGGTTATCCCTCTTCAGATTGGTCCTTATTTTTCACTACACGTTATGGCACCAAAGTTATTATCAATTCAAAACCATTTTCTAGATTTCACATTAAGCCTCACTCTTCAAATGCAATGGCTAATTATTCATCTTTAGATCAGTCTAATTTTTATGATGTAGCTCATGTTTTAGCATTAGATGGTGTTTCTAACCTATTTATGGATGAAAATATAGTTGAAGAACATGCCCATGATCCTTTTAAGGAAGTTGAGGAACATCTTTTTGGCATGTATTGTATGCATGAAGAAAATACACCACTTCCCTTGTTGTCCAAAATAGAAATCTCAGTAGAAGGGATTTGGAAGCTTCATTTTGATGGAGCTAAGAACAAGAAAGGATAGGGAGCAAGTCGATGATCACTTTCCAAAGCAGCAAAAAAAGGTATTTCTCAGCTTTGAGTCTCTATTTTTCATGCACTTGTAATGTAGCTTAATACAAACCATAAATTCATGGCTTACTTTGGGCTAGAAAGAGAGGTATCAAAGACACTACATATTTTTGGTGATTTTGAGTTAGTTATCAATCAAGTAAAGAATTTTAATATCTGTAAGAATCCATTAATGAAGTCTTATAGACATAGAGTTTCAGACTTAATGGATGATTTTGATGATATTAATATTCAGTCCATCCCTAGAACTGAAAATAAGCATGCAGACAGACTTGCAATAGTTGGTGCTAGCTTTGAAATGCTAGAACAAATAGAGAATAGAAAAATTCAGCCCCATATTAAGCTAATAGTCAAGCCTTCTATACCTGATAATGATTTGAACTGGTAGGTTTTTGAAAATGATAATCAAATTTGTAGGTTTTGTAGCAAGAAGCTAAATTTTCTGTAGTAAATCAAAACAAATTACAACACTTATATGGTGACCAGATTGTTCAGTTAAAGAAAAATAAGCTACCTCGAGGTCTAGTCACATTAGAAGACATATTAACATTAATGATTAGTTAAGGAAAGACAAAACTAAGATGTTAACACATGTTGATAATTATGAAGAGGTCTCAGTTGATGAAGGAAAAAATTTATTTCTCAAAAAGGTATGTTCCTTAGCTGAAAAGCAGTCATTTATTAATATTTGTAAAGAATTTAAAGATGTTTTCACTTAGAGATACCAAGACCTGAAAGGGTTTGATCCCAGTTTAGCATAGCATACTATTGAATTACAGCCAAATTCTAAACCAGTTAGGCAAAAACAAAGGCCTGTGAATCCCAAAATAGAGCCTCTAATGAGGAAAGAATTATCTAAGTTGATTGAATCAGGTATTATCTTTCCAATTAAGCATTCAAGTTGGGTAGCAAATCTTGTTCTTGTTAGGAAGAAGAATGGAGAAATAAAATTATGTGTGGATTTCAAAGATCTTAATAAAGATTCATTAAAAGATCACTACCCACTTCCAAACATGGATCAAATTTTGAGAACAATTTCTAGTTTAGATAGACTATCTCTTCTAGATGGTAACAGTGGATACAATCAGATTTTAGTTCAAGAAGAAGATAGGTACAAAATAGCTTTTACCACCAAGTGGGGTACTTATGCTTACAAAAGAATGCCTTTTCGCCTTTCAAATTCATGTGCAACGTTTCAACATGCAATGGACATGGATTTTTGTAGCTTATTGAATAAATGCATCCTTGTTTATTTAGATGATGTTCTTGTATTTTGAAAGATTCGATGAACATCTAACACATCTAAGGAATAATTTTTAGTTATGCAGGTGTTGTGCGAGGAAATTTTTAGGTGGGAAAACTTTGGATTACTTTGTAGGTAGGAAATCAAATTCCTACACACACTAGTTATAAAATTCATCACATGCATTCATGAGAAGAAACAAACCCCTGCTGTAGATGGCAACAAGACAAGATAAGATTGTGAACTCAAAGTTTCTGAAATATCCTCATCAAAGAGGCTACAAAATCCTTCTTCTTGTATTGCTGCTTAAATAGAAATTGTACATAGTGGAGAAATGGAGGAATTTGAGAAGGGGGGGGGGAAGAAAAAAATGGCTATCTCCTTTGTCCTCTCAAAGTACAATATACTCCTAAGTTTACAAGATCGATTACCAACCCTTGAAATGGCGTGAAGAAGCCATTAAATCTCCTCTAAGAAATGGTTACAACTTCTTCTTTGTTAGAAAGAAATGGTTTACAATTTATTTTCAATCATTCACATCCATTCGGATTCTTGATTCGTGAAGAAACACCAATGGTGGAAAAACCAGACTTTTCATAATGCAGTCATTACACTCATTTTGTAACTTTGAATTTGAACCATTCATCTTGCCTTCAAAACTTTAAACCAGAGTCATCCACATGGGAGAAATTTATTGGAGCGGGCGTGGAGGATGCCTTTTGCATTTTATGCCTTTGTAGAAAATTGGCATTTTTTGACATTTTGGTCTACCCTTCCGCCTCTCCGCCATAGGCCTGACACGTGGCTTTATTTGAGTGGTGAAGGAATCATGGCTCACTTTTTTCAATTTTAACCTTTTTTTGAAAAATGCTCAAAACTTCAAAGTTCTTTGTCATTCCACTCTCCACTTTGACTTTTCAATGGTGAGCCCAAGACCTTGGTGGAGCCATGGAGCATTCTAGAACTTTTACTTCACTTTTGGAGAATTTGGTTAAATTTCCAAAAGTCCCCGATGGCCCACTCGTCTACTTTGAATTTTCAATGGTGGGCTTCACCTTTGACTTTTTCCCTGTGGGCTTCACCTTTGAATTTTTCCCGCGGGCTTCACCTTTGACTTTTCTCTATGGGCTTCAAAATTTGAATTTTACCTTTGTGTGATCGGGGCCATGGGACCAATCTGACATTTTTCCAAAAGTGACAAAAAAATGTTAAGTTCACCAAGGAACCTATTACACCATGTCAATTGGACATGTCCATGTACTACGCATACACTTGGGGCGAGTTTGATGGGGAAAGACACCCGTCATTCACGAATGTAAAAAAATACAGAGAAGTAGAGGACTTCATCATTTTGAGTGATTTCCAAATTTCTTTCGTGAAATAGATTCATGGAGGAAAAATAAGGTATGACGACCCATGGTCATAGAAAAGGTGAGAAATTTCATCCAAATGGAGGTTGCAAAGGAAGATTCACACGTACAGACTAGGAAATGGGAGATTTGTCAAAACAAGCAAATTGAGGATTTGAAACAACTTTAGGGCATGGATTTCTCCATCTCTTGAACCTTCAACTTGGCTTGAACACTTTAGGAGGGTGTGAGCTCAAAATTTTGAATTTGACTTGGAAAATGAAAAGCATTTTTAGAGACAACAATTGGCTCTAGCTTGGGGACATGGCATGGACTTAGCATAGTGGAGACATGACATGAGAATCCAAAATCTCAATCTCTAGACCCTATAATTCATTGACCAGTGCCTTATCCATTGGGCCTTGTAGAGTCATGAACAAATTTGAGAAAGAAAGATAGAAGAAGGAAACACACAAGCACACAATGGGAAGGAAACACACGACACGCAACAAAAAGGGGAAACAAAACCACACAATGGAAAGGGAAACACACCTATGGTACAAGGTGAGGGACAACCCACTTTCATTGATGATATAATTTCAAGTATTTCCCACTTTGAGGAAATTCCTAGTGGCATTCCATCCAAGTATGAGAGAAGGAAAATGTTCTCACCACAAGCTTCACGAATCAGGAATGGGCCGAGCCATAATGAATCAAACTTTCCATGGCTGCCTCTAGGTTCTCTTCTCTTGTCCCATAGCAGAACAAAGTCTCCAACCTTGAATTCTCTTGCCTTGGTCTTCTGGTCAAATATTTTCTTCACTTTCAACTGATGCTCCTTGATTTGATCCACCACTTGGGATCTATTTTCTTCCATCTTTTCTAGAAATAGGATCCTCTTGTCAATGGAATCCTTGTACTGGCCATCTTCTATTACTGTAACAACTTGAGAGCTAGCATCTCAATTGTGAGAGGAATTTCTGCTTCAACTCCATACAACAGTTGGAATGGTGACATACCTATTTCCTTTTTGGGAGTGATCCTATCTACCCACAATGCATCATACAACCTTTTGTGCCAATTCCTTTGATTCTCATTTACAAGCTTACATGAACAATGGTCACAATGTTCTTGTTGCTTGACTCAGCTTGCCCATTTCCTTGGGGATAGTAGTTAGAAGAATGAGATAGGGAGATTCCAAAGCCATAAAAAACTCTGTGAGCTCCCTTGAAGAGAAATAGGTAGCATTATCTACTACAATCTTTTGTGGCACTCCAAAATGGACTATGATATTCTCCTTGATGAAGTTGCATATTGTTTCAGTGTTGGCCTATTTGGTTGGAGTTGCTTCCACCCATTTGGTGAAGTAGTCTGTTGCTATGAGCACATAGGTATGCCCTACACTTGAGTGAGGATTCAAAACACCAATGAAGTCCAGCCCCCATTGTTGAAATGGTTCTTCAATAACCACAGGCCTGAGTGGAAATGCAACTAGTTGTGGCCTTCCAACAAATTGTTGGCATGATTTGCACTTGGAAACCCAATCCTGAGTGTCTGCAAAGATGGAGGGCCAATAATACCTTCCTAGAAATCTTGTGTGTAGTTACCTTTGCTGAAAAATTTCCACCACATGCTTGGTCATGATATGCTTCAAGCAACTTTTCTTGTTGCTCCTTATCTACACATCTGAGGAAACAACCATCCAGACTTCTTTTGTAAAGTGCATGATTCTAGATTACAAATTTGGCTACCTTCAGTTTGAGTGTTCTTCTTTTCTTGTAATCAAGATGAGGAGGGCATTCTCCATAAGTGAGGTAATAGGAAATATCAACATACCACTCATCGGTAGTGGTGACTAAGAGCACTTGTGGGTTGTCTTCTGAATGAGTTGGGAAAGTACAATCTTCTTCTCCATGCTGAGTTTTAAGTATTTCATCTTCAAGCAATCAACTTGCACAAGCCATTTCCCCTTACTAGATTGGAGGGTCGAATCTCCAAGTCATACTCTTGAGTTTTTACAATCCAATTTCCTCTCTTAGCTCTAGGATCTTGCTGAGTCAAAATGGACTTGATTGCACTGCCAGGGACCATCACCACAGTATGGGAATTGAGAATGTAAAACCTAAATTTTTTTAGCCTTGACCACTACATAGGCATGTTTCTACTTTACTTTAGCTCATGCTTCTTCAAAGGAAAACTCATGAAAGCAATAGGTGCTTCCACACCTTCATCATTTTTCTAAACAAGAACAACAAGAGAGTGTATGTTCTGATGCATAACAATACATGATGAACTCTTTGTTGAAATCTATGGAGATACAAGAGTTGGAGATTTGGCAATGGATTTCTTGATCTCTTCAAATGTTGCCTTCCCTTCATTGTTCCATTTGAAACTTGCTTGAGGTTTCATCATGGAAGTGATGTGTTTTGTCAATTCAGCAAACTCAGGCACAAAACGACGAAGAAATTTTACCTTTCCAAAGAAAGAATGAACTCCTTTCTTGCTTGTGGGTAGGGATAATGCTTGAATGGCTCTAATCCTCTCAGGATCAATGTGTGCTCCATGTTTGTTCACAATGTGCCCCAAAAATTTTCCTTCTGTGACTCCAAAAATGCACTTCTTTGGATTTAGTGATATGCCATGTTTCCTACACCTTGCAAGAACTTGCTCCAAGTGACAGATATGATCTCCCCTCTTCTTTGAGAATACTATGAGGTCATCAAGATATATGACAATGCAATGTTTCAAATATTTGAAGGCCAAGTCCATTTCCCTTTGGAAAGTAGCTCCTGCATTGATTAGGCCAAAAGGCATTCTGTTGTAGGAAAAAGTGCCCCAAGGTGTTGTGAAGGTTGTCTTGTTGCAATCCTCTTCTGCCACTTTGATTTGATTATACCCTGAGAATCCATCAAGAAATGAGAGCATTTCAGATCTAGTGACTGCTTGCAAAATGTGGTCCATGATTGGAAGAGGGTAATTGTCCTTTAGGGATGCCTGATTCAGATTTGAAAATCTACACATATCCTTATTTCACCATTCTTCTTCCTCACTGGCACAATGTTGGCTACCCACATCGAATGGTGGATGGGAAATATTATTCTTGCATTGAGCATCTTTTTCACCTCCTCCTTGATGGTATCAACAATATTTGGGTTGTAAGGCCTTTTTTACCGAAGGGCTTAACACCTTGCTTCAAAGGAATTGAGTGATGCATTTCCTTTGGTTGGAAGGATTTGAGTTCATCATAAGAGTAGGCCAAAACATCTGAGTACTTCTTGAGTAATGCAACAAATCTTCTCTTTTCTTTAGGTGAGCAGCATTTTCCAATATTGACCATCCTTGGCTCCTCTGAGGTACCAATGTTTTCTTTATCAGAATCAGCTGGGCATCGGGAAGATTGCTTTTCTTTCTCTTGAATGAATATGTCATGTTTGTCAAAGAGGTCTTCTAAAGAGATAAGGCCTTTGGGAATTTTGTTTCCTTTCAGTTTTATTACTCCTTCATCATCAATCTCTTCAATTCCTTCTTTCTCTTCTTTGGGGACTACTTCTCGATGTGGATTTTCACCTCCTTTGAAGAAGAGATTATTGAAATTATCCCTTTGCTCTAAAAAGGCTAGAATTTGGTTATCATCATTGAAGACTTGCCAATGATTTGCATTGTTTGGTACACTAGGCCGGAATACCATTTCAATGGTCACTTTGTCTTTACCAAAAGAAGGATGAGGTGTCACTAGGGAAGCTAACACTGTAAGAGAATCATCCTTTTCATTTGTTCCCTTGGAATAGCTTCAATGGAAAATGCATCAAAAGATTCAATGTAATCCCACACTCTATTTCTGTAATGCCCGAGCCTTGGATTTTTCACCTGATATTGTTGGTGGACCTACTTTACCACAATCTTTACATCACCTTTGCATCTCAGCTTCTTGATTCCCATGTCCTCTGCTACATTCATGCCTAAGAGTAATGCTTCATACTGTAGTGTTGTTTTTGTATTATCAAATTGCAGCTTGTAGGCAAAAGGATACACCTCATTGGAAGGAGAGTACAATACTACACCAGCTCTTGAACCTACTCTGGAATGGCTACCATCAAATTCCATTGTCCAAATTTGATCCTCTTCCTCCTCCATGAGAAGTGGTAGGTTCTCTTCCTTTTTTGATGTGAGGAAGTAATTTCCTAGCCCACAATCTTGAAAGAGAATGTTAGCTCTTGGATCATCAAACTTTCTTACTGTGAATCTCATCTTTCTTACTGGAAGCAACTTCTTCATCTCTCCTTTTACTGGGATAGTTGTAGATGACCAATCCATTTTTATTTCTCCACCTAGGTCTCTGTAAAAACTTCTACTCAAAAGCATACCAAAAGATGTTGGGATGTCTGCTACCAGTATGGTCAAGAGCACCTTCTTGTCTGGAAAATCAGCTAGTGCCACATGTGCATCCTTGATTCTTCCTACCAATGGAACTTGTTTGGATTCCATTGAGTAGCATGTGCCATTTACCTAGGTCAAAGTGAGGCCTAGAGCATTTGTAACTTTGGCTGGCATCACATTATCTGAGGCTCCAGAATCTATGATGCAATTATTTAGTTGGAAGCCTTTGATGAGGAGTGATAGGTAGAAAGGTTCAACTTTGTTGGTGTTGGAGGCACTGAGGGCTAGCATGTTTTGGGAAGGTGGTGTGGATGGTGTGGGGAGTAAGCCTTTAGAATTTGGATTGAAGAGATAGGGTTACCACCACATGAACTGCATTGATGAATCTGTCAAATTGGGCAGGATGTGTTTGTAGGTATTCTATTTGAGAGCTGGACTTTGGTTTTGCTTGCATGTTCTACAAAGTCAAATGGGGAAATGGTGGGTGAGGAAGAGGCTCCTAAAATGGAGGAAGATCTACATGGTAGAGAATTTTCTACTTTTGGTGTTGGGTTCTCCTTTTTGGATGTAACAATTGGCTTGGAAGGGGGTGAGGGTGTAGCCTTTGATTGAACTTTAGATGTTTTTACAGGACCAACATTTAGAAGAGAATTATTCTTAGAAACTTTTGAGCTGGAAGAAGAATCAAATGACTTACTTGGTATAGTAGCATGCTCTTTGGCAACTAGTGAGTCTAGTTTTTCTTTGGTTGATTCCATGGAAGGTGGTAATGGTGATCCTCTGTTGATGATTTTATTCTATGTAACCTCTGGAGGACAATCTTCTTTATTCTTCTTCTTATCCTTTGTTGTAACTGTTGGGGCTGAAATCCCTTTCTTAGATTGAGCATGAGTGAAAACAACACATGAGAAACTTGGAACTTCTTCATCACCTTCATCTTCATCATCAACATACTCAATCAGGCCATTGTGCATATCAACTTCCTCAATCTCAAGATAGTTTTCATAATCTTCCATGTTTTCTTCTTTAGTTTCATCAATTTCTACTTCCTCCTCTAGCTCTTTGGTGTCACAGATGGCATTGACTGGTGGTGCTTCAAGAGCAAGCTGATGAGGAGGTGGAGAAATCCTTGGCCTATCTGGAGGGTTTGGTCTCCTTGAAGCATTCCACATTGTGATCTAAGATAGCTTCTTCTTCAAGGAAACCAAGTCATTTGCCATTTTTTGGAACATCGGATCTATGGTGATAGAGTTTGAATTCTAACCCTTTTGTTTCCCATTGGGGCCTTTCACCTTTCCAAAAGGATTAGATCATCATCGGTTTCTATTACAAAGTCTGGGCTTGCCTCAATGTTCTTGGTTGGGATCTTCTGAGGAAGAAACCTACTTCTGATGGCAGAGCACTAATGAAAAACCTCTTCAAATTATTTTGGGAGGCACCACATCTTCAGGGATCCTTCTTATCACTCTATCATATCTTGCTACGAAGTCCCTCATTGACTTGGAGGTTTCTTTCTTCATTTGTACCAATTGGACCAAAAGATCCTGACAATCTTCCATGGTCTTGAACCTATGTTTGAATGCACTTCTTATATCTTCCCAATAGGTGACAGACCTCATGGGGGTAGCATGTAGAACCATTTGACAACCTTTTCTTGAAGTGACTCCACAAAGAGTTTGGACTGACACATCTTCATCCTCAACACCCAACACACCACAAGTAGTGATAAATGTTGCTACATGCTCTTCAAGGAGTTGAGAACCATCCCCTCTGAATTTTGGGAAGTTTTTCTCAAGCCTCTGGTAGCTCATGGAGTGGTTGAGCAAGAGCCTAGTGGACCTAGTGTTTCCTCCCCATGGTACATTAGGCCTATGGGCTTCATGATCATGTTCATGCTCATGATCCTAATCCCCCATTCTATGTCTATTTCTATCTTCCTAGCCTTGTTAAGGTTGTGGCTTCGATGTTTGCTCTTTCATCTGCCTTGGCTTGAAGTCTCTTGATTTCTTGAGTTGAGCTCTTATTTCTATTCGGCTCTTGCTTCTCTTTCTCTAGCTTCTTCTTCGGTCTCTACGTCGGTGAAATATTCAAGGTTCTCGTTGATGTATGGAAATTCACCATCCAAAGGATTAGCAACACTCAGGTTCCCAACGTGGTGGTTGCTTGAAAAGGAGGCCTCTAGATTCCGAGTAGCTCTTGTCTCCTTTGAAGTTCCTCAAAAATGGGATCAGTTTGTCCTCCTTGTCTGTTGTCGGGTGTATCTTCTATCCACCAACTTGAAAATATATGCTCTTCTTTGTGGTGCTAGAATTTGTCTTTGCCTCTCTAATTCAAGTAGTGTGTTCTTCTTCAAGGTCCAAAATTCTTGTGGCAATGAAGTAGTGGTTGGCACTTTGTCTATTATGCCAGATAGCTTCCCTCAAATATGAAGCAACGTCTTCTTGGATGTGGAAGAGTAATTCAGGTCTTTCAATAGGAGGGTTTCCCTGAAATAGCCATGATTTGAATCCATGTGGCTCATATAGCCATTCAAATTCTAGAAATTTTCTTTTTTGAATTTTGATTTTTTTTTTTTTTTTTTAATTTTGACCTTGCGGTTGCATTTAGGTGTAAATGTTGCTAAATCTACCCCACGGTGGGTGCCAAAAACTATTGGTGAGGAAATTTTTTGGGTGGGAAAACTTGTGGATTCCTTTCCAATGCTCTGGGAATCTAAGTCCCTCTACTTAACCGGTGTAGCTACCATATATGCATGCGTGAGAAAATGTGGATTTCTGTGGTGGCCTTTTGGTAGGGATCCAACAGGGGCACTCCACTGACCCTGCGGAAAAGCTTGTAGATACTTGCAAGAGAGAAATTTGTCTGAAAGTGGGAAAGGGAGTGAGAAAAGAGGTAGGAGAACTAATGTTGTAGGTAGGAAATCAGATTCCTACACACACTAGTTAGAAAATTTGTCACATGCATTCATGAGAAGAAACAACCCTGCAAATGGAAACAAGATGAGATAAGATTGTGAACTCAAAGTTTCTAAAATCTCCTCATCAAAGAGGCTACAAAATCCTTCTTCTTGTATTTTTTACTTAAACAGAAATTGTACATAGTGGAGAAATGGAGGAATTTGAGAAGAAAGGGGGAATGGAAGAAAAAATGGCTATCTCCTTTGTTCTCTCAAAGTACAATATACTCTTGAGTTTACAAGATCGATTACCAACCCTTGAAATGGCATGAAGAAGCCATTAAATCTCCTCCAAGAAATGGTTACAACTTCTTCTTTGTTAGCAAGAAATGGTTTACAATTTCTTTTCAATCATTCGCATCTATTCGGATTCTTGATTCGTGAAGAAATGCCAATGGTAGAAAAACCAGACTTTTCATAATGCAACCATTACACTCATTTTGTAACTTTGAATTTGAACCATTCATCTTGCCTTCAAAACTTTAAACTAGAGCCATCCACGTGGGAGAAATTTATTGGAGCGGGCATGGAGGATGCCTTTTGCATTTTATGCCTTTGTAGAAAATTGGCATTTTTTGACATTTTGGTCCACCCTTCCACCTCTCCACCATAGGCCTGACACGTGGCTTTATCTGAGTGGTGAAGGAATCACAGCTCACTTTTTTCAATTTTAATCTTTTTTAGAAAAATGCTCAAAACTTCAAAGTTCTCCATCGCTCCACTCTCCCACTTTGACTTTTCAACAGTGGGCCCGAGACCTTGGTGGAGCCATAGAGCATTCTAGAACTTTTACTTCACTTTTGGGAATTTGGTTAAATTTCCAAAAGTGCCCCGATGGCCCACTCTGCTTTGACTTTTGATCACTTTGAATTTACCTTTGAATTTTTCCCTGTGGGCTTCACCTTTGAATTTTTTGTGGGCTTCACCTTTGTGGGCTCAAAATTTGACTTTTACCTTTGTGTGATCGGGGTCATGGGACCAATCTGACATTTTTGCCAAAAGTGACAAAAAAATGTTAAGTTTCCAAGGAACCCATTGCATCATGTCCAATCGGACATGTCCACGTACCTGCATACACTGGGGCTAGAGTTTGATGGGGAAAGACACCCATCATTCACTATAAAAAAAAATATAGAGAAGTAGAGGACTTCATCGTTTTGAGTCGATTTCCAAATTTCTTTTGAAATAGAGTCATGGAGGAAAAACAAGGTATGATGACCCATGGTCATAGAAAAGGTGAGAAATTTCATCCAAATGGAGGTTGCAAAGGAAGATTCACTGTGCACAGTAAACTAGGAATGGGAGATTTGTCAAAACGAGTAGATTGAGGATTTGAAACAACTTTAGGGCATGGATTTCTCCATCTCTTGAACCTTCAACTTAGCTTGAACACTTTAGGATGGTGTGAGCTCAAAATTTTAAGAGAAAAGAAAATTTCTCTTAGACTAGAAAAGGGAGAGAAGGGTTTGAAGCAATCAAAACAACCATCTCTCAAGCTCCTACTCTTAAAAATCCAAATTTTGATAAATATTTTACAATGTATGCATTTGCGGAGAATCGAAACAATCTCATCTATACTAACTCAAGTTAATGATGAAAATATTGAATAGCCAATTGCTTTCTTTGGAAAATCTTACATGATTACAAAACAAGGTACACATTTCTTGAAAAACAAGTACTTTCAGTAGTCAGAGGGCCAAATAATTTCAAGTACATGCTTTCAAACAATAAAATTCATGTTCTTGTTTCTCATCTAAGTGTGAAAGCTTTCTTGTTAAATAAAGAATTGAATGAGAAAAGAGCAGGTTACATAAGTAAAGTTATGGAATATGATATTGATATCCAAGTTTCTAACACGTTTGAGGAAAAGGTTTGTGTGAGTATCTAATTGCTGATGTGGAAAAATAGCAAGCTATGGAACTAGAAGATTCAAAACAACATGTTGAAATTGCGTATCAACAATCAGACATTGTGGTTCAACTAGAAAATCAGCAACCTGAACTTGTTCAAGAAGTCCAAGAATCAAGATGGATGACTGATTTAGTTAACTATATATAGCATGGAACCTATCCATAAGGTATAGACAAGAATAAACTAAGGTATTTCAGATTACAAGTTGTACCTTATATCTTTATCGATAGTGTGTTGTTCAAAAGAGATATAAATGGAGTATTGCTGCGATGTTTTGACTATGATAAAATTCAGAAATTACTATCAGAATTCCATGAAGGACCTAGGAGGTCATTTTTCAACACATACCACAGCCTTAAAAATCATGAAATTTGGTTGCTATTGGCCTAGCATATTCAAGGATTGTTTTGAATGGATCAGAAAGTGTAAGAAATGTGCTTTCTTTGTTGGAAAAGAACATTTAGCTTTTACCCATACAACCTATTTCATTTGATCATCCTTTTATGTAGTGGGGTCTTGACTTTATTGGCATGATAAACCTACATTCTTCACAAGGACACAAGTGGATCTTAACTACTACATACTATTTTACACGATGGACTGAAGCAATAGCCTTGAAAGATGCTAATGAAACTTCTATACTATCCTTTTATGAAGGTATAGTTTGTAGATTTGGTGTTCCAACAACTATCATATCAGATAATGCTTTAGCATTTCTTAGTGCAAAGGTAATAGGTTGGGCCATTAACCATGGAATTTATCTCAGATCTTCATCTAATTATTACCCACAAGGTAATGGCTTAGATGAAAGTACTAACAAGAATATTTTAAGGATCATCATAAGAACACCCAAAGATAATGAAAGATCGGGCATATGATGTTGAATTCATCACTTTGGCCCGATAGAGTAACTCCTAAAAGATCAGTTGAAATTCACCATACAAGCTTGTTTATAGAAAAGAAGCAAGAATGCCTATTTCAGATTGAGTTACCCACATTAGATTTGCCACATCAAATGGATTCGCTTGAGAATGAACCATTACAGTTCATTACATAGAGTTAATGGAGTTATAAGAGATAAGAGATCAAGCTCATTTGAATATGGAAAAGAATGAAAAACAAATGAAGAATACTTTTGATAAGAAAGCCAATTTCAGAATCTTCAATGAAGGAGATATTGTGTTAAATTGGGATGTTGATCGTACAAAGCCTTGTGGAAGAAACACAAAGTTTGATAGACTCTGGAGTGGTCCTTACATGATTTCATCTGTAAGGAATGTAATTCTTTTTAGCTTTAAAAAAGCTGAATGGAGAGGAAATTCCCATTCCTATGAATGGTATGTTTTCAAACAATGTTATTGAAAATCTTACAATGATTGTTTAGAGTAGGATTCCCCTTCAATAAGTGCAGTTTTTGCACATTGCATTGTTTTTCAATTCAATAAGTGAATTCATGCATGTGATCTAGTTTACCAAATCCTTTCCCAGTTTTAGTTCATTTTGGAAGGGTTGTACCTTCTAGAAAGTTAGATTTTGGTTACATGCGTCATAATCCATTCCCAATGGAAAAGAACAAGGCATTAGTCTACAAGCTAGCAGGAAGCTTTACTCATGTGAAAAGGTCAACTCAAAACTTTTTAATTTCTCAGATTGGTTGAGTAAGAGGTTAGACTATGTTTAGGTCAGCCACCTCGGATTAAGATACAGATTTTAATTGTTTAGTTTTGGAAAGTTGGAAGTCATTTGGGATCAAAACTACAACTTGGGTATAGTTAAAGAATATCATACCTCATAGATGCAGCCATTCCATTTGATACCTTTTTCAAAACTATGCAATGGCTATAAAAACCATTACAAGGCCTTGAGGAAGGTAGGAAGCACGCATGTATCGACATGAAGTTTTGAAGCAAGGGTGGCGATTTTGAAGGACAATTTACGGTTTTACAAACATTTGGCATTTATAATGAGTGACAATAAGGAACCGGCTTTGATACGAGAATCACCTCAAAATTGGTATACCCACATACCTAAGGTGTTTCCATTGTATCTACAAAAGAGAGATATCAATTTTGCAAGCTTACAACACCTATACCATCTCTCTATAGGGTACACTTTTGAGAGATAACACTATTCTAGGTACCATCCATTCTTTTTATATTTCATTCACTAAACAATAATCATTAAAATCCTTATTATAGTACTTAGTACCATCATCGATCTAAGGCACTTTAACTTTGAATTTGATTCATTTTCCATAAGGGATTTCTATCTTTTAAAATTATCAAAAACATCATATTCCCATACCTTTCTTGTGGCATCATCAATGAAAGTAACAAAGTATTGGGATCCTCCATGAGAAGCTACCCGGGTTAGTCCCCACACATCTACTTTCACAAGATCTAGTTTATGTTTCTTATTTGTTTCCCCAACTTTGATAAATCTCACTCTCTTTCCTTTCCAAAAATACAATGCTCACAAAATTAAGATCTACATGTTTGAGATCTAATAACTTACCCTTTTCCTTGAAGATTTGCATTCCTTTTTCACTCATATGGCCTAGCCAATTGTGTCACACGTTCTTGTATCTAAATATAAAGTAGATAGGATAGATGAGGAATCATTGATACAAGTAGATAAATGCATTGATCCTACATTATTTCCTCTTACTACAACAATAGATCCCTTAGTAAATTTCCAAGATTCATTTTTGAGTGTAACCATGCAACCAAATTGACACAATTATCTTTTAGAAATTAGATTCCTCTTGAGGATTAGAACATGCCTCACATATTTCAATATCCATGTATTTATATTCTTCATTTTAAGATGAAATGTAACTTTACCTAATAATATCGCATGGTTCATCATGTCCTAAATAAACATGCCTAAAATTACCCTAGACATAATTTTCTAAATATCCCTTATTAGGGGTTATATGGAAAGAGGCTCCTAAATCTAAAACCTATGATTCAATTTTACTATCCAAGGAGAGAATTAGGGAATTTTGCATTACTTCTTTTGAAGAAACATTTACCTCTTTACCTTTGTCTGGTAAATTCTCTTTATTTTTCTTGAACCAAAGCAATCCTTCTTTGCATGACCTTTCTTTCAACAATTCGATAGATTATTCCTCTACCTCTGGATTTAGATATTCCATTCCTAGACTTTGATTTCCCATTATTCTAGCTCTTAGATCTCTCCTTCTACCTTCCCTATTTTCTACATTAAAATCATTCCCATATGATGATTCTCATGTACTTTTCCTATGTATTTCTTCATTCGTTATTATACTAACCACATCATCAAACTTTAAAACATTAGTAGGAAACATTGTATTACTAACACCATAATCAAGTTATTCCAATTATTTGGCAAAGAGCATGATAATAAAAGTTCTTTCACTTCATCCTCAAATGGAATACTAACTTATTTTAGTTGATTTATATTTGAAAAAATAATTTAAATGATTTGATGTAGAAGATCCACCTTCTTGCATCTTTAAATTAAACAATGTTTTCATCAAATAAACTTTATTTAAAGCACTAGGTTTATCATATAGATTTGCTAAAGATTTCATTAAATCTACCATAGATCCTTCTTTGGTTATATTCAAAGCCACGGATGTTGTCGGGATCAATTTAATAGATCCCGAGCCTTCTATCAATAATTTTCCATTCTTCATCAATCATCATTATAGGTCTTCCCTTCTCATCCAATGGTAAGTATAAATATTTCTATTACAGGTAATCCTCCACATGCATCTTCCATAATAGATAATCACTACCATCAAATTTTTATACTTCGATTTTTCTATATTCTTCCATTACTTTTCTCCTACTCAATTAGAGATATCTTTGTGAGTATAGATTTGTCAACACATAAAACCCTTAAGAAAAAAAATCTCTCATACTAGTTTTTGGGGTTAGCACACCGATTGTACAAGTATATCAATAAGATCTAAGCATATAAACAATAAATATGGAAATAAATAGAAGATACAATACACAAGATTTAATGTGGTTCACCCAATGTGGGCTACATCCACCAAGAAACAACCAACTTATTATCACAGAGGAAATACAATGAAGATTTGCAGTCTTCCACACCTTCTTGGATGTCCTGTACTTTCTTCTTCAAAAGTTCCTCTTTTCTCTCTACAAAGGAAACTTATTTACAATTATCATCAAATATTAGCTTCTAACCCTAGCTTTATGTTTATATAAGAATCTATAAACTTAGGGAAATATGTATATGAAATTACAACCATTACATTCACTTTATAACTAAAGATAGATCTAATTCCTACAACTTAATTATAGAAGTCACCCACAAGAAACTAATGTCGGTTAGCCTTAACCAATGTTGGTTCCTCCTTTCCTAACTAATATTGGTCCCTCTATGACCGACGCCAGTTACTATGTATTCCAACAAATTTTGAAAATCATGTCGGTTGAATCAATTAAGCTTCACAACTCAATATGTTAAAGCATTCTGTTGAATAAGGAACTGAATGAGAAGCGAGTGGGTTAGATTACAAAATTTATAGAGTAAGATGTTGATATCCATGTTGCTAAAATATTATGAGGAAAAGGACTATGTGAACATTTTATTTCTAATATGGAGAAACCTCAGGCTGCAGATTCATTATAGCATGCTGCAATTTCATACCAGCAACCTAAAATATTAGTATAGCCTAAACATCAACAACTTAACTCAATCTAGAGGTTTCAGGATCAAGTTAGGTGACTAACTTGATCAATTACTTGCATCAAGGCACCTATATAGAAGGTATGGATAAGAACAAATGAAGTTATTTTAGATTACATGTCATACCTTATACTTTTATTCATAGTGTGTTTGTTTAAAATATATAGCAATGGATTTTTGTTGCGTTGTGTTGATTTTGATAGAGTGCAATAATTACTTTATGAATTTCATGAAGGACTTACAAGAGGTCAATTCTTAGCACGTACTACAGCTCCTAAAATTATGAAATTAGTTATTATTGGCCTAGCATATTCAAGGATTGTTTTGAATGGATAAAGAAGTGTAAAAAGTGTGCATTCTTTGTTGTAAAAGAACGTCTAGCTTCACCGCCCTTGAAACCTATTTCAATGGATCAACCATTCATGCAGTGGGGTCTTGACATCATTGGCATGATAAATATTACTTCATCTCAAGGACATAAGTAGATTTTGACTACCACTGATTATTTTACTTGCTAGATTGAAGCGGTGGATTTGAAAAAAGCCGGTGAAACTTCAATCTTATCATTCTATGAAGGTATAATTTGTAGATTTGGTATTCTAGCCACCATCATTTCAAATAATTCTTTAGCATTTCTTGGTGCAAAGGTAATAGATTGGGTTATTAAGCATGGTATTTATCTAATTACTTCATCTAATTATTACCCTTAAGGTAATGGATTAGCTGAAATTACCAATAAATATCTGCTCAAGATTATCAGAAGAAAACTCAAAGATAACCAAAGAGCTTGGTATCTGATTTTAAATTTAGCACTTTGGGCTGATAGAGTGACTCCTAAAATATCAATTAGCAATTCACTGTACAAGCTTGTTTATGGTCGTGAGGAAATAATACCTATTTCAATTGAGCTACCCGCATTGGATTTATTACATCAAATGGAATTACTTGAAAATGAACCAATGTAGGTTCGTTATGCAAAATTTATGGAACTGCAAGAGCTAAGAGATCAAGCTCACTTGAACATGGAGAAGAATCAAAAATATATTAAGAGCACGTTTGATAAAAAGGATAATCTCATAATTTTTAATGAAGGAGACATTTTGTTGAAATGGGATGTTGATAGAGGAAATCCAAGAAACCACACAAAGTTTGATATAATCTAGAGTGGTCCTTACATGATTTCAACTTGCAAAGATCACAATGCATTTTAGCTTTTAAGGTTGAATGGAGAGGAACTTCCCATTCATGTGAATGGTATGTTTCTCAAAATTTGTTATTTAAAAAATTATAAGTGTTTATTAAAGTAGGATTTCCCTTTCAATAAGTGCAGTTCATGAACATTACAAATTTCAATTTCAATAAGTGCATTCATGCACATGATCTCGGTTTACCATATATTTTCCCAACTTTAGTTCATTTTCATGAAGGTCCATTTTTCAAAAAAACATGATTTTGTTTATATGCTTTGACTCCATGCCCAATGAACAAGAGCAAGGAACTAGTCTTAAATCTCGTAGGAAAATTTTCCCACATGATCACCATAAATGTTGACATTTTTGCATCCCGTGTGAAAGGTCAACTTGAAACTTATAATTTTCTCATATTGGACGGGTTATAAGTTTGACTATGTTTGGGGCAGCCATCTCATAAGGGGATACATATTTTAATTGATTGGTTTTGGAAAATATTAGAATACCAATGCATAGCCTTGATGAAGTCAATTATCACAGCATATGTGGGATATTTCATCCCATGCCGAGAAATGAGTTGTAGTATGCATGGCTGAAGTTACATTATCAGTTATAGGTACATTAATTATTGTTATTTTGTATGTTTGAATGAGATTAATTATATTTTGAGTTGTTTAGTTCATTCCAAAATTATCATTTACAGTAATCAAATGCAAAAGGAAATAGACAACTCAATTATAGAATTTAATTTCATTTATTCATAAAGATATACAAATTTAATTTTCCCACACAATCCGTGGGATGTAACTTATGACTATTGAAGTAAAATATGCATGTACACAAAGCTAAAAGAAAAATAATATAGAGAAAACCCATCATTTCCTTTTAGTTCTTCTCCTTGTCTTCATCCGATTGCATTGTCTTTATCTCCATCTTCTGCAACATCAGTTTGTATCACTATACCTAAGAAAAGAAAGAAAAAGGGTTGTCGATTTGATCTCATGGTTTAATCTATATGTCTATGCTATTAGTTTAAGGAAAATGAATCTTTTGATTTCAAATAGGCACAAGATACATCAAAAGAGCTAGATTCATAATCAAGAAAGTAATATATTGTAAAAGAACATATATTTTCTCATAATCATAACAAATAAGGAAGAAAGTAAAGAACTATGGACATAAGAGAGGCTTTAAGCCTTATTTTCTAACTATTTCCTTAAGTGTGTAGGCACATGAATAGAATTTTTGTTCATAACTTTGAATAAAAAGCAAGAAAGTACAAGTAGAGCTTGTGAACATAACATCTATGTGCTCATTTATACTAGCTAAGGAATACACTCTTCCAAGAATGGAATAAAGAGATTACAACAAAGCATAAAAATGATATAGAAGATCAAGTAAAAATTTCCTCAACATCCAAATCTTAAGTACATATATTGCAATTAATAAAATCCACAATGCAAAGATCAAGAATAATAATTTTCATCTTTAAAAAAAGACATTTGTTGGCATTCATATCTCAAGCATAAACTTGAAGGTGAAAAATGAAATCAAGTATAGATATTGTAACAACCATTGTATCTTTAAGAGTGTGAACAACTTTCCAAGAAGAAAGTATTGAAGAGTTACCAATTATAGGGAAATCAAATATCATACATAGCTTGAGTCCATGAGACTGGATAGAAAAGTATATTCATTCACGAAGCAAGAAGCACATAAATTTCAAAATTCAAAGATCTTACATAAAGATATTTTATACAAGAAGGTTCATAGATAAAGAAATAAGTGGTTTAGGCCACTTAAGAAATACATTTTGGTCGAGAATTACATATTTTAGATCTTACAATGAAGAAACCAGCTTTGGTACTTACAAGCATGATTGAGAAGCAAAAAAATTATAAGAAGAACTTTTGCACATTCATAACATCAAATACTCATAGCCATGTTGAAATAAGTAACTCATTTAAGTTAAAGGATACATCTCAAAGTATAGTAAATAAATAAAAACATAAGGTATAGTCAATAAATCAAGTACAAAAATTACAGTTTTAACAAAATATATTCATCGTCATTTGCTTCTCAAACCTATAGTTGAGAGTAAATAATGCAAGACTATCAAAAGTACAAGAATGAAATAGTTACAGGCTAGGAACAATAATGTAAGACCATAGGATAGGATACTTTATTGATGTAGAATAAGAAAAGATGTAGAACCTAAGAAAATATGATGTTCTTGCATATGACTATTTAAAGTATTATTTAGATTAAAAGTAGTTAATGAATTAGATATGAGTCAAGAATCTCAATTTCCAATTACAATGTGGATAAATAATGTTTTTTCATTTATATAAAGTTCTAAAGACTTGAATTAAACATTACAGTGCATGGAGTGACTAGAACAAATGTGCCCCTATATGAGAAGAATAGAGGTAAAGTTTTGTTTCCAAAATTTCAAGAAAATATATTAGAGGTTGAAAGATTTTCAAGATTTTAAAAGAGATTGGAAACATTCATTGGAATAAGAAAGAAACACCCACAATGAACGAAAAGAGAAGTATAGATTATCATAATTTAGAAGATCAAAAATAGATTACAACTTTATTTTTAGATGGTTATTTAAATTTCCATGGTAAAAGTTCATTTTAAGAAATAGATAAATGGTCACAACAAAAGAAAGGAATTGTATTATTATCTATAAAAGGCCATTAAATCAAAAGTTACAAACTTAAGTACTACCAATCCTAGGAATGGCTTTTGAGTGAATTGATATTCAAGAAACACAAGTTACTTGTGAGTTATAGTTTGAACAAAATACCAACACTTATGAAAGGATAGATATCATTCATGTAAAATAGACACAAATTTTTATCAGATCACGAACTCAACTTCCAACCATAAGTCAAAGCTTCGAGAAAATATAGTCTTCATTTTCAAAATTACATTGTAACAAAAGATATATATATTTAATACACCAAAGATCAGAATGAATGTAGTATGTTCAAATTATTTAAAGAGACAAGTAGAATTAC
Source organism: Taxus wallichiana var. yunnanensis (assembly GCA_018340775.1). Taxonomy (NCBI): domain Eukaryota; kingdom Viridiplantae; phylum Streptophyta; class Pinopsida; order Cupressales; family Taxaceae; genus Taxus; species Taxus wallichiana. Next base: position 300,996,754 of record CM031241.1, read on the forward strand.
AAAGCATATGTACTACTTTAGACTGAAAGTAATCAAGTTACAAAAAGAGTTTTTACTCTCACACATAAGTACGGGGTCCTAAAGATTTGAAAGAAATCAAGAAACCCCAAAACCCATTGAAACAAAAATATAAATTGCTAGATTCAAAGGAGAAAAATTCTTCACACTTCATGGTTGTGAATGATTTTCAAAAAAATAACACCTTAGGAGCTCAAAAAGGCACAAGAGAATATGAAAAATTTCAAGTACCCATTGCAAAATTTGAATGCCAAATACAAAAATATGTGCAAATTTCTCCATCAATGAGCAAGAAAGAAAAAAGTATCTTAAGTATACAAATACCCACTTTATATAAGTTTTAGATCTTTCTTTTTAGATAAAAATGGTTGACCAAGAAAGTAGAAGCGGAGATACCCAGAAAAGAAACAAAATATAATGTGTACCCATATCGGGTTAGTAAAAACAAAGTATTTTCAACCATAGTTCGAAATATAGAAGTACAGATCAAGAAAAGCTTGCATTCTTCCATGGCCACAAAAATTTCAAATTTTTTCAAAGGATTCAAGGTACATATAAGAACTTACTAGGCCATATTCATTTCTTCGAAACCCTTGACTCGAGAGAAAAGTAACAAGCACCACCTGAATCAAATACAAAACTCAAAGGTAATGGTCGTGGTATGCAGGACAAGCCAAGAAAATGAAAATATATTTATATCATGCAAGTCGTCAAAAGGAATCTAAAAATTATTGAAAATAAAGCTACACGGTTCGAGGAATCGATAACTCACCTTTAGGGAAAACAAAAAGCCATTGCAATCTTCCACGAGTTCCCGTTATGAAATATATCTAAGCTCAAAAGCTTTGTTTCATGGTGGCCACCCTATAAATACCTCACATAGAATATCTAGTGGCTCAAAATGGTAAGGAAATCAAAAATACATGCTTAAAACCTCACATAGTGGTCCTCGAACCGATCTCAAAAGATCCTAACAATAGTGGCCTAGAGAAAATTTTCTTCTAGGGCTTCGCCAACCTCAACAAGCTTGAAAAATGATTGAAATGACTATGTTCCAACCTTTTCATTTTTCCTAACTCATACAATGAGTTACCTAACTCACCTAGAGTTTATAATCGGCAGCTCCATATCAAAAGGACAAAAATCAACAGTGCAAATACAAACTCTAGGATTAACCATAGAGTTAGCTGAATTTAACCCAAAGAAAAAAGTACCAACGTGGCAGTGTGTCATGTAAACCACGACTAACATGGTTGGCTTTTCCACTTGACATAATGATAAGGGTTGAGCCATTGTAGGAAGCGGAACCTTTTCCCAATTCGAATGATTAATTTTTACCTTAATTCTAACCATATTCTATGCCATGCCAAATATCAAAGGGTTGAATTATTAAATAATATTATTTAACCTTAGACTAAGGTCTAGTTATAATATGTGCCTTGTGATTTAGAAGGGCATGATCAAATAATTAAAGGTAGAAAGGTGGCAAAGTCTAAGTTCTATGTTTTCCAATGGTAAAAAAGAGCCTCAAATATCCTCGTCAATATTTGAATCAAGTTTTTGTCATGATTTGAAGAGGGAAAAAATTTGAAAGGTAGTAATTATTATTTAATCATATTTTTAAACCAAAGTATGTATTATGATATCAAAGAAGTCCACATCGGAGATAAGCTCACATGGTCAACTAGTTCCCTCCTTATTACTTTGGATCGCATTTTGGATGGATGAAAAGGATTATAATTTTTAGCATGTGCATAGGTAGTCCCCAAAGGAAGAATACAAAGTTGTCATTATCAACATGTATCACCTTATTATTTGTAAAGGGATGTCACAATCAAGACTTTACAAGAGGGTAAAGAGATGACTATTTTAATCATTCACTACAAGACAAAATAGTTGCATGTACATTGGAGGAGAGTTAGACATCAAGATAAGAGATATTATTAGCTAAATTATTCACCCAATTTATTCATTGTATCATAATTAGATAAGTCAAACTACACTTGATTGTGGATGTATTTTTGGAGATAAAGGCTATTATTGCCTAATTATAACAACATGTTATTTTATCCTTTCATTTATTCACAATGAATGTTAATAATAGCATGCAAGTATAGTTAGGATTTAATCTATTTTTAGGGGGTTGGGTGAATAATTTTTGTTATATATTGTGTGCATTGTAAATCACAAGGGTAATTTTTATAGAAATATTTTGAGAGTGAAGGTATTTCCTAGTTTTGTCCTTGAATGAGATGTTGAGCATGGATTTACCTTTAGTTTTCCATATTATTTCAAGGGGGTAACATCCAAGCTTGACCCTCAATATGGCAGGGTTTTTAGGATACCCGCTAAAGTGTTGATTATGTTTTATTACACACCGTGAAAACAATGGATCAAAACCTCTTCAATTTGATATGATCTAAATCCATAAATCATGCTCTTAATCTATGTAGATATTCTTAGACACACTAGATGCTATGGAATCAATTATTTCTTCTTCTCCCACTTAGTGGTGTCGAATCGGGGATAGAAATGTAGTCCTCGAGAAAATAAGTCAAAGGACTCTCTCGGGGTTTAAAAAGGTGAGAAAATTTAGTGTTAGTGTTAGAGGTGATGATGTGGTTGTGGTCTTTAGCTTTAGGTGCTACATTGAGATCTTTAATAAGTATAAGATAGACTCGAAATGGTACTCATATTATGCTAAATCTTTATGGAGACTTATGGCTTTATTGTATGCATCCCAAAATGCTTGGTAGCCTCATGGATGTTCTAATTTTTGCAAACATGGCCTCAAGATGATTGAATGACATGTTTTGGATTGATAAGAACTCAAGATCACTGGAGGATCTTTATTGTTCCGAGTAAATAAGATGTCAAATGACAAGAAAAGCTATTAGCTACATAGGTAATTATTACCACCTAATTCCATCTAAAATAAACTCTTTAGACAAGAGATTAGCATACAACAAGAAAAAGAAATATATTTTAATCATATTAGGAAAAATATATTAAAACAATAAATGTACACATGAATCGCTAGTGATTAGGGAAATCGCTATCGATTCATCGTTAATTCTAACAACTTAGTAAAACAAGGAAAAAAAATTAATTTAATCCATGATTTGAAATGACTTCAAGCATTACATTACATGTAATTAATAAACAAGTATGTTTTACCTACAATCAATATTAAACATGATAAATCTATTACCTTGGGTAATAGGATGGAGTGGTTGAAAAGGGATGTGACTTGGTGATGAAAACAAGTGATTTGATGATCGGCTTGATGAATCCAAAGCAACATGACATTGGTTAAATCTTAATGGAGAATAGTTTGATCTCCGATATGTTGGAAATGAGTCAAATTTTACCTACAAAAATGTGAGAATGTGCTCCTATAAGAGGTCTAAATGCACATATTTATAGATCGTCGGCGATCGGGAAAATCGTCAGTGATTTTAGAAAATCCCATCTAAATTAGTTAGATGGGTGATTTTCTTCATTTCGAACTAGATATGGTAGATTTTGAAGTAGTTAGGATGGGGGTGGTTAAAAAATCACAAACAAACTCAATATGGATGAGGATGGTTAGCCTTTTGAATTAGTTAGTGATTTTTAGTTAGATATAAGTTAGTGATTTTGAGAAGGTTGTTAGGTGGTTCGGGATAGGTTAATGATTTTTGGGAGGAGGTTTTAGAGGAGGTTAAGTGGTTGTAGGTGTCTTAGTTGACGTAGTGAGGTGTAAGGGGATAACTAACTTATTTAATTAATCAAATAAATAATTAATCTAGATTTTAGAGATATGTGATGGACGTGTGAAGAAAGCTAATTAAATATGGTTAAAGGTGTGAAGTGTTGTAAAATGTGCCACTTTTGGTCGTGGATGTCCTGGTGCCGTGAGGATGCAAATTTTGGTGTCTACATTTTCCCCTTTTTCGGGTGATTTTGACAATTCGCTATATAAAAAGATGAAGAAGAATTATGTTGATATGGGTGAGTCTATTGTAGCACAATACGGTGAACACCAAAGTGTGTTTAGTTTTAAAAAATCTTACCCCAACCATGGGGGTCTGTCAACACCAATCCGGCACTATGATAATTCTTCACCGGGAACTCCTCGTGCTAATATGATTATTTACTAATGCACAACTTTTAGTTTGGTGGATGTAACTGAAACACAACAACAAACATAACACAAGAATACCATAGACAATGATAAGAAGGAATGATGATAAATCTGAAATATCAATGTAAATTATAATATCAACATGAAATTGTTACAATATCACCCATGAGGTACTTCAAGTGTTACTGACTTCACTTGCCTTCCAACAATAACTATGGGAGAAACTTCACAATTACACCTCTTAATGGCTTCTTTAACACACCTTCAAAATGATGGCTTCCTTTACACACTTACTCATACAATATTTCTCACTACTTCCTTCTATGCTAAATGAGGGGGGTGGCCTCTCTATTTATAGAACTTCCAGGCTTATCCATCTTATCTCTAAGATAGGATAAGAAATATACTCTGACGAATCATATCCCATACCTTAACTCTTATCTGTACATGTAAGCTTATCTTTTAAGATAAGATAAACCTTATCATTTCACATGGGTTCCACATTTTTAGACTTTTTACAAATAAAATACACAAAATATTTATGACCTCACTCCTTGTCCTTATTACCAATATAATATTTTTAATTCCTAATCATGTAGACCCTACTTCTCTACTTACCCTAACTTTGACATTTTAACATTACCGGACCACTTACGAAAAATATTTACTTTTTACCACAACATTCCTATTGTACTTTTGACTATTACCATACTATACATTATTGGCGGCATCATACCGGCAACACCGTTATCTTCTATCGGATGCTACTACTAATTATACTTAACAACATCCTATTCCTAATACATACATTAATGAAATAGAAATTACGGAGGAAAATTTTAGTGTCTACGAGTTCAAAGTAGGATACTAGCTAATCAATTATCAAGGTGGCCAAAGGGATTGACACTGTAGACATGTGACCCTAACCAGATGAAATAGTTGAGTGGGTAAACCAAGTGATGGGGGCCAAAGGGCTCGTATCCCATAGACGTATGGCAAGTCCCAATGTTGTGACTATGTTGTGTTTGTAAAAGATTCTAAGGGCTAAGACCTTTTTAGAGGCATGGCACACTTGTGCAATGGGTATAATGACATGTTCTTGGGATATGTATTCATGAAAACCTAAAATAAGGGAATTTTCACCGATTGGGAAAATCATCGATGATTTCCACAATCGCTAGCGATTGGGTCGCATGGAAAATTGGAAATGAAAATACCCAAATGTATTGTTTATTTATCAATTTTGCATTGTATATGATAGTGACTTTGTAAGAGTGGGAGAAAAACATGTTTGAAAAGTGAAAAATTGTCAAATGGCCTCCATGCTACAAATGAAATCTGTTCTAGTAGAGGTAGGCATCAATCTTATTTTTGTTTTGTATTTTGTAGTGTTTTTACAATTTTTAGGGCCATATTGGGGCATGCGGATGCCCTAGGTAAATTTGTAGGAATCTTTGGCAATTCCCTCAATCATCAACAATTGAGGTGAATCGTCATTGATTCACTGTAATCAAAATACTTTGTGTTTTAAGTGAGGAAACATGATTTTTTATCAATGTTTTTTTAATTTTATTGACGTTTAAAGTTATATTATACACATTTGAATGTTAGGCTTATGTGATGAGGTATTTTCTAATTTCAAGTGTTTACTTTTTCAAAATAATTATGGTGTTACTAATGTTTACTTTTTCATTTTGTTTTGTAGGTGGATGCTCGATTGATCATATCCGAGACCGTATCCCCTTAATGTTAGATGAGATCAAGGAGGATTTGTCTGATGATGATTGAGACCATTTGGAGGTTGTGGGATTTGGTGGGATGAGATTTTACAGGTGGATTCATAGGTGCCACAGCTTGATACTTGCATTGCTAGAGAGGTGGAATCCTTCCACCAATACTTTTTGGCTACCTACAGGGGAGATGACCATCACCCTAGAGGATGTTCATCATATTACTAGAATACCAGTTAGGGGGGATCTTGTCTATTGTATTTTAGATGCAGAGAGAGGAGATACCATGTAGCGATTATACATAGATGAGGCCTGAGTTCTAAGATACTCCTTGGGAGCTTTCGATTATCATGCCCTATATGAGTCTGAGAGAGTGGGGTGCCCATGGATGACTATGATGATGTTGGGAATTTCATGTTTTGCACTACTAGATTCATGAGGTGGGAGATTCACATGGATGATGATGGGGGTAGTTGTGGAGATGATGGAGTACCACATAGTCTTTGAGTGGGCTCCTACCATGTTAACACAGACATACAGAGAGCTATGGGCTTAGATGGCCTACAAGCGCTACAGGGTTGATGTTGTCTTTTTACTATAGTGTTGGGCCCATGAGACTATTGTCATTTCTCATCCATTTGGATTGCCTAATGTTATTAATGTGAGGAACCCAATCTTCATGAGAAGAAGTGTGAGTCTCAATAAAGAAAGGAAGGCCAAGGGGCCTACCTATTATAGAGACTTGATATTTGGATTATAGGTTAGTGACGTGATTTGGTGGCCGTATGTGAGTTTTCATGATTAGACAGAATTTTTGGGAATTTATCGTATTTACTGAGTGAGGACATATGGGTATAGGATTGTAGGGATGGAGAGGATGAGTTGACACACTTCATTTGGGTTATGAGACAGTTTGGTTTGGATCGGGATATATGTGAGGATCTAGTTCTACGTATAAGTAGGAGGATGGGGATATTGATACCCTGCATGTTATTTTGGTAGGGCCTACAGCCATCATTAAGTAGTTAGGTGTGATGGGTTTGGATGAGGATGGTCATGTAGTGTCGATTGATGATGCGGGGGTCACCCCATATGTTGTTGCTTAGTGGTCCCATTCATTGAGGAGTTTTTAAAGGATGAGGGTAGCAGAGATGGTGGCCCGATCAGTTTGACGAGTGCATGCTCAAGAAAAGGAGCCATAAAAGGAGGGAGGTGAGGCGGATGAGGAGAGGATTGAGCCTGGTGTTGCTATAGCTCCCGACATCTTTGTAATGATGGCCGAGAAGGTTATCTTGGAGGTAGAGAGTGATGTCACTCAAAGAGAGAGCGAGATGAATTAGAGGGAGTCTTATATACTCTTATTGGAGAGAGAGATGGTTTGATTGTAGAGTGTGATGGGCTCTAGGCATAGCTTGTATAGGTCTCTTCTGATAGAGATAGGTACAAGAGTCAGAGAGATACTTTTAGGAAGGCCTTAGGGATCACAGGGGCATTTTCTTTTTGTACGAAGCTAGCGGTGATAGTCGATAGAGAGGAGCATCGTAATACATCCTTCTAGCATAGTTTTGTAGTACATTATTATCTTGTGTGGAAGGAGAGGGATTACTACGTTGAGATGGTGATCAAGAACTACCTTGATGCTACTTTATATGTAGATCATGTAGCTACCCAAGGGGATCCACAGAAAAGGATAGACCAAAGTGATAGTGTAGTAATGAGTGTGGGGCATACACCTTAGAGACTACCGAGAGGGGTGATGGCAAGGAGGAGAATAGGTGGTGGTGATCATGTAGTAGGAGATACTCTTGATCCTAGTTTGATGGATTTTACTACATGATTGTTTATAGGCTCATGGAAGCCCTTTTTCTATGTATAAAACTAGTTTGATTACACAAACATTTATATATATTGAACTTGGATATATATATATATATATGATGGTGATTCGATGATGTACCTTTTATATTTTTCATGTGTATTTTAGATGTATGTGTTAGTGTTTTAATGTGTTTTGGTTACATGTATTTTGATCTAATGTTTAATTTGGTAGGTTCAAAATGTGATTAATGTGTTAAAAATAACAAATGTGACCAAAATAAATGAAGTAAAAGTGGAGTGAATGCCCCACTTATGATATTTTCACGTAATGGATTTGAGCTAATACTTGCACTTGTAGCCTTTCAAAATGTTAAATAAAAACCATCAATAGATAGTTTTTAGGTAAATCACAATGGATTTGGGCAATGTATTTTTGCTAGAATAATGGAAAAGAGGCGGGATCATGTGGATGCATGCCGTTATAAGGGAAAAGGGTTCTCCTTTTCAATGGATTCATAGATAATATATGCCCCATCCTTTTATAACTTCTATTAAAAGAAAACTGACCAATGCTTGGAAGCTTTCCTAGATGCTTGTGAATGTTGATCGATGCGGGAATCCTTATATGAGTAGACATCCTTTGAGGATATGGTCTACATTTTTATTATTTTAACTTGGATGTTCATCCTTCATGGGATAATTCCATGGTTTTGATAGGTATTTTTCCTTCGAGGGATCAGTCTACTTTTTTATAATTCACACTTCTTATGAATAGCTATCCTTTGAGCGATCAATGAGATATTTAGCATCTAATGGATTTATCTCATTTTATTAAGTTGAGGGAAGAAGACCTTGATAATTCATTTTAAAGGGGGATAAATGCACATGTAACCTACATCCACATGCCCCATGTTTGTGATGTTGGTGGATAGGTGTAGTGATTCTTGTACAATGGTAATTATTGTTTATAATGGCAGAATGAATAAGATTTATACGAGAACCGGTGTCATGACGGTCAGCTACTTAACAATTGAAAGGTTGTAAGTGCAATATATTTCATGGTTCTACTTTAGGTTCCTTATCAAGGGAATTTAGGCAAGATACGCTCCTGACCCATATTTGTGAGTGATAACATAAGGGCTAATCTAATTGGGGGAAAACTTTCCACGTTTACTCCACTCTAATGTAGTCACATTTTGATTTTCTTTAAGAATGAGATCACCAATTTTAAATTCACATTCCTTAACATGCTTATTATATTCCCTACTAATATGTTTTTGATATACTTGATGATGTTCGAGAGCTATAAGATGTTTTTCGTCTAACAATTTGAGTTGTGTTAGATGGTCCTGATGATATTCTTCGTCAGGAATGAAATCCTTAAGAGATACACGTAGTGAAAGGATTTGGATTTAGAGAGGCACAATGGCTTCAAAGACATAAACAAGTGAATAGGGTGTAGTGCCCATAGGTGTGTGGATGCTGGTTTGATAATCCCGAGAGGAGAATGAATGGGATCTAAATATGTCAATTCCTACCTGCATCATTTATAGTTTTCATGAGTATTTTGTTAAGCATTTTATTGGAAGCCTCAGCTTTTCCATTTACTTGAGGGTAGTATGGTGAGGAGAAGCTATGTTTGATGTTGAAAGTGTTGCAGAGATCTTTGACTTCCTTATTTTTGAAGGATTTTTCATTATCTGACATGAGCTTATGTGGGATACTAAAGCCGCATATAATGTTTTAATATTTGAAATTTATAATGGGGCCATGATTTTTTTGAGGCCAAATGGATTGCTTCAACCCATTGAGTGAAGTATTTTTTTGTAGTGATGATTTTGGATTGATTATGCAAATGAGGTCTAATCCCCATTGAGAAAAAGGCCACAAATCTTGTTGGTTATAAGGCTTGACTAGGGATATGAATGAGATCAGAATGGAGTTAGAATTTAACACATTTCTTTACATATGCATAACATTCTTTAGTGATATTAGGCCAGTAATACCCTAGCCATATGATATGTTTAGCGATGGTGTTACCACTAAAATTACTACCACATAGGTTGTCATGGAATTATTTCATTGCTTTGGTTTACTCATTTGATTTAAGACATTGTAGTAGTATGTCTTTGAAAGTCTATTTATAAAGGATACCACCTATGATAAAAAGTGGGTGACGCGTTGGAGAAATGATCGTTTAGCAGATTGTGACAGATTTGATGGGATTTTACACTCAAAAAGGTAATCATATATTTTTATATACCATAGATCAAGTGAGTAAATTATTAATAAAATTAATGGATGGTAGCTCATTTTGATGTGAAGGATGATCTAAGCGTTGAATCACTACAGACATTTTAGTGTTATCATTTTATTTTTCTGTTTCAAAAGGGATGAGAGACCCAAGATATTCCATGGTGTCTGTAAATCTATTAAAAGGTCTTAGAATGGCTTGAATGGTGTAATGGTCGAATGCACCAAGGAGAAAGTCGACAACAACCTTATACTTTTGAAGGATCTCAGTTTTACACTAATACTCTTATTTTACTTGACTAATGAAAAGTTGTGAATCTCCATAGATTTCTAGATCATGGACACCTAGGAGAATAACAATAGTTAAACCCATGATTAAGGCCTCATATTATGCCATATTATTAGTACATTCGAATTTGATTTTAAATGATAAGGGAATGGGAATATTCCATGGTGGTATGATGATGACACTGGCCCCTCCAAATTCTTGACATTTAGCACCATCAAAGAAGAGGGTCATTCTGATGGGGATGAATTTTGATTCATAATCGTCGATTTGTTAAAATTATTGATAAATTTGTTAGGAACGTATTCATGTGGTGGTTGATTATCTGGAAGAGGTGACTCAATGAGTTGATTAGCAATGGTTTGACCTTTAATATACTTTTGCGGTATGATTTCAAGATCAAATTCAATCATAAGCATCAACGATTGAGTTATGTGGTCATTGTGATAGGGTTTAGCGTGCATGGATTTAAGTGGATTAAAACTGGTGACAATGTATGTTTTTGATTGAGGATATAATGTCAGAGTTTGGAAGTGGAAAAATACAATGCACAACACAATTTTTTAGCTTCAAAGTAATGTGTTTTGTATTCATGGAGCATGTAGCTAATGTAGTACATGGCTTGTTCATGACCTTGATTATCACAATGAGTGAGCATGGCTCCTAAGGCATGCTTCGAGGTAGAGATGTAGAGATAAAATGGTTCCCCTTCACGAGGTGGTATAAGTATAGGTGGTGATAACAGATATTGTTTGATTTCATCGAAGGCTTTATGGTAGCCAAAATCCCAATGAAACATTATGTCTTTACAGAGTAGATGGTGAAATGGTTGTAAATGGTCAGAGAAAGTTGTGATATGAAATGTCGTATGTATGTGTAGTTTTCCTTGTAAGATATGTAATTTCTTAAGATTAGAAGGTGGAGTAATTTCGATGATTGATCTAAATTTTGTAGGATTGACTTCAATTCCATGAAGAGATATGATAAATCCTAAAAAAATTTGGTGAGGACACCAAAAACACATTTTGTAAGATTCAAGAAGAGATAGAATTGGATGAGATGGGTGAAGATTGATTCAAGAACATTGAGATGATCCTTTTTTTATTTATATTTCCCAAGGAGATCATCAATGTAATCTTCAACAATTTTATGAATGAGATCATGTAAAATGTATGTCATAACGCGTTGATATATTTCCCCGACATTTTTGAGACTAAATGGCATGACGTGGTGGTAAAAGGTTCCCCATGGGGTTATAAAGGTGGTTTTGTTTTGATCATCGGGATCAATAGAATTTTATTATAACCGTAAAATCCATCCATGAGGGAAAGCATTTAATAGTTGGTTTTTTGGTCTACAAGTTGATCTATGTTTGGCAGAGGGAAATCATCTTTTGAACAAGAAAAATTGAGATCCCTAATGTCTCTGAGATATGAATGTTTCTTGAATATTTGGTTACTTGAGATGATGTTGGAGACCCGTTTTGGATAGTCAATGGGTATGATGAAATTGGTGGATTAAAAGGCATTGCAATTCTTCCTTGACAAGGAGAGCTATACATGGGTGAATCTTACTAAGATTTTTTTTGATCGGATTAGCATTAGGATATGTGAAAATGTTGAGTACAATAATGTTGGGATCGATCCTAGGCATATCACCATATGACCATGCAAAGACTTGGTGATATTTTGTTAGGAATGCGGTAAAATAATTCAATTCTTGTTGATCAAGAGATTGTCCTACCTTGACTATGCAAGGGTCCTATGGGATTCTTAAGATAACATCAGCAGTTGATTCATTGAGAAGAGTGGGTGTTTTAATGGTAGGGAATTTTGAAGATAATGATCCTCAAGTCCCATATGAGATCGAGATATCCTATTCATCCCGACACTGAAGGATATCCATGGTATGTGATTCTTCTTCAACCATTTCTAGAAAAAAAAAGAGGCAAATATTTAGTGGAGTGATTGGATTGATATGTGAGTGGTCCTATAACTATAACATTGATTAAAAAAATTATTCGGGATAAGTATGACATCATAAGTGTTTATGGAACCTTCGAGAGTTTATAGGTGGTGATTACGGTTCGAAATAATTGTGGAGGTACTTGGTTTAGATGTATTGGCTTCATACGCTATAGGATGGGGGTTCTTATAACCTAGACCAATCTTATCATGTGGTTTAAGGGAACATAGATTCATCTAATCATGTATCCCTTGCTCATAACACCCAATACCAAAGTCTCTCCACGCATAACAATGGAGATACATATGATAAAATTTTAGATTATCAAGGGATTTTAAATCCAATGTGGAAGGCATGGTGTGGTGATGCAGATTGATAATTTGGGACAAGATTGTTTTTAAGATAAGTGGGACCATAAGAGATAATATCTCATATGTTAGGGTCGTACATGGGTTGTTTTCACGATGACCATATATTTTTGGTGAAGGGATAGAGTTGAGCATGAGAGGGAAATATTCCTCAAGCATGAAGCATTTCACGGCTTCATCAAGACAAGAATTTTCTAGTAATTTAGAAGAGGGGATAGAGGTGCTAGTAAATTCTTGATCGGATGATTCAAACATAGATGTAGGCATGAGAACATAATTTCGGTGATACATTATATAGTAGTCGGTGAATGGATCTGGATTATCAAGAAAGTGAGTGTTTGGCCTTCATGTTCATACTTGAGACAATGATGAAGGGTGGAAGGAACACAACACATGGTCTGTATCTAGGGCATCCTAGTAACATGTGGTACTAAAACTCTCCTTCTATAATGTATAAGTTTTGGGTAGAGTTTTAACATCGACCTTGAGTGGAAGTATAATTGTGCCTATAGGTGCTACAATAGTGTTGTTGAAAGAGCATAATAGAACAGGAGTCCGAGTGATAACAGTGTTGGGTAGTTTAAGTTGGTCAAAGGAAAGGGATGATATGATGTTGATGGAAACACCACTATCAATCATGACCCTCTTGATGGATATGTCATTGATTTGAGTGGTGATGAAAAGTTGTAGGTCATGATCCTCTAGTCTAAGAGAGGGAATTTCAGATGGTTCAAATGAGATGGTGATAGATGCTTTTAGGGAACCTACAAAATTTTGAAAGGAATTAGATCATTTTTAGGGACACTGATGGATTGGAGGGATTCTAACATGGCTGTTTATCGAGTTGGTGATGTCTTCACAAGTTCATAAAGTGACATCCTAATGGGGATTAGTACACTTGTTTAATGGTTACATTTTGTACCGTGGTGAGTGGAGGCATAGCTACTTGTATTGATACTTTGAATTTGGATGATGATGTTTTATTAGGATATTTATGAGCCAATGAAATATAGACTTTAGGTTTATTATATGGTGTTGATAATTCTAAAGGTGGAGGTACAAACACAAATTCTCTATCTTCCTTAGACTCATAATTTCACGAGCGTGTAGAGACATGAATGAAATTGACTTGGTGATTAGATTATTTAGGGGTAGATTCCTCTAAAGGTGTTGAGGTTGATGTCAGTGATACACATAAGAAGGAAGGAAGAATGAACTATTAATATTTTGAACTTTCTTATGAAAGGCTCTACAATACTCTATGGTATGGCCTTGTGTTCTATGGTAATCACAGAAAGTAGAAAATTCATACCAAGTGGGCTTCCACCTAGGGTGACTTGATGGCTTGGGAGGTGGCAACATGATGACTGATTCTTGTAATAGGTTATCCAAAATGGTGTCATAACACCCTTTAGGTCTCGAATGTAGTTGGGCATTCATTTCTCTTATGAGGAGGTGAAGCGGGTTGTTTGAAATAACTTTTTACCCACCCGGTGAACACATAGGCTTCTTATTTATTGTAACAAGTGAAATTGGTCACTTCGGAGGATAGTTGAGTTTTTAGGAGGAGGAAGATGATGGTTAGATGTGGATGCCCATTGTGGGTAACAGATGTGGAATACGGTCTCATGGTAGGAACTTGATGTATGGGTTTTCCCCTATAATGATAGGGTGATTAATTGGTATGATGGAAGAAAGGTCATGTAGGGGACCCAGATCTAGGGGAAGATAAAGAATGTTCTTAGGATTCTAAGTGATTCTTGATTTGGGAGGTCTCATTAGTCTTATTTCTGACATGACAAAAGGATTTCCAAAACTAGGTATGCATCTGGATGAAATAAAGGACAAAAAGGTGGATAACCATAGAAATGGTAAGTTTCATCATAACAAGGAATTTTAAAGACTTTAATGATGCCTTACGAGTTAGGTTCTATTATCACCAAATCACTGAACCCTTCGATTTGCACAAGTGTGTGTGATTGAGCTCACGGTGTGACACGATAACATGGGAACTATCTCCAAGTTGGGGGACTTGCTACTTGAGATAGACCTCCAAAGAAATTTGGTTATTTCTCCTAAACTACCCGCCACAAGCTACTCTTATGCGGGCTAGCAAAATAACTAATCCTAACCTAACTTTCCAAGGGACAAAGGAGAGAGAGTGCATAAAAACAAATCCTACAATAAAGCGTTGATACACCGGAGAAATAGGAAATGAGAATAGTCTTCAAATATGTGAGAAATAGAAAAAAAGTGCACACTAGAAGGGGTGATGATAGTTCTCCATAGTCTATCAACTACGTTCACATCAATATTTCATACACACACAATGATAATGAATCCTGTAAGATCATAAAATAGACAAAATATATTTTCAAAATATATTTTCAATGAGTTGAAAGGGAAAGAAGAATGCGAACAAACACAATAGGGAAGATACATCCACAAACTTACATCTATTGCTTCATAATATGCATACTTCAATCTGCTACAAAATAAGGGCTGGATCACCATGCAAGGAGTCCACTACAAGGTCCTACAGCACATTGGCTTCACAAAACCAATTTGACAAAGTTTTTATACTCAAAAACTATCTCCCCTTACAATGAGCCCAACACTCTAATTTATAGAATTCTGAGAGGAGAGAGATAAAGAGAGAGAAATGAAAATCCCAAAATCTTCCCTCCCACCACTTGAAATATGTCATAAATGGATTGAAGTGATGGCATGTTTCCTACAAAAGGCTCCTCATGTTGTCCCATAACTTACAAAGTGAAAAATATTTGTCCATGCTTCATTGAATGCATCCCAACTACCAATTAAAACATTGTTTTGAACCTAGCCACGTTTTCTAAAAAATCACCATCAATTATTCATCAAATTTTGAATATCACAATTTATTTGCGTTGTTCTCGAGTCACGATTCCAATGGTACAATTTTTCATGATTTCATTGAGAAATGCAAAAGATATATCATTCGAGTATGAGAAGCTACCTTGGGTCTACCAGAATTTATTATATTTTATGGGAATGAGCATTTAATTGATTGTAGATGGATATATTTCTTTAATTTTTGGCATAGAGGATGTCGTACCCTTTCGAAAAGTCAATTTTGTGAAAATCAGAGCTCTAGGTCAAAAGTTATGGTCGTTTGAAGTTTGGGGTCAAGCGTTGACTTTTCATTGCATTGCAGCTATTGTGGGTTTCTAGGGAGCTCATGTCCCTATGGTACTAAGACAGTTCGGGCATCATTTCTCAAATTTTTCTAATTCCTTCCTTATGTGGCAATTTAGGTTTGGATGTCCCACTTGTCCCTGTGCGGCTTGTCAATTTTCTCTGCATCGCCTTGACTCAGTTTACCTATCCCACGTGTCTACCATTAAACAAGCCATAGGAGACATTGAATCCCACATTTTCTATAATACACTAAATGTTGCATTTTTGGGTTTGTGGGGAACTCACATCCCCGCGGTACTTGGACCGCCTAGGCCAAAAATCTCCACTTTTACCGCAATACACTGGGCTGCTTCTTGTTCAGATACTTTGGCTTTTTTGGCCTAACTGTCCCAGACACATTTTTCTTCCTTAACTGCATTACACTTGGTCATGGAAAAATTGTATTTTCGGGGCCCATGCATACTTTTGTCTCAACTATCTCGCATGGGTGTGTGGGAAAACATTTTCGACAGTTTCCACATTTGACTATCTCCTTAGCATTTCGGCCCCAAATGTGGTATGATGAACCATGGTACGATCCGCATTGGTTCCATCCGCAGCCTTCAAACCTGATTTGTACTCAAATAGACCCTTGACTTCATTTTTTCCTATTTTTGTAAATTTTTACTAACTCCTTGGATTTTTATTAGACAGGGAAGTTAGAGAAAAGCAAAGGGATACCCAAAAATCCAAATTAATGGTCTTTCACCATTTTATCTCACTCGACCACTGAAGAAATTGGGAAAGTTATCAAAATTACCTTCGAGGTAAATTTTGGATAACAGTCCTCTTGAGGTTTTAGATGAACTAGGTGTATTTATCAAAGTTGATGCTAATGAAGGAGGGAGAGTCTAGACGATATGGTTTAAATGATTTGTTGATTTTGGATTGTTTATTTTCATAGATGGGGGATGATCACATCTTATGGTTAGCTTGGGTGGGTATGATTTTGCTAACAATGTTTCAATTGGTATCATAGTTATATTTGTAAACCTAAGCATGGGTGTTTGTGTAGTTTTGTTAGAGGACAAGGATATGGGTTTGGTAATAGTATTGAGAAAAGATGTAGGAATGTCTTTAGTGGTATGTGATGGTTTAGAAGTTTCAAGCTTGTCGAGTTCTATATTTGATGCTACATGTGTTAATTCAATAGATGATAGAGACATAGGAAGTTTTTGAGAAATAATTTCAATAGGAGAAGTTTCCATGTTGAGTGTTGGTATTGATTATGCATATTTTGTTTCATTAAGTGATAAAGTAGCCAGAGGAACAAACTCAATTTTGGTTATCATATTAATTGTGTGAACAACATATTCATTTGTGGTTGTTTGGAGGAAGAAGGGTGATTTGGAAAAGGCTTCTTAAATATATCAAGGCCTTTATTTGGGGGTGCCTTTGGATTATTTAAGTGAAGGTCACACTTGTCAATCAACTCTTGATGCACATTGCGGAATGTGCAAAACCTTTCAATCTCATGTCCATTGACCCTATGGTACTTGCAGAAATAATTATCTCGATACCAAATGGGTTTTGAGACTGATATATTGAAAGGTTGAATGGGTGGAAGTGATATTATATTAGAGGTGAGAAATTTATTAAAAATTACACCATAAGTTTCTGATATGGGTGTATAGTTTCACTAGTTACAAAATCATTCGGTGGTTGGATTTTCCTTAGGAGTGAATTTGACCATGATGGCATTGGCGGGTGATTTATACTTATCTACGTTGGATGGTGGCTTAGATGGGAATTCCATTTTTGGTTTCACAGGATGAAGATTTACCCATCCATCCTCTAGAGCTCCCAATTCTAGCTTACGGTCCATGGTAAAAGCCTCTTCAAAAGTTTAGAATGATTGGATTGTAGAGTACACAAAATGTGTTTAGCACATGTGTGACAGAAAATTTAAATTAACTTTATTTGTGGTAGTGTAAAGGATAGTTGACTAGTAGTGGCCCTCCAATGGGATACACAATCAGTGATAGATTCATCTTAAATTTTCTAATGGCATACAGATCATTAATAGTGATTTTATGAGTTATGTTTATGAAGAAGTGATCTAAGAACAATTGTTAAAATTGTGTGAAACAAAATAGTGAGTGTTGTGGAATGTTATTGTACCGGTACCAAGAAAACACTATCAAGGGACATCGAAAGGTCCTCAAAGCATGAGGTCTTGATCATGAGCTATTGAATAGCATGCATGATGAAAGGCACAAATGTGTTGTTAGGGATATTCTTATCTATAAACATTAGTAAGTTTTGGAAGCTCCTAATGAGGTGCATATGGTGTTTATGGTATAGAAGGTTGAATGGGATCATTACAAATCTGATCATAAGAGAGCACATTCTTAGATGTTGATGAGGTGGCTTCTAGGATAGAAATGTGACTTAGAAGGGATTGAAGAGAATCTTCTTGCATTGATTGTTGTAGGGATGACCTAGGTTGATACAAAAACTGATTGGGTTGTGAGTATGCTTAATATTGCTACAAAATGTTCTATTGGTAGGAGGTGTTATGTTGGGAGATGTTATGTTGATATGGGACATTATGCTGATAGGGGTTATTTTGTTGTGGGATATGGTATGATGGAATGTTTTGTTGATATACATATTGTTGAGGCACGTGTTATTGATTTGGTTGGGGATGTTTTTATAATGAAGGATGTTGTGTTATAGAATGCTCGATGGGATGGGGATCCTTGATATGAAGTGATATGTTGTGAGGTTTGAACATATTGGTATTGCTGTGACGACATCGATACATACGTGAGAGGTTGTGAATATGTAGGTGTTTGTTGAGAATACATAGCCAAAGCAAAGTGAAAGATGGTGCCTATTGTGGAACACTTTGTTTTGGGATACCATATTGTGGGATGTTACGTTGAGGTGTAAAGATTAATGGTTGTGAAGTTTATGGTATGTGTTGTGAAATAGTATGTGTACTAGCTATGGCACTAGTGTTAACCAATGGTGTTGTTTTGGGGATCGGGGTTAAATTTGATGCCCGTTTAGACGTTTTTCGAGTTTTTAGCCATAAAAAATAGTCAAAAATTATTTTAGAACGTGGCAAAGGATGGGAAAATTCTTTTACACCCCGTCAATATGACGTTCAAAGTAAAAAATTGGCCATTTTTAATTTTAAATAAAGTCAAAAAATTAGTTGTTTTATTCATTGTGAGTCGTGACATATGGCATCGACTTCAACTCTTGCTTGTCACTTGTCAGTAAAAATCAGCTGTGTTAGTCTTATACCTATATTCTAGACTGTAGTAACTATTTCGAGTTACTATTTCGCTGGCAGGTAGTATATTTTATTATACTTTATGCACATCTATAATAAACATTTACTGCTTGCCAATAAATGTAACAGATGGAGAAGATACGAAATGATTTTTCCCTCAACTTTCTTTATTTCATATTGTCTGCAGGGTCATGGAGACGGGACTTTAGTGTCTTTTCAAATTCAATACCCAAGAGTGAACACTATGAAATATGAAGATCCATCCAAAGACTGAGAGAGATCCTCGATTCATTCTCGGCAAGGAATTCGGGTTCAAATGCTGGGAATGTGAGCAATGTGGCCCCCTGGATCACCACTAGGGTGCAGGCACAGAATTGATAATGTAAGTAATGACAAAATTAAGTGGCATTTCCGGAATGCAAGATTTTCCAAGCTAAATATTATGATATCCATTGGAGTTTTGGAGGATGTTATCATACATCGTTGTTCCTGTAAACACACATTTGCCTTTTGGTTCATTTTCACAGGAGATACCTGCCGGTCTAATTTCTTAAATTGAAAATGCAGATACGGACACTTTACGGTAATGCAGGTTGTTTTTCTGTAAATAACGTGTATGCCAAATCGTCCACAACTTTTGCACTTTTTTAATTCTCTGTTTGTAAACCGCGTGGCTGACCAAACCGACATTCTCAGAGTCAACTTTAGGTCTCTCTTTAACGGAAAAGGCTCAAAATCTTGGTGAATTAGCTTACGATGAGGGTTCCTGGTGTTGTATCTGAATTATTTGGAACTCTCTGAGTCCAAACTGTACAAGTACTCTTCAATATCCCGGAAAACAAGTAATAGAGACGACATGAAAGCAGATACACTCCTTGATTATGCCGCATTTCAACTCTATCCAGGACAAACGAGGTACACTATCTTGATTGTTAAATACTAAATCTTTGGTATATATTTCCCCCCAGCAAATCTAGAGAACGTGGAAGTGAAAATGAAATTTATTTAACGCTATATTTGTTGTTGAAAGACTTGAGAAAGCTAATTGTTTAGTGCAAGCCTTTGTAAGTTTGAGGTTGACAAAACATTTTAAAAAATGAAGGCGACAATGAGTTCGGTCTTCCTGGTAATTTCTGTTGGGATGAGACGCTGCACAAACTAGGAGAAAGGTGTTGTAGTGAAATCTTTATGGGGATTGGGCATGATATTAGCTAACACTGCAAGTGAAGGTGAAGCTCTTGTTCCGAACGACCACTTGCTTTCGGCTCGGCAGTAGGCTTCAAAACCTTGGAGATCAGAAACTATATCTAGGATAAACTATGAAATATGATAAATACAAGTATGTATTTGCAGTAAGCATTTGTAATTTTGCAGCATTCAAACTTGTTATGCAGATTTCTCCTAGAACATTCAAGTAAAATTAAAATGTGTAGGTTTTAAGGCTGTCATTCATTGAGTAACATGACGGTATAAGAAACTGAAGAACACAGTGATCCAGTGGAACAACTCCAAAGTATTCGGAGGTAAGGCAATTTAATCTCTTAGTGCCCAAATTAAGGGTATTGAAATCATTTTACATTAAATTATAATTATGTGACTTCTTATAAATAAAACCACTCCTTTAAATTACATAAGTCTGCATCTTTTTATGAATCGAATCAGTTATTTAAATTGTATGTGCACAATTACAATATTTTCAATCAGAAAACTTAAATCAAAACAATAGTGTTAAGTAATATACAAGCTTGTCATGTGCGTGACCGGGTTCGATCCCGGCAACAGTGACCTTTTCTTTTCGTTAACTTTTTTTTTTTCCCGCCTTGGCTCGTCCTATAGTAAAATGGTTCGAAGTTTTTGTAAAATCTGTAAGGTCTGATATTTGTATAGTTAACCACAGGAACATTAAATTTTAATGATCCTTTGTTAACTCGGTTGCATATAAGCTTGCTCAAGTATTTAATTTGTGTTTTAACTCAAAATCGCCATTAAAACATATGCTACAAGGCAACATCGGTAAAAAAATTGTTTAGAGTTTTAAATAAGAGTATAAAATATGAAATGATTACGGGTTATAATATTAATGTATCTAAAATATTATGATAAAGTAGTGTTTCTTAGATAAATTAGGATATAGTGAAAATGAAATAAGATTTTATTTGTCAATAAAATCTCTATTTAATACAATGTTACTATATGAACTTAAATATTTTAATATTTACATGAAAATTATGAAAGTCAATAATGAAAATTAAACGTCATGTGCAAGGTAATATTATTTAAGAAACCGTCACAAAAAAATTCTTGACGGGTAGGGGTGACCGTCAAATTTAACCCCGTGTGGGATGGACATAGTGATATTCGGATGGGAGTAGTAACTTGTTGGGAAGGCATAATTATGGAAGGGGCAACGGAACTTAATGGAGGTGTTGGTACTTTCAAAGTAACTAGATAAGTGGAAAACAAAGTAGTGACATTGTTTAAAGGTGGTGTGGATCCTACAGAAGGACCTGAAGAAGATATGGGTTGTTGAGAAGAGGTATTTTGTGATGAGATCATGTGAAGGTCATAGAAGGAGCTGATGAGACCTCGAGATACTTACGGTTGGCTAATGGTAGATTATTCATTCAAAGTTTTAAATGGATTTGTAGAGGTGAGAGATACTTGAGGTTGGCTATTGTTTGACGTTTCAAATTGACTCGAAATGTATAGATATAATCTGTTGGATAATAGGGTCTTGATTTTGATCGATAAGGACCACAATGGCAGAGGATGAGTTGTAGGTGTGTCGATGGATGGAGGCGTGAACATTTGCATCTAAACATTTCTTGCTACTAGATAATCATTAAGGGAAATGGGATTTGAATCTAATATTTCCTCAAAAACATGGTCTCCCCTAATGTAGAAAGGGAGTTCAAATGCTTGAGGATTAGAAGAAAGGAAGTATTCCTCTTCTTGTGATCCAGGTGTAGGGAGGATTTGACTATGATACCAATGTGGGGAATGTGAGAGTTGTTGTCCTATTTTATTGCTATAATTGGCCCCTACTTCATGCCAAGTTTGTTGAGGGTCTAAAAAGGGGTTAGACGTGTTTGATAGTATGGAAGTTGTTGTTGTATTGGGGTAAAAGGTGTTGAAGTGTAGAATGGGAATTTTGTTGGTATGTAGGTGGAATAGACATGTTTTTAGGAATCGATTACGATATTTTTGTCTAGTAAGCACCATGATACAAAATAACTAGAAAGAAGGAAAATAAATGGATATGTGGTTTTACAAAAAGCAAGCAAAAATAAACAGAAATTTACTTTATAGTTATCTTGATTAGTTATAAAAAAATGTAATGTGTAAGATGGCTAACAAGGGTGCTAACAAGTGATCATATAGGGAAGGTTTCAGGGTGTGTTTAAGGGTATATTCCTCAATATACTTGAAGGTACGTGAAGCTTAATATGTACTAAGGCCGATACGGGCATAGTATTGGTGCCTACCTAACACTTCATGGTCCCGTTGCGATAAGGGAGTCAAGTGTTGAGCCAATATATATCGCCAGATAGGAAAATTATACTCGAGTCAAAACACCATGTTGTTTTTCCTTTTGGGTGATGAACTCTAAATTAGTATCACCAAGGTGGGAAATGTTTAAGTACATGTTATCCATTTTTACCCCCTAGGAAAAAATAAACAACTTGGGAAAAATTGGGTTGGATAGTTTATGGAACTTCAATGGTGAATCTATAGATTTTCAATTATTTTCATGTTTGGAGGAATTTGGGATCATTTGGTGAGGCTTACTTTCATCTAGAGGCTTTAAGAATCATCACTTAGCCAATTATAAGAAAAAATGGATAAAATTGGAAAATATTGGCTTTGGGGTACTCTACTTCAATTTTTCTAACTCCCCAGATTAAGAGAAATCCAAAAAGATTAGAAGAAATTGGGAAAAAATGGAAAAATGGCCTTCTGCAGTGCTTTACAGGTTTTACAACACCACTATAGTCCCACAACAGTATAAGTGTTACTATCGATAGCATGTATGGCTATTACCGGCCGATTCTGAATGTATAGTTGTTTAATCGGTATCATGTGTATGGATAGTACCACCAATAACAAAGAATAGTCTTACCTAGTTGGCATTAGTTTTGCAATGCAACGACATCCTAAATATAGCACTATTGCAGCCAGACGATAGGTCGACTCCATCTAGATAACAACATGATGAAAACAACTGTTACTGGCCAATAACAAGAAAATTATTGCGGCCAATAATGATGAAATTTTTACCACCAGTAACAAGGAATAGTGTTTCCAATGGTCGGCAGCAGGAGCACATCCCAGTGGCAAAGCATGATGATAGCAAAATCATTACCAATTGGTAACGGGAATAGTGTTTTGGCCGATAGCGAGAACATAGATCGACTACATCCAGATAACATTCAACCGAAAGCATGAATGGTTGTTATAGGCCAACAAAGGAAAATTTTACTAGCTGACTACAGGAATATTAGCGATAGGCCAAGAACTAATAAATGCGATGTACAAAGTGCTCAACGACTATTTTAATGAGGTATGACACCCATGTCTTATTCTATCATAAAAATACCCTCAGGAAATGGAATGTTATGGCTTCTCATACCTCTTTTCATCGAATTGAATGCAGGTTATCGGTTGGTGAGGAAAAATCGAGGTTATTTCTCTATATAATGTGATAAACCCCTCATTTGTAAAAGAGAAATTCTAGGAGTTGGGGAAATTTTTGCAAAATTTTCTCTCAACTCAATTTAAGTTGTGAGCTTCCTCTTGGGCCTAGCAATGTAACTATATCTTTCTGCATCAATGTAAATGGTCTATGCATATTATAGAGAAATAAAAACATGTTTTTGTGGTGTTTTTAACTCTTTCTCATGTTTTATTGTATCTTCTTACCTCTCCACTATTATTGTTTCATTTTGTGTATGCTTCTTTCACTTGTAGGTTTATGAGGTTTTGCTTCATGGAGTAAAGATGGTGACTAAGGATTTGGGTATGTGTCACATTCGCCTAACCTCTCCCAACCCTATTTTCCTTCTTCTTCCTCCCCATGATAGATTATCTCACCCCTTTTCTTGGTGCTATCACCACCCCCTTAGTTTAGGATTTCCCTTTTCATATAGCCTCTCTCTTGTCTCCTTGGAATTGTTAGGATAGGTGTAGTTAGGTGTTTTTATTGCATTAGGAGTAGTTTAGCATTAGGATTAGGTAGAGGAAGTCAAAGTATTCTCTGGAGATCCATATTAGGTTTGAAACTTCCACAACTTGAGAGATTGACCCATGTTATGTAGATTACACCAAATTCATCACTCCCAACTTAGTCATTCAACGGGTTCTCTAATTTTTTGATAACATATTTGGGATGCCTCGTGGGACATGTATGAAGCACCTTACCACTTCATTTCAACATGTTGGTGTGCTCTTGTTGGAATCTCACCCTTTGGAGGCACATGGAAATCACGTCCTGGTGACTCCATCTAGTCAACAACCCTTTTTTACGAGTTATAGACTTTATTCCCATCCATTTCCATTTCATTTTATTTTCATCTCTCCCATTTTATTCCACTCGTGAAGTTGTGTAGCCATGAATTCATTACCTATATGGAATTCACACATACAACATTAACATTTTAGTTCAACTCATCTCTAGACTAATAAATTTCATTCCCATGTTACTATTAACCACCTCAAGATCTGTAGTTTAATGAAGTTCAAGAGTATGCACACTCCTATGAGAAATATGTAGATCATTTTGGTTAAATTCCATACTATGTGGTTGTTGAAGAGTAGGGGTATGCATATTTTGGAGGATATTTTACACCTGGAGATCTTGAGTTGTAGCTGAAGGTTCAAGAATTGGAGGCAAGAATGGTGTAGTCAAGGGCTATATCATATATACAAGCATACAAGATTGGTTTTAGGGCCCCTTATCTATGGGTGGGCCATATTCCAAGCTATTACACCCTAAGAGAAGCTCGACCTCATGGCCAAGATGTCGCCAAGGATCATGGAGTGGATCTAGGAGATAAAATCATTTGTGGTCGATGTGATCAATATTTTCAATGGGATACCCTTGCATTATCATCCCACAACCCTCTCTCCACTCCCCAATTAGCACCATCTCATCTAGAGCCTAGTTTCCAATATTTTCTCATATTTCCCTGTTTTGGAACCCATTTCTCCATCTCCTAGTATTCCATCATATCTCGCTTGCTCTGCCATTTTCCCTTCCAAACCCAAGTCCCCTCCATAAGAGAAAAGCACAATACCTTCCCTTCTACCACCATAAAAATACAAAGATTAGTTGAACCAACCCACCCCTCATCTTACATTCACTAACTCATGTTTGGGAGAGAATTAGCAAACCGATTAGGAGAAACATCAAACAGAGAAGATCCCAACAAAGAAGAGATGAAAAAAATTAAGAAATTGGGCTGAAAAATTTGGGATAGAGAATATCCCCTTGCTAGTCAAACCTACGGAGGAGTTCACGGTTGGATAAGAACAAGTGATGAAAGATGATCTTGTAATAGACAAAAAAATGAGAAGAAGAAAATGATGATCAACACTCCATGTGTTACGAGTGCGATTTTCATGTAGGAAATATATTTTCTAGTAAATTTGATTAGAAACAAGCTACATAATCAAAGAAGGAAGAGGAGGAAGGTTCCAAATCCATAAGAAGAGGAGCACACAAGGGAGACTAATTCAAATTCAGAGACCCTAAACAAAGATGACATCATTAAGATATTTTTTCTCTCATTTGTAGGGTCTGATTTATTTGATGAACCTATGATGGAGGAGGACATTCAGAAGACCTCACTACCTGGATAGTCTCTAATAAAAGAAATAGGACAAATGCACAAATAGCGTTGGTCCTCAAGTGAATGAGGACGAACTACCAAGTGAGTAACAATCTTCAAGAAGTTGGAGTAGCACACAAATTAGTCCATCGGATGTTGCAAGTAATCCTAAGGAGTTGCATGTTGAGGAGGAGTTCCATGTGGTCAAAGAAGGAGAAGGAAGGAAGGATGACATCATTTCCCACTCAATCATCAAAGCAGAGGACCATTTTTTTAAGATACACAAGAAGGTTAAACTCGGTATGAAAACAACTCCATTCTAGAAAGTTTGTAAGAAGACCTCATCATTGAGGTTGAAATTTAGAGTAGCAGGAAAATGCAATGGATTAGATGGTGCCTCATCAGATACTTGGCTTCATTGGAGCCAAATGAGAAGCTACTGACTAGTCATGCTCATTTATGGACATGAGGAAGAGATTCAAATCACCAAAGGTAAACATCAAAGCCTCCAAGATCCAAACAATGAGCAGCTTGAAGAGGTATTTTTATTAATGTTGATACTTTGGTTAGGTGAAGAATTAATTTTATACCATTTTTTCACTCAAGCACATGGACATGTTTGTTTCCAAATCAATTGCATGGCCACTTTTTGTAAAGAAGGGAAGTAATTTCTCCCTGCATGTTGAAGGCTTTGTTTATATTTTCTTTGTTTTGGTTAGAATAGGCTAGGTTTATTTTCACTAAAATAAGTGTTTGTGTGCACTCTAAATGTTCCACTTAGAACATGTATGATTTTCATGTTTGTACATAGTTTTCATACCTTTTTACACAATCTATTTCATGAAAAAATCATATTTGGGGACAATGCGATTTTCGGTGAGTGTTAATTCACACCCAACAAATCAATTACATAGGAATGAGGGTAAAAGGAGAATTCCATGAATCAAAACAATTTTCCACTCATGAAAACTTTAAGATTTTCTTATTAAAGTTGGAAAATTTGAGAAAGGGATTAGATTTAGGTTCAAAGCAGTTGTTTAAGTGGCTCGGGGTGAAGTCTTCAAATTTCATAGCTATTTTTAGATTATTAGGCTAACTCCATGCCCAATGGATGCTTCAAGGCCACTAATAATTTCATCTAGCAGCGAAAAAAGATGTCCTCGTGAGTCTTCAAATTATTATCCATTTTTACTCCCAGGAAAAAATGGAAAACTTGGGAAAATTTTAACCTGGATAGTTGATGGAATTTTAATGGTGATTTGGATATTTTTAGGTATTTTCATGTTTGGGAGGGATTTGGGATCAATTGGTGAAGTTTCCTTTCTTCAAGGTAATCTCCAAATGTGTAATCTAGAGGCTTGAGATTCATTGCTTAGCCAACTTTGAGAAAAAAAAAAGATAAAATTGGAAAATATTGGCTTTGGGGGTATTCTACTTCAACTTTTCTAACTCCGAGATCAAGAGAAATCGAAAAAGGTTTTAAAAATTGGGAAAAAATGGAAAAATGGCCTTCTACGTGGTGTTTTACAGGTTTTGTATCACCACTGCAACCCCACAATAAAAGCGAGAATTATTACCAAGCCAACAAAGCATGTATGGCTATAAGGTCGATCGATTATTAATGTATAGCTATTACAATAAGCCCAATAATATGTGTAGGGAGATATTACCAGTCATTAATAAAGAATAGTCTCCCATGGCCAACAAGAATGAATGATAATGCCTCTTAAAGACAACAACATCCCGAATGTAGCACTATTACATCGGATGATAGCCCGACTATAACCAGATAACAATATGATGAAAAAAGTGTTACCATCTGTAACGAAAGAAAATATTACCTCATTAAAATTGCCAATAAGGATGAAAAGTGTTACCGAATGGTAACAAGGAATAGTGTTACCGGATGATAGTAGAAGCATAGCCCGGTGGCGTGCCGCGCACTTTGTCTCATGATGACAAAAAAAGCATTACCCAGTCGGTAACAAGAATAGTGTTACTAGATGCAAGTGGGAACATAGCTCGACTATAGCCGAATAATAGTGGTGAGCGACAACAAGAATGGTTGTTATCAGCTGGTAACAAGGGAAAATGGTACAGGATTACTACTGGTAACAAGGGGGAATATTAACGATGGGTTGAGAATTAATTAATGTGTTATATAGTGCTCAACAACCATTTTAATGGGGTATGGTGCCGATGTCTTCTTATGTCAGAAAAATACCCTCAAGAAATGGATTTTTATGGTTTCCCATATCTCTTTTCAGAGAATTGAATATAGGTTGTCACTTGTTGAGGAAAATTTGAGGTTCTTTCTCTATATAATGTGATAAACCCTCATTTTTAAAAGATACATTCCGGGATCTGGGGAAACTCTTGCAAAATTTTCCCTCAACTCCATTTGAGCTGTGAGCCTCCTCTTGGGCCTGAGAATGTAATTATGCCTTTGTGTATCAATGTAAATGGTCTGTGCATATTATAGAAAAATAAAATCATGTTTTTGTGGTTTTTTTAACCCTTTCTCATGTTTTATTGTATCTTCTTGCCTCTCCACTATTATTGTTCCATTTTGTGCATGCTTCTTTCACTTATAGGTTTATGAGGTTGTGCTTCATGGAGTACTGAGATGGAGACTAAGTATTTGGGTCTCCGTGTCACATTCACCGAACTCTCCCATCCCTAATATTCTTCTTATTCCTCCTCGGTAGAGTATCTCGCCCCTTTTTTGGTGTTATTGCCACCCCCTTAGTGTAGGACTTTACATTTTATGTACTCTCTCTCTCTCTCTCTCCTGTCTCCTTAGAATTGTTAGGGTAGGCATAGTTAGGTGTTTTTCTTGCATTAGGAGTAGTCTAGCATTATGATTAGGTAGAGGAATTCATCCTTCATACATATGGAGGTCCATCTCAGGTACATACATCCCACAACTTGAGATATGGACCCATGTTATGTAGATTACACGAATGCCCCACTCCCAACTCTAGGCCATCTAGGGGGTGTTTTAATTTTTGATAATAGTACATTTTTATTTTGATAGTGATTCGGTTTTGTGTGAGGGAGAATAAGTGAATGCAACAATTTTTCCTCCCTAATTAAACTATGTGAAGCAAAAAAATGTGAATATTCGATTTTAAGATCCAAAATAACATGTCGATTTTGATGAGAGAAAACAATCAAGAATATAATGCATAAAGTTAAACAAATGGCTTTATAACTTACTACGAGAATGCTCCTCTTTTTATTTTAATTTATATTTAGAAATTTATAAAGTATCCCCTTAGTAAATCCAAAAATAAAGTTTCCAGAGAGAATCAACCTCGTAACCGATTAGGAGAAATAGGAAATAGAAAACAAACCACTATATATTTATTATAAAATGTCAAGAAAATAAGACGGTGGAATCACTAGTGATTGAGGGAAAGCGGTAATTAGCATTTAATACAAACAATACTTAAACTAATAATAAAATGAATAAATTAACAGGTTTCATGTCCCACTAGGTATATCACAATATCGAGCATGGTTTTACCTTTAGTTTTCTTAATTATTTCAAGGGGTAACATCTAAGCTTGACCTTAGTATGGCGGGGTTTCTAGGATACTCACAATGCTTATTATGTTTTATTACACACCGTGAAAACAATGGATCAAAACTTCTTCACTTTGATATGATCTAAATCCATAAGTCATCCTCTTAATCTATGTAGATATTTGCATACATGCTAGATGTTACGGAATCAATTATTTCTTCTTCTCCGCTTGGTGATGTCGGAATAAGGGATAAAAATGTAGTCCTTGGAAAATAATTCAAATGACTCCTTTGGGGTGTCAAAAAGGTGAGAAAGTGTAGTGTTGGTGCTAGATATGTTGATTTGGTTGTGGTCTTCAACTTCAGGTGCTATGTTGAGATCTTCTTATAAGTCTAAGCTAGCCTCGAAATGGTATTCATATGTGTTAGATCTGCATGGAGTTTTATGGCTTCGTTGTATGCATCCAAGAATGATTTGATAGCATAATAGAAGAGTTGAGTTGTTGCGAAGATGGCCTCAAAATAATTGAAGGGCGTGTTTTGGATTGCATAGAGCTCAAGATCATGGAGGAGCTCGTATTGTTCCTAGTAAAGCAGATTTTGAATGACAAGAAAAGCACCAATGTCGGTTGCTATGTAGGGTAATTACTACCACCTAATTCCATCTAAAAGTAACACTGGACAAGAGATTAGTAGACAATAAGAAAAATCAAGACATTTTAATCGATTAGGAAAAATATATTTTAAAAAAACAAATTTACACAAGAATCACTATCGATTACTATTAATTCTAACAACTTATTGAAATAAGGATGAAAAACCTAATTTACACCATGATTTAAAATGACTTTGAAGCATTACAAGATATGTAATTCATAAAAAAATAAACTTTACCTACAATCAATATTAAACATGATGAATTGATTACCTTGTGTGATGGAATGGACTGGTTGAAAAGGGATGTGACGTGGTGATGAAAATAAGTTATTTAACAATCAGCTTGATGACTCGAAAGAATCGCGACGTTGGTGAAAGTTTAATGGATAATATCTTGATCTCGATATGTTGGAATGAGCCAAAGTGTACCTACAAAAACATGATAATTCCCTTCTAAAAGAGGTCTAAATATACATATTTATAGATCAGCTTTGCTGATTTCAAAAATCCCAACTAAATTAGTTAGATGGGTGATTTTCTTCCTTTCCAAACCAAATATGGCATATTTCAAGTAGTTAGGATGGGATGGTTAAAAAGTCACAAACACACTCATTTTGGATGAGGATGGTTTTCCTTTTAATTAGTTAAGGATTTTAGTTAGAAATAAGTTAGTGCTTTTTGAGAAGGTTGTTAGGTGGTTAGGGATAGGTTAATTATTTTTGAAAGGTGGTTTTAGAGGAGGTTAAGTGGTTAGTAAGGTGTCCTAGTTGACATAGCGAGGTGTAATGGTGCGGTGTCGGGTGAATAACAAGATTATTTAATTAAACAAATAATTAATTAATATATATTTTATAGATATGTGAGGGACGAGTGAATAACGCTAATTAAATATATTCGAAAGGGTGAAGTATCATAAAATCAGTTGCTTTTTGTCGTGGATGTGCCTAAGCGAGGGATGAAAAATTTGGTGTCTACATGAGAACAAGTTATTGCCTTTCCAATTATTTGCAATGGTGTGCATTATTTTTTCAACTCTTAAGAATTTGCATTCCTGATTTAATTAGCTTACCTTGCTGCAAATTTGGTGCTTTCTCGCATAGCCTTAGTTTTGTAAGTAATTTGTGGTGTTATTTTGATTCATCCCTCATAACATAAGTGTTTTCCTTAGGACCAATCTCGAAACCCATTGGATCATGCTTCATTAATCTATTCTCAGTATATTGTGCATGTTTCTTAGTCAAAGCCCTCATCAATTTGTGTGTCACTATATTTAAATTTCAGTTACAACCATCTATTTACCCTTAAACCCCACATTTAATCAATTTTAGGATACATCAATGAGTAATTGGTCTTGTAATCCCAGAGACTCACCTCAATATAGGGATACCAATAACCCCGAGGTGTTTCGTTGTATCTATAGAAGTGAGGTAAAAGCAAGCTTGGAACACCCATTGTTATCCCTCAATCAGGGTGCACTTCGAGAGATAATTGTAGTCCCTCGCAACTTACTAGATTTGATAACATACCACCCATTAGTTTTAAAAGTCTCCCTTATTTCAATGGTTAGGGTCAAACCACTATCATTGAGCATATTAGAGATATAGCTTCCCTATGTTATGTTCATAATATTCCAAAGGAAAATGTTTTTTTGAGACTATTTGTTGCATCCTTCAAGTTTAAATCCCTCAAATGGTATAGAAGTTTTCCCTTAAGATCTATTACAACTTGGGATCAATTAGGTGCAATCCTTTGTAAATAATTTGAAGATAAATAAGATCCTTTATCACTTATAGAGAAGCTTAACAATATTAAGGGAGCACCTCAGATTTTATGAAAAAATTAACTTGAGATTTATAAGAACATGGGTAAGAATACCACAAGCTATTAAACCATCATTTGAAGCGTGCAATTTTGTATTATTTATAGGAATTAAATAGTGATATTGTAGTGATGATCCAATTTATGGGCAGTGTCACACTCCCTACTACATTTCATATAGAAATAAGGGAAGAAAAAAACCTTATTCAAGAGGGAAATATATGCCCATCTTTCCATATATATTTCCTATCTTGTATCTTTTAAAACCATCACAACCTTCCATAGTTCATCCCAATGATATAGATGAGATAAAATGGACTCTGTAAACCATTGGAAATGAGTTAGTGCAATTGAAAATTTAGTAGTTCCAAGCTAATATACATTATCAACCCCCCTATCAAGGTCCTTATGTGTCCCAATACCAACCATATAACAATAAAAGACCTCGTTATCAAGGTTACAGGCCTCCTTTTCAAGCTCAAGGATATATTATACAAATTAAGCCACTTGCAACTACTATTCCAAATGTTCATTCAACCTCTATGGCCATAGTTCCAGTCAACCACAAAATAGTATGATGCAAGATCCAAATTTGTATCCTAATTCTTCAAATACAACATTTTAAATGGTGGCACAAATATTCTCTCTACCAAAAATGACTCAATAAGAAGAATTCTATCAAGCTCAAAAATTGGATTTCTAATGCCACAATGTGATCCAAATTTTGTGTAGGGGAAACCTAATATAAGCTTGTTATCCAAAATTCACCCTCAAGGTAATTTTGATAACATGCATCAAATTCTTTAGTCCCAGGCAAATAGATTGAGTCAGGGCAAAAATTCATGTTTCTAGGGTCCCCTCATATTTTTCTAACTCCCCTGTCCAAGTAGAAGAGAGCAAGTTCTGAGAAAATGTGAAAAAAATTGCAAAAACAAGCTCGGGCCAGGAAAAATCACGAAAAATGGCTAAGTCCTAGTCCTCGCAGCATTTGGGACAAGCGGGACAAAAAGGCGAACCGGCCGAACCGGCGAAATGAGTCAAGGCAGCCCGAAAGCTTGATCTGCAGGGACGCAGCGGGCCAAAAGTACGTGAACCAGCCGGATCGGCCGAAATGAGAACTTTTGTCCGGCAGTTGGGACAAAGAAGGATGCCTTAACCGCCAAGGTGAATTTGTCCCAGACGGTCCGAAAGCAAATGGGACATATGGGCTGCGAGTACGCGAACCGGCCGGTTCGGCCGAAATGGGAAATTTCAGCACTATACCAAATGGGACAAAGGGACGCGTGGGACGCGAAAAGCTGAAATGGCTGAAGGCAGGGAAGAAAAGTCAACGTTTGGTTCGGAAACTTCAAACGGCCATAACTTTTGACTCCGAGCTCCGATTTTCACAAAATTGGACTTTCGGAGCGAGCATGGCGTCCTCTACGCCACGTAAACTGGATTTCTTATTTTTAATGAGGGTAGATATATTTAATAAGAGAAAAATATTCGGCTCGTCGAGTTAATGTTCATTCCCGTCAAATGAAAACGCCCGCGGACCCAAAATAGCTGCCCGCACTCAGAAGGCCATAACTTTTGCATTTCTCAACGAAATTGCACAAAATTGGTACCGTTGGAATCGTGGTTCCGAGCCCAATGCACAGCAATCAAGAAATTCCAGATTTGATTAGAAATTGATTGATATTTTTAAGGAAACGTGGCCGGGTTCAGAACAGTGTTTTATTTGGTAGCTGGGAGTGCAATTAAGAGGCATGGTCATCATTCCTTCTCTGCTGCAGCACATGGGACAGTATGGGGAGCCTTTTGCAAGTAATGTATACCCATTCCACTCAATTTAATGCCTCTTACAGGTGGTTGAAGGACATATTTCAGGATTTCCATTTTCCCTTCTCTTTTCCTTCTCATTTTTCTATAAATTGGAGTGTTGGGCTCATTGTAAAAGGAGAGAGTTTTTGGGTAGCAAAGCTCTGCCAAAATTGCTTTGTGAAGCCAGTGTGTTGCAGGCCCTTGTAGTGGACTCCTTGCATGGTGATCCAGGCCCTTATCTTGTAATAGATCGAACTGTGCATATCATGAAGCAATAAAATATCAGTTTGTGGATGTATCTTCCCCTGCTGTGTTTTCTTGCATCCTTCTTGCCCCTTTGATCTTTCTATAAGAATATTGTGTCTATTATTGTGTTCTTGCAGGGATTCATTAACATTGTGTATGCTTGGAATATTGTTGTGAATGCATTTTTGCTAGATTGTGGTGAACTGTCATCACCTCTTCTAGTGTGCACTTTGCCTCTGTATTTCACACATTTGGAGATTACTCTCACACCCTCCTTTTCTGGTGTATCACCGCTTTAGTGTAGGCTTTCATTTTATGCATTTTCTCTCCCTAGTCCCTTGGAATTTTAGATTAGAACAGTTAGCACACTGCCTTTTTGGAGTAGATTGTGGTGAGTAGTTTAGGAGCAAGAACCAGCTTTCTCTGGAGGTCTGTCTTAAGTAGCAAGTCCCACAACTTGGAGATAGTACCCATGTTATCCAATCACACTATGAGTTCAAATACATGCACATGGGTGCTGTGATTCGGCGATAACTTGATTCGGCACGCAGGTGGGACCTTAGAGGTCTTCACCTTCATTTGCAACAAGATTGATGTGCACTTGTTGTAAGTTCCGGCTTTGAAGGAGCTTTAAAATCGCACATCCGCGACTCCAAAAGAGGCATAATCCTTGGTTTCTGCGGTCAAGCACGACAAATTTATGAGAAGAATACAAACCGGAGTCAAGAACTAGGGAGGAAGGATTGTTTGTTTATACGCATCTATCTCAGCAGAGAAAGAAGGGGAAGAAGAGCTCAAATATCTGCGTCTCCACCTAATAGAACTTTGTCTACACCTCCACCTGGTAGACCTTTCTCGCATCAACAAGGGTTCTCGGAGCCAATCGAATGGCGCAACCACTAAATCCCTTTGTCAATTTCATCTGGCGTGCCCACTTGCCCTCAATGCACAGAATCCAGTTCCAATTGCAGCATTGAAGAACATTCCATTTTTCACTGGAGAAAATCATACCACTCCTGGTGATCATGTCAAAGACATTGCTAACGTCTGTGCAATCCATGAGATAAACGAAATGAACATGGTCAGTATCAATGCTGGCTTCATCGTTCAAAGGAAGGCATTGCTGATGGTTCAGAGCCTTGAGGCCGGTTCTATCACAAATTGGAATCGGTTATGCATAGTTCTCCATGAGCAGTTTGGAGAAAAGGAGACAACTTGTCTCTTCTAGAACAATTGACAACTATCAAGAGAGCCCCCAATGAGCGGTGGTGGACCGACTTCAACTTTGATTTCAAAGGTCTTGGGATAGGATTCCAATGGCGGTCGGGCCAACAGCGAGAAGGTGCTTTTCTATACTATCTTAAAGCTTTGAATTCGATATTTCTATGTTAATTCAATCTATGGGAGCCTGACCTTACTGCTGCTTATAGTATTTCCATTAGAGCTGAAAAGCTGTCTTATTCACAGCCGTTAAAGCGGCTCCTAGGCCTCCAATGCCATTATATCCAAGTTTAGAGAGCCCAAGTACTAGCCAAGCGCCTATCTTAGCTCCTATTCCCACCCCTAGAAATCAAAGTTCAAATGAAGCTTCTACTTCATCCTCTAGTGCTTCAAATGAACTCCAAGAGGTCATGAAACAATTGCAAAATTTGGGAAATGAGCTGGTTACTATCAAAAGACAGCAAGCTCAAAGTTTTAGACCTTCCTATCAGCCTCAAGCTCAACCAAATAGGTAACCATATCAACCTCAAAGACCACCCAATCCAAAGCTGCAGAATCAAAATCAGGCAAGGCCTCCGCTAATAGACCATTTCAGCCCTATAATCCCAATGCTACATCGCATCGAGAGCTTTGGTACCGATGCAAAATAATATGGCCCAAGAATATGATTGGTGTTTCCGTGCGATCGACCACATAACCAATCAATGTGCTTTAACGGTGCATTAAATCGAGGCTCTAATGGTGCAAACCATTGGTGGGTCGCAAAAGTCTAGCCACAAAGGAGATCGGCGGGAAGCACCTCGGCCAAGGAACATCTCCGAACGAAACTACTCTTGTCAATTGGCAGGCTGAAGATTTCTGTGGTATGAATCAAATACCCTCTCAAAGTGTTGCAGCCAACACAAGGTCAAAGAGGAGAAATTTGGGTGAAGGACAACCATTAGATCATAGTAATCCACAACCTTCTACCACTCCACAAGCCGCTGGCAGACAAACTGTAGCTCCAAACATACAAGGAGCACCTAAAACGGCCCCTAGGCCAACTCAAATGCCAGTTGCTGCTGCCCATGTGCAAGGAATGAATGTGCAGGCCAAGGGACAGCAGAGGGATACTTCATCTCCATTCAGTATCATTGATCAGATGAAGAAGACAAATGTAAACATATCCATGTGGGAATCGCTATCTATCCCAGGACAAAGAGATTTGCTACAAGCTGCCATGAAGGACTGGTCAACTTCAAATCACCATGTCCAGATGCAAGAGGAGGTACTCACAAATGTTGCCTGACCTAAAGGAAATCATGGAGGACAACAAGGTAAAATGTTGAAGCCCCCTCCATTTTATGTTTCATTGATCATAGGAGATAAGCTGGTGCATAATTGCATGATTGACTCTGGGGCAAGTAGTTCAGTAATGCCAAAACAGATAGCTGACCAGTTAGGGCTTCAATATGAAGTCGTCTCCAAGGGTGTAGTGCAATTAGACGGGACAGCAGTGACAACGGTTGGAGTAATCAAAGGTTTGAGCCTCACACTGCACGCATGTCCCAATGTAGTAGTGTTGCAAGATGTGTCAGTCATAGACCTGCCACCACTCTTTGCATTGTGCTTGTCAAGAGACTTCACTGCTAAAATCGGAGGCTATCTTTCAGCGGATTGGTCGCACATGTTGTTCAGAACAAGATATGGAACCAAAGCCACAATTAGGTCTGAACCTATTGCAAACTTTCACATTGAGCCTTACACTCCAAGCCAAATCAATACCAACTGTTCAGCGTTTGATCAAGAAGATTATCCAAGCACTGATGAAGCTGACACCAAGGTTGGAAGCATCCCAGATTTGACTCTTGATGAATGGGCAAGCAAGGTGCATGCTTTTGATCCCTATCAAGAAATAGAAGAATCTGAGCTAGGAGTCTATTGCATACATGAAGAAAGTCAACCTATTCCCAGCATCACCAAGCCAGATCATAAGGACAAGAATGAAGTATGGCAGTTGTTCTTTGATGGATCAAGGAGTAGACAAGGTGCAGGAGGAGGAGCTATGCTCATTTCACCGCAAGGTATAAGGTATTACTCAGCCTTCCATTTCCAGTTTTCCTATTCAAACAACACAGCTGAGTATGAAGCCTTAATTCATGGATTGCACTGGGCAAAGAAGAAAGGCATCAGGAATTTACAAGTGTTTGGTGATAGTGAGCTGATCGTAAACCAAGTCAAGGGAAAAAATGCTGCCAAAAATGATCTGTTGAAGAACTACAAAAATCGGGTATGGGATCTTATTGAAGATTTTGAAGCTTTTAGCATCATTTCCATCCCAAGAAAAAAGAATGAAGCCGCTGACAGACTGGCAGCAATTGGGGCTGCGTTTGATGTTGTAGAAAGTATCAAAAGTGAGAAAACTCAGCCTCATATCAAAGTGGTAGTGAGACCAGCTGTTCCAGATAACAACACAAGTTGGCAAGTCTTCGAGAATGATCGTGATTGTTAATTTCCTGCGCAAGAAGAAGCTGAGTTCTCCATGAGAAATCAAGACAAGCTGGAACAGCAGTATGGTGACCAAGTGGTGCAGCTGAGGACTAACAAACTGCCAAAAGGCCTCATAACCTTGGAGTCAATATTCAACCCGAATGATCAGTTCCAGAAGGAGAAAGCGAGCATTCAAGTAAAGGGTGAAGATTCAGAGCCTATTTCAGTGGAAGAAGGCAAGACATTACAAATTGGCAAAGTAAGTACTCCACAAGAGAAATCTGATTTTGTTCAGCTTTGTCAAGAATTCCCAGATGTCTTTGCTTGGACTTACAAAGATTTAAGAGGTTTCAACCCAAATTTGGCACAACATACTATTGAGTTGGATCCGGAATCCAAGCCTGTCAGGCAAAAGCAAAGGCCAGTAAATCCTCATATCGAGCCTCTCATGAGAAAAGAGCTAAGCAAGCTCATTGAGGCTAGTATCATCTTTCCCATCAAACACTCAAGTTGGGTTGCAAACTTGGTGCCGGTAAGAAAGAGAAATGGAGAAATAAGATTGTGTGTGGACTTTTGCGATCTAAATAGAGCATCACTCAAAGATCGTTATCCGCTTCCATCAATGGAACAAATATTACGGAGTTGTATTTGGTTGAGAAAGGTTTTCATTGCTAGATGGATATTCAGGCTATAATCAGATAATGGTGAAGGAAGAAGATCAATTCAAAATGGCCTTCACTACAAAATGGGGCACGTATGCTTACAAGAAGATGCCATTTGGACTATCATCAAATGCTAGAGCAACATTTTTGAGCTATGGATATGGCGTTCAAAGGCTTGATCAACAAGATAGTCTTTGGTATATCTAGATGATATCACTTTGTCTTCTCAAAGAATACAATGAGACCATCTCTTTCACCTCGAGACAAGTGTTTTGAGAGGTGTAGAAGGTTCGGAGTGTCGTTGAATCCAAAGAAATGTATATTCTTGGCACACGAGGGCAAATTTTTGGGCCACATTGTTTCTAGGGAAGGACTAACAATTGATCTGAAAGGGTTGAAGCCATCCGAACGCTTTCATTGCCACACCACAAGAAATCTCTCCAAGGCTTCTTAGGAAGGATAAACTTTGTCCATGCAGATTTGTGCCTAATTTTTCCACTCTTGTGAAGCCTCTAACAATGATGTTGAAGAAGAATCTGGCATTCAAATGGACAGCAGAAGGAAAAGAGAGTTTCGAAGACATCAAGCATGCAATATCACAAGCTCCAACTCTTATCAACCCAGACTTTTCGAAGGACTTCATGTTGTATGCGTTTGGAGGATCAGACACAATCTCAGCTATCTTGACACAGCTGAATAGAGAAGGTTCAGAACAGCCCATAGCATTCTTTAGTCAAACCTTGGAAGATTACGAAATAAAGTATTCTTTCATCGAAAAGCATGTCCTTGTTGTCATCAGGAGCTTGAAGAAGTTCAGACACTTGGTCTCAAACAATAAGATTCAACTATTGGTGTCTCATGCTGGTGTCAAGGACTTCCTCCTAAACAAGGATTTAAATGAGAAGAGAGCAGGTTGGATCACTCGGGTGATGGAATACGATATTGAAATCAAAGTGACCAAGCTGGTTCGTGGCAAAGGTTTGTGTGAGCAGCTCGCTTCCAAACAATCAGAAGGCTCAGAAGGTGAAGAGGATGTTGTCCTACTACTACAGAATGATCAAGAACAACCAACTGATGATGCACCCATTCCATGTTGGACTCAAGACTTGGTGCACTACCTCCAAGCAGAGCTTGTGCCCCCAGTGAGCAAAGCAAAGAGGAGATACTTGATTACAAGCCATTCCATATGTGCTTGTGAGTTTTGTTCAAGAAGGACATAAATGGAGTTCTATTAAGATGCATTGGAACAGTCAAGTTGAGAAGATCTTACGCGAGTTCCATGACGGGGAAGCGGGAGGCCACTTTGCTCCACGACTAACACTCTAAAAATGATGAAAGCTGGTTACTATTGGCCTACTATGTTCAATGATTGCAAGAAATGTGCATTCTTCACGGGGAAAGAAAGGTTAGCAGCGCTGCCCCTTCGTCCAATTTCAGCGGATCAGCCATTCATGCAATGGGGATTGGACTTCATCGGGGTTATCAATCCCAATTCAAGTCAAGGCCACAAGTGGATTCTAACAGCAACAGACTATTTCACCAAGTGGACTGAGGCAGTGGCACTTAAGGAGGCAAATGAATCTAATATCTTGGATTTCTATGAAGGGATAGTCACGAGGTTTGGTGCCCCTGCCACTATCATATCAGACAATGCATTGGCATTCCTTGGCACAAAGATCACTGAATGGGCTGTCAAGAATTGTGTGTATCTCAGTACTTCATCGAACTATTACCCTCAAGGTAATGGCCAAGCCGAGTCTACGAACAAGAATCTACTAAGAATCATCAGGAGGACTCTTGATGAGAATCAGAGGACTTGGCACTCAAAGCTCAAATCAGCTCTATGGGCTGATCGGATCACACCCAAGAGATCTACAGGAAGCTCTCCATACAAGCTTGTGTACGGGAAGGAAGCAGTTCTACCCATATCACTCGAGTTGCAGCGTTGGAACTCATGAAAGCTTGATTGGAACTAGTGAGTTTGAACCTATGGAAATCAGGTATGTAGAGCTGATGGAATTAGAAGAATCAAGAGAGCACGCAATGATACGAGACCATAGAAAAGATAAAGCATTGGTCAAAAAGAGTTTTGACAAGAAAGCTAAGGCCAGGATATTGCAAATTGGAGATTTGAGTGCTTGAAGTGGGATCTTGATCGTGCAAAACCGGGAAAGCACTCAAGTTTGATGCCATCTGGAGTGGCCCATACATGATCATTGAATGCAAAGGTAGCAATGCTTTCCGACTGGCTAAGTTGGATGGTGAAGAATTGCAGATTCCGGTCAATGGGATCTATCTCAAACGTTGCTACTAGAAAGAAAGCTTCTCACCCTTGTAAATATTAATTTAGAATTTCCATTCCTCTAAGTGCTTATGCACATTGTACTATTGTTAGAGTAGTTTTATTTCCCTAAGTGCTTGTGCACATGTCCTATTGCTTCTAGTATGTGCATGTTTGTAGTTCATCAAGCTCCTGGAAAAGAATTTGCAGCCACAGGAAAACTAGCTCAACGAATGTTTTGATGGCTCAAGGACACAGGTTTTCAAATTTCAGATCAGCTGAGAGGCTATCAAACAGACTCCATGCCCAATGGATTGCTACAAGCAGCTGGCCGTTCTTCATCTGGCAGGCAGATGACCCCGCTGAGTCGCCAAATTGTTATCCAAAATTCACCCTCAAGGTAATTTTGATAACATGCATCAAATTCTTTAGTCCCAGGAAAATAGATTGAGTCAGGGCAAAAAATTCATGTTTCTAGGGTCCCCTCATATTTTTCTAACTCCCCTGTCCAAGTAGAAGAGAGCAAGTTCTGAGAAAATGTGAAAAAATTGCAAAAACAAGCTCGGGCCAGGAAAAATCACGAAAAATGGCTAAGTCCTAGTCCTCGCAGCATTTGGGACAAGCGGGACAAAAAACGCTTGGCCGGCGAACCGGCGAAATGAGTCAAGCCAGACCCAGAAATAGTCTGGGACAGCGGGCCAAAAATCTGCTGAACCTGGCCGGATCGGCCAAAATGAGAACTTTTGTCCCGAGCAGTTGGGACAAAAGTGGCGCGAACCGGCAAAGGTGAATTTGTCCTGCAGACGGTCGAAAGCAAATGGGACATATGGGTGCGAGTCACGCGAACGGCAGTTCGGCCGAAATGGGAAATTTCAGCCTTTGTACCAAATGGGACAAAGGGCGCGCGGACGCGAAAATCCGAAATGGCCGAAGGCGGGAAAGAAAATTCAACGTTTGGTCCGGAAACTTCAAACGGCCATAACTTTTGACTCGAGCTCCGATTTTCACAAAATTGGACTTTCTGGAAACGAGCACGACGTCCTCTATGCCACAAAAACTAGATTTCTTATTTTTAATGAGGGTAGATATATTTAATTAAGAGAAACATATTCAGCTCCAGTCGATTAATGTTCATTTCGTCAAATGACTAATGACTGCCTGGACCCAAAATAGCCGCCCGCACTCAGAAGGCCATAACTTTTGCATTTCTCAATGAAATTGCACAAAATTGGTACCATTGGAATTTTGGTTCTGAGCCGATGCACGGTAATCAAGAGATTCCAGATTTGATTAGAAATTGATTGATATTTTTAAGGAAACGTGGCGGGTTTGAGCAGGTGTTTTATTTGGTAGCTGGGGAGTGCAATTAAGAGGCATGGTCATCATTCCTTCTCTGCTGCAGCACATGGGATAGTATGGGAGCCTTTTGCAAGTAATGTATACCCATTCCACTCAATTTAATGCCTCTTACGGTGGTTGAAGGACAGATTTTGGATTTCCATTTTCCTTCTCTTTTCCTTCTATTTTTCTATAAATTGGAGTGTTGGGCTGATTGTAAAAGGAGAGAGTTTTGGGTAGCAAAGCTACGCCAAAATTGCTTTGTGAAGCCTTGTGTGTTGCGAGGCCCTTGTAGTGGACTCCTTGCATGGTGATCCAGGCCCTTATCTTGTAATAGATCGAACTGTGCATATCATGAAGCAATAAAATATCAGTTTGTGGATGTATCTTCCCCTGCTGTGTTTTCTTGCATCCTTCTTGCCCTTTGATCTTTCTATAAGAATCTCGTGTCTATTATTGTGTTCTTGCATGGATTCATTAACATTGTGTATGCTTGGAATATTGTTGTGAATGCATTTTTGCTAGATTGTGGTGAACTGTCATCACCTCTTCTAGTGTGCACTTTGCCTCTGTATTTCACACATTTGGAGATTACTCTCACACCCTCCTTTTCTGGTGTATCACCGCTTTAGTGTAGGCTTTCATTTTATGCATTTTCTCTCCCTGGTCCCTTGCAATTTTAGATTAGAGCAGTTAGCACACTGCTTTGGAGTAGATTGTGGCGAGTAGTTTAGGAGCAAGAACCGGACTTTCTCTCGGGAGGTCCTGTCTCAAGTAGCAAGTCCCACAACTTGGAGATAGTACCCATGTTATCCAATCACACTTTGTGAGTTCAAATACATGCACGGGGGGAAGTCTTTGTGATTCGGCGATAACAATAACCATGGTTAATTTGAAGGCTAGTGATCATGTGGCACTTAGTCAAGAGGCTAGATCAAAGGAAAAAATGAACTTGTTTCAATTGTGACCAGATCAAACGGGATGGCCATTGATTACTCACTTGAGTTAGGAAAATCTTCTAATTTTCCAAATCCTAACTCTATGATTACTAAGAATCAAGTTGTTTCTCCTTGAGTCTAAGAAGATAAGAATATCTATGTTGGTAGGAAATCACCTTCACCTCGGACACAAGAGCATGTTTCTACTCTAAAATTCCAGTTTAAGGTAGGGTCTGCTCCCTTCAATATTGTTGATCATATGAAGAAGGAACATGTTAGCATGACTATGTGGGATTCATTGTCCATTCCAAGATAAAAATATTTACTTGTTAAAGAAATTTCAGGCCTCGAATTATCATCAAAATTAGTAGAAGGTGAAGAAAGTAAAATCAATATGGTTTTAGCAAATGCATACCAACAAGTTAAGTATCCAAACAAACAAGAAACCAAAGAGGAAAAGGATGTAGTTGGTGAGGTAAAATTGATCAAACCACCTCTTTTTATCTCTCCTTGATAATTGGTGATTATTTGGTACATAATTGTATGGTAGATAGTGGGGAAATTTGTAGAGTGATGCCTAAAAGGATTGTAGATAAGTTGGGATTAACATATGAACCAAGTGCTAAAGGTGTGTTGTAGTTGGATGGATCTCCAATCAAGACAATAGGAATGATTAAGAATTTTAAGCTCACTTTGCATACATTACCAGGTGTGTCAATTTTGCAAGATGTAATGGTGGTGTATATTCTTCCTTTTTTGCTATATGTCTTTGAGGACTTCACCTTAAGGATAATAGGATATATTTGAGCTGATTGGTCTTACCTTTTCTTTAGAACTAGGTGTGGAAGAAATGTAACAATAAACTTTGATCCTTTTTCTTATTTCCATATGGAGCCTCATATTCCTAGCATGGAAAATTCCAATTATGTTATCATGGATGAATAGTGGAAGATATTGAATGCGATACCCTTCATCCATTAGAGAGTGTTCCTGATTTGTTTAAATATGAACAAATTGATGAATTTTATGAGCATGATCCATATATATCAATTGAGGAGAAATTCCTTGGTATCTATTGCATTCGGAGGAGAATTCAAGGATCTCAACAATGGAGAAGATAAATCAGATTGAAGATGGCCTTTGAAAATTATTCTTTGATGGTTCCAAAAATTAGCATGGTTTAAGAGATGGTCTTATGCTTCTTTCTCCAACCAATCAAAGGTCTTATCCATCTATTAAGTTTTATTTTGAGTGTTCTAATAATGTTTCAGAGTATGAGGCACTCATTCATGGCCTAGAGTGGGCAAGGAAGAAAGGAATTAAAACATTGCAGGTATATGGTGATAGTGAGCTGGTTATACACTAGGTAAGAGGCTCAAATGCTTTTAAAAATCCATTGATGAGGACCTATAGACATAGAGTTTGGGATATGATTGATGATTTCC
Source organism: Taxus wallichiana var. yunnanensis (assembly GCA_018340775.1). Taxonomy (NCBI): domain Eukaryota; kingdom Viridiplantae; phylum Streptophyta; class Pinopsida; order Cupressales; family Taxaceae; genus Taxus; species Taxus wallichiana. The sequence goes on from CM031241.1 coordinate 301,041,014, forward strand.
TTGCATTTAACATTCAAACCATTCCTAGAGACAAAAATAAGCATGTTGATAGACTTATGACCATTTTTTTAACAATTTGATATACCTACTTATATCAGAAATAGTAATTTGTAGCCTCATATTAGATTTATGGTGAGGCCATCGATCCTAGATAACAACTCACATTGGTAGGTTTTTGATGATGATGCTCACATAGTGAGATTCTTGCAAGAAGAAGCTGAATTTTCTTCACATAATCAAGAAAATCTTCAACAAAGGTACAAGGATTAGATTGTTCAACTTAAAACAAATAATATTCCTAAAGGCCTTGTAACCCTTGAAATAATTTTTGGAGAAAATGATGAAATGAAGAAAGATAGAGTTGTTTTGACTACTAGTGAAGATCATCATGAAAGTGTTAATATTCTTGATAACAAATACCTTAATCTTGGTAAGGTATGTTCCAAATCAGAAAAGGATTCATTTATTGAGTTATGTAGAAATTATGTTGATGTATTTGTATGGTAGTATAGTGATTTGAAATGGTTTGATCCCTCATTGGCCCAACATACCATTGAATTGGAAGCAGATGCAAAACCAATGAGGTAAAGACAAAGACCAATCAACCCAAAGTTAGAACCATTTATGAGGAAAGAACTCCAAAATATGATTGAATCATCCATTATCTTTCCCATTAAACATTCTACTTGGGTGGCCAACCTTGTTCAGAAAGGAAAAATAATGGTGAAATCAGATTGTGTGTGGACTTCCATGATTTAAATAGATCCTCACTTAAGGATCATTATTATTTGGACTTTGTACAAGTTATAATATAGTGTGTTCCAATCCTATGTGTGGGTAGGGAAACACAATCTACAAATTCAATAGCCCATTTCTCAAAAGGTTCAGACCCTCCAATAGGCCTCAAAGGCATCTCATCTCTTGTTCCAAGCTTCCCAAGGTGTTGAAAATGGTCACATGCATTGGCATACTCTTTAATATCCTTGTACAAATTTTCTCACCATAATCCATCCATCATCACCCTATCTTAATGACCTCTTTCAATTCCATCATGAGATTCTTCCATAATATATTCACGCTCATGTTCGATAACACACTGCAAAAAAATTCATCACATCCTAGATTTTAGAAATCTCCACCTATCAACCGGTAAAGTACCACATGTATTACAAAATTTTTATTCTCTAATGTCTTCATTCCCTCAAGTGCCTATCCAGTGTGCAAGAATACTACAATATCCTCTAAATATATGGGCACGTGGTTTAACCTGAAAAGTTGTCCATCGACATTATTTACTCAATGCTCTATGCATCCTCACTAGAATTGATCCTTGAAAAATTATCATGCCCTAATTTAATTTTTCCTAGTTTGATGACAACTATAAACTCAGACTCTGAAATAGTAGTATCCACCTAAAAATGTTCCCTTGTAAAATAGGCTTGTTGACCAAATACTTAAGTGTCATATGATTTGTAAAGAAGATAAATGGTGTTGCCAATAAGTATTTTCTAAATTTGTGTAGTTCATAGATCATATGTAAATCCTCGCACTCATTAGTTGTATAATTCTAATTTCTTGGTGTCAACTTCCTACTTGCAAAATAAATAGGGTGGTCCACTATTCCCTCTCCAGTTGTACCAACAACACCGCACCAATTATCATTCTAGATATGAACATGAAAGGGTTTTTCCCATGAAGGAAATCACAAAATAGGTTTAGTAGTAAGCCTTTCCTTCAATGTTTCAAATGCCCACTATTGCACATTTCCCCAATATGATTTCTCCTTTAATTTCAACAATTTTTCCAAGGGCACAACAATCTTTTCATATCCTATAATGAATTTTCTATAATAACATGTATATCCCAGAATCCATGCACTTCACTTTTATTGATAGGCTATTCTAAACACAAGATCATATTAATCTTGGTTGGATCCATAAATAATCTTTCTTTACAAATAATATGCCCAAGAAAAGTGTCGAAAGGTGTTGCAAAGATGCACTTCTTAATATTAAGATAGATGCTCAAATTCCAGCACCTCTAAAACATGAGCCTTAAATTGACATAATGATCCTTAACTAAGCCATAAATTGTCTAGTCATATAGATATACCTGTAAGTACTTATGGATGAAATCCTAAATATCCTGCACAACAATGTGTGAAAACATTGTTGGCACATTCTTCAATCCAAAGAGTTGTTATGTTTGTGGAGCCTATTTTCATGTTAGAGTGTGGTACCACTCGAGTATTTTATGGTCGCTCACCGGTGAGCGGGTCAAGGGGGTTTAGGGGGTTGAAGCCCCCGATTGATGGGGGTTCGAGGATTGAATCCCGTGAAAGAAAATTTTCATGGATGGTTTATTAACCCATGGGTAATGGATAACCGTTATGGGCTGTTTTTTTGGGCCCATGGTTTTTTCGATACCCATTGTTTTAATACCCATGGTTTTTGCCCATTGTTTTGATACCTGCGTTTTTGCCCATGGTTTTAATACCCATAGTTTTGTATCAAGCGCTTAAGAAATTGTCTATTTATATGGTCTTATGCATATGATAGATAGAAAAGCAAATGTATTGCAGTTGTGCTTTGAATTCGGGTGTGAATTTCAGAGAGTTTGTTGAGTATAAATCCAAACGGATCTCTAGGTATTGTATTGAGATATTGGTGGCTTATAATAAAATCGAGAAAGTGATTCTTGGTGGATGTAGCCCAAATTGGGTGAACCACATTAAATATTGTCTCTCTGTGTTGTGTTATTTATTCTGCACTTTTATTTGAGATATGTAATATTTTTTGCATATTAGTTTCTACTGTTGTGATTCTATAAGGGATTATTCCACATATTTTATCTCTTATTTCCTAACAATTGGTATCGAGCCTAGTTTTGGTTTTTTGAAGTGTTAAATAACAGGAAAGTTATATCTTGAGTGGGAGCTATGACGAGATGATGGAAGATCTAGGGTTGATAAATTCAACAAAGAATTTCAGTCTTTGGAAGATGCAGATGGAAGATTACCTTTATCAGAAGGATCTTTATACTCCGCTGTCTGAGAAGGTGAAAAAACCCTCAAGTATGACAGATGTGGAATGGGATTTGTTGGATCGGAAGGCACTTGGAACAATCCGGTTGTGTCTTGCATCTTCGGTATTATTTAATGTTTCAAAGGAAAAGACTACAAAAGATCTAATGGATGCATTAGGGAAGTTGTATGAAAAACCCTCTGCCTCTAACAAGATATTTTTAATGAAAAAGTTGTTTAATATGAAGATGTCTGAGAATAGTTCAGTAGCAGATCATTTAAATGATTTCAATACGGTTTTGAATATGCTAGCTTCGGTTACAATAGAATTTGATGAAGAAGTTAGGGCTTTATTAATTATGTGCTCTTTACCTGAAAGTTGGAATAGCCTGGTAATGGCGGTAAGCAACTCGGTTCCAGCTAACTCAAAGTTGAAGTTTGAGGATGTTGTATGGGTGATTCTAAGTGAGGAAATACGAAGAAAAATCTCTGGGGAATCTTCTACTTCAGGGAATGCTTTGATAGTGGAAACTAGAGGGAGACAGAAGAATAGAGTAAAGCTGTGGAAAGTCAAAGGATCGGGCAAGGTCAAAATCAAAAAGCAAGATAGTATCTTTGGCAACCGTGTGGAAAGTCTGGGCATGTAAAGAAGGATTGTTGGAAGATTCGGGGACAAGAAGAAACAACAGAAGAAGAAAACAAGGAGGCAAATGTGGCATCGGGTAATGTATGCCAGGATGCTTTGATTCTTTCTTTGCATAATATTACTTGAATCTTGGGTTTTAGATTCGGGGCTTCTTTTCATGCTACTCCACATAGGCATTATTTTGTTGATTGTGTTTAATTGGATTTTGGCATTGTTTTCCTTGGTGATGATGAGCCTCGCAAAGTATAGTTGAAAAAGGTTCTATTCAAAGTTAAGATGTAGAATGGGAATACATGGCTATTAAAGGATGGCAAACATGTGCGTACATTAAGGAAAAATTTTATATCGGTGGGGAAATTGGGAAGTGATGGTTGTCTTGTGATATTTATAGCTTACTCTTGGAAGGTTACGAGGTTACTCTTGTGGTGGCAAGAGGTAAGAAGGTTGGAACCTTGTATTTAACCACGATAGTACTAATTATTGTAATCTTGTGGCTTCATATGAAGATACAACATTATGGCACTATAGGCTCGGTCATATGAGCCATAAGGGCATGAACATCATAAAGAAGAATTTTCCTAGATATACATAAATAGGTTTGGATTTCTGTGAGAACTACATATATGGGAAACAAAAGTGAGTAAGGTTTCTCAAGGTTGGACCTACAAATAAAGAGAGTAAGTTAGAGCTAGTACATTCTGATGTGTGGGGGACGGATCAGGTATCATCTCTTGGGGGCTCAAGTTATTATGTTACTTTTATTGATGATGCAACAAGGAAAGTTTGGGTTTATTGTATTAGAAACAAATCTGATGTATTTGATACTTTTGTTAAATGGAAAGCCTTGGCAGAGAATGAAACATGTCTCAGATCAGATAATGGAGGGGAGTATTGCAGTAATGAATTTGATGATTATTGTTCTAAGAATGGAATCTACAGGAAAAATACGGTTCCAGGAACCCCACAGCAGAATGGGGTGTTAGAAAGGATGAACAAAACAATAATGGAACGTGCTAGGAGCATGAGGATACATGCAGGATTGCCTCTTTATTTTTGGGTAGAAGCGGTGAGCACAATTGTGTACTTGATAAACAGAGGACCCTCAAGTGCCTTAGATGGAGGCATACCGAGGAGGCCTTGTATGGTAAGAAATTTGATTACTCATTTCTTAGAGTCTTTGGATGTGAGGTGTTTATTCATATTGACAAGGATGATAGGACCAAGCTAGAGGATAAATCGAGAAAAATACAATTTTATTGGTTATGGTGGTGATGACTTTGGATTTAAATGTTGGAGTATTAATGACAAGAAAATCATTGAGTCTAGGGATGTGGTCTTGAATGAGAAAATCATATATAAGCAAATAGATTCACGGGAAAATAGGGAAGAATCCAAGAAATAATATGCGGTGGTAGAGGATCCTCTAGATGTGACAGTGACCCATGAATCAATTCGGGGACCTACTCAACAAGAACCCCAAAATCCTACGGTGTGAGGTCTTCTAGGGTAAGAAAAGAACACGAAGGTTTTTCTCCTTCTCTTTATTATTTATTACTCACGATAGTGGAGAGCTAGAGAGATTTGATGAAGAAATGCAAGTAGATGCCGGTAAGAAGTGGGAGTGTCATCACCAATCCGGCACTATGATAATTCTTCACCGGGAACTCCTCATGCTATGATTATTTACTAATGCACAGCCTTTAGTTTGGTGGATGTAATCTGGAAACAAAACAACAACCGAACACAAGAATACCATTGACTATGATAAGACAGAATGACGACAAATCTGAAATATCAAAGTAAATTATAATATTAACATGAAATTGTTACAATCTCACCCATGAGGTACTTCAACAAGACTATGGGAGAAACTTTACAATTACACCTCTCGATGGCTTCTTCAACACACCTTTAACTGATGGCTTCCTTTGCACACTTCTTACAATATTTCTCACTACTTCTTTCTATGCTAAATGAGGGGGGTAGCCTCTCTATTTATAGAACTTCAGAGCTTATCCATCTTATCTCTAAGATAGGATAAGAAATCCACTCGACGAATCATATTCCATACCTTAACTCTTATCTCGTACATGTAGGCTTATCTCGTTAAGATAAGATAAACCTTATCATTTTACATGGGTTCCACATTTTTAGACTTTTTACAAATAAAATACACAAAATATTTATGACCTCACTCTTTGTCCTTATTACCAATATAATATTTCTAATTCCTAATCATGTAGACCCTACTTCTCTAATTACCCAAACTTTGACATTTTAACATTACCGGACCACTTACGACAAATATTTACTTTTTACAACATTCCTATTGTACTTTGACTGTTACCGTACTCCACATTATTGGCGACACCGTCACCGTGGCGCCGTTATCTTCTATCGAGGCCTACTACTAATTACACTTAACAACATCCTATTCCTAATACATACATTAATGAAATAGAAATTATGGAGGAAAATTTTAGTGTCAACATCTTCCCCCTTCCTAGCTTCTACTCCGTCCTCGGAGTAGACTATTCTGGTGCTTGGAAAATCTTCAACTTGTCGTGGTTGACCCATTTCGTAATGGGAGTGCCATCCAATTCCTCCAGTCGGTACGTACCATTTTCATGCACAGCTGCTATTTTGTAGGGCCCCATCCATTTTGGAAGAAATTTTCTGTCTTCTTTTTTTGTATCTGGAATCATATACTAGGACCAAGTCATTCACTTGAAATGGAGACCACCGGATCTTTTGATCAAAGTACTCCTTCTGCTTCATTTTCTTCTTATGGCTTGTATCCTTTGCTATTTCCCTCATTTCCTCTAGCAAATGAAGATGTATCAACCTTTCTTTTTTGAATCACTTTCATCCATCCTTTCATCTTTCATAACTCTCTCACGGTGGGAATATCAAACTCAATAGGAAGAATTTGGATCAATGCCATAGGCTAACCGAAATGGGGAGTATCCTATTGCTGACTTTGATGTTGCCCTATATGCCCACAATGCTGCATGAATCCTCTTATCCCATTTATGTACCTGCAAGGCTGCATCTTTTGCTAGAATTTGACACAACACAAAATTTGTTCGTTCCACCTGTCCATTTGTGCTTGGCTTGTATGTTGTTGCCTTCCTGTGCTTAATAGAAAATTTATTGACTAGGGCTTCTACCACCTCATTAATGAAGTGGCTTCCTTGATCTGTTACAATTTCTAATGGACAACCAAATCTGGTGACAATACGTTCATATATGAACCTTGCCACTTCATCCATAGAAGTTGTCTTCAATGGCCTAGCTTCAACCCACTTGGTTAAATAATCTGTGGCAACTACAATATACTTATTTTGGCGTGATGTAGTTGGAAGTGGACCTACAATGTCTATTCCCCACTTTTCAAAGGGACCAAGGGGAAGAATAGGACATAATGGAGCTGATGAAGTCTTACGGTTACCATGTGTTTGACAAATATCACATGTCTTACAATAATTATAACAATCTTTAAAAAGAGTGGGCCAGTGATAACCTGCATCCAAGATCCTTCTTCTTTGTAAGTTGTCGGAGAAGTGCCCTCCACATGTACCATTGTGGAATTCTTCTAGCATGTCCTTCCCTTGATCATGTCCAACTGCCCTCTTGTACTGTCCATCAGGTCCTATTCGAAATAATACTCCATGCATAATAGAATATGGATGACTGGCTTGAGTAATCTTTCTCTTAGTATTTGCATTGGCACCATCAGGAAACTTGAATTCATTCAGATAATTCCAAATATCTATGTATTCACTAGGGATTGTGTTAACGGAAAACAATCTTTGCATCGGGAAAATCATCATCATCACAAGATGATCCTAAACCATCATAGGCTCGAGAGAGTGCATCTGCATTGACATGCTTCTTTCCTGGCCTATCTATAATATCAAATTCAAATTCTTGTAGCAAAATTATCCATCTTGCTATCCTCCCTGATGGGTTAGGCTTATTGACAATATATTTGAGCTGATGATCCATTACAACTATAAATTTCTGCCCTAGCAAGTAATTTCTAAACTTCTTTACAAAGCAAAAATGATAGCGAGCCTCTTTTCGATTCTGTATAGTTTACCTCAAAGATTTGCTCATTTGTCTTCTCCCAAAGTAAATTGGATGTTCATTCCCATTTTCATCCTTTTGGCTCAAAGTACTACCTAGTGCTACATCTGAGGCATCAGTGTACACAATGAATGGCTTGCTCCAATCTGGATTCTTCAAAACAGGTGAAGACACCAGGGCTTCCTTCAGTTGTCCAAAAGCTTCATGCGCCTTGTTTCCTGGTTCATAAGCAACATCCTTCTTCAAGAACTGGGTTAGTGGCTGTGCAATCTTTGAGAAATTCTTGATGAACCTTCTATAGTAACCCACATGGCCTAAAAATGATCTCAACTTACTTCTATTCATAGGAAATGGTAAATCTTTGATTTTGAAACTTTATCAGGATCGGTACCAATACCATCTCTGGATACAACATGCCCTAACAAAATGCCTTTAGAACATCCAAAGACACACTTTGTAGGGTTTAGTGAGGCTTGTGCTTCATCTAACCTTTGAAATGTTGTCTCCATCTGGTGCAGGTGGTCCAACTTGCTCCCATAGATGCAAAAATCATCCAGAAATACTCTGATGAAGGTCCCAATGTAGGGTTCGAACACCCTATTCATCAAACGCTGGAATGTTGCTGGAGCATTACACAACCCAAAAGGCATAACTCTATAAGAAAACGTTCCCCAAGGAGTGGTGAACGTGGTCTTCAGCTGATCTTTCTGCTATACAAACTTGGTTGTAGCCGCTATATCCATCAGCAAAACTATAGCACTCCTGGCCAGCTACTTCGTCCAAGATCTGATCTGAAAATGGAAGAGGGTAATGATCCTTCTTTGTTGCCTTATTGAGCTTCCTGTAATCAACAAAAATGCGTAGCTTCCCATTCTTTTTTATTGAGATCACAATGGGAGAAACCCATTCTGAATTCTCCATAGCAAATATGAATCCTACATCAAGCAACTTATCTATTTCTTCTTTTACAGTCTTGGAAAAATTAGGATTCATTCTATATGGCATTTGCTTTATGGGCTTAGCACCATCTACCAGCTCAATACAATGTTCTACCCAACTTACTTGATGGAGTTCCTTGTAATCAAAAGTGAATAGGTGTATGTACCTTCGAAAGAGCTAGAGGTAGGTTTCCTTCTCACTCTCCATCACAACATCACCAATCTTTATTTGTTGGAGACGATCATCAACTTCTTCTTCAGATAATTTTATGGGGTCCTGGGTTGGTGTGACTGGAAGAATATCCATGACTGAAACATCAACCTCACTTTCTTCATCTTCAGTGTCCACTTCACTGGTGCTAGAGTAATCAGAGGATGTCCAATCATCAGTTTCATCACTTGAATCCATGTTACGCTTTATGATGTCGAGGATCACGTTTATCTTCACCCTCTCTCTACCACGTCCAAGTGTCATGAAACCTTCATTCCGGTAGTTTCTTGCATGAACTCTCCTTAGCCATGGTCTTCCCAAACAAAGCATTGGGTATGCAAGCATTACCATTTTCATCACGAAAGTCTACCACACATACAACACCCATGAGATATTGCCACATTTGAAACTACACCTTCTAGTTTAGTTTTTCCTTTATTTAATGACCTTAACATAAGTGTTGAAGGCGATCAATTTTTAAACCCAACATATTCATTCTGAGACTCGGTCATTACATTAAGCGTAGCACCTCCATCAACTAAGACATCATGAATTGAAATACCATTACATAATACCTCAGCTTGTGGAGCATAGGGATCCGCCTCTGCCTCCAAAACAGGGACCTCAACCTCCTTCCTTCTTCGAGCATTGAGTCCACCTCGCAACTCCCGCCTCTTCTCAGAAGACATAGCCAAGAGTTGACCATATGTAATATTTGCAGGCCTTTTGGACAGATCTTCCAAGATGGAGTATGGTCCTTGCCCCTATGAAATCAGAAAATCCTGCACACCCAACTTTCTTCTCCTATGTTTCTTACTAGTTTCTTCTTTCATCTTCTTAGGATCATTTCCATCTTGATTATCTTTTTCTTTCTTTCTTTTTGTTACAAACACATCTACTTCATTATTTCTGCTCTTATCTACTACATCAAAAGAATTCACAGGTGCTTTTCCTTTATCATTATCTCCTTTACCAGATGTAGAAGCTCTATCTAGACAATTATACTTATAATGACCCTTTTTATAACAACCATAATAAACAACTTCAGAAATATTTCTTTTGGACCTCTATCCCTCCCACGAGAACTAAATTCCTTTCCTTGAAGAAGATTAATAGTTAAGCGGACCCATCTTTTGAGCAGATCTTCATACTCGGTAGATGTACTAGAAGAAATATTTGTGCTCACCGAGAGTGGTTGTGGATTACGGACCAAAGGTGCTTTGGTGTAGGCTTTACTTTAGCAACAATTTCTTTGGGCTCCTCTTCCATGCTTTCTTCTTGCCTTCTTGCAATCTCCTTTGCTTGTTCAATGGTAGCTAGGCGGTCATACTTTACTCGTTGTCGATCTCGGCTTCATCCCAAGAATGAAGTGCTTACAGAGGAGATTATCCACGCCATTCATCAACCCATCCGCTAGTCCTTCCTTCCGGATCCGGGCATCGAGCTTCCTCCTTAGCTCTAGAACACGAGCATGATAATCCTTATCTTCTCCTTCTCTCCTTGGGATAGCTTTTTGATCTCGATCATGAGATCTCGCATATTTCGTTGTTCACCAAATTCTTCAAGAAAACTTTCAGTTAATAAATCCCATGAATTTTTCACATTATCACCTAGTGTTTCAAACCACCTAAGTGTTGAACCATCCAAAAAGGTAGGAAAAAATTTAGTCCATTGTTCCCTTCTTATAAGGCCATTACAAATACAAGATCGCTTAAATTCTTGAATGAAAGAAGAAGCATCTTCATTAGATTGAAAGCTGAAAAACAAGAATCTTTCCCATTTTCAAAAGTAACCACCGTGAAATACCACTCACAAGTACAATCAACAAGACTTATGTGCACAAATAATTGGAATTACTATAGAAATGACCACGGTAAACTATGGTAAAACTTGACTTACTGCGGTAAAAACTGATTTCTTGTGGTAAATACTATTCACGGTAAAAAGTGAAGTTACTACGGTAAATACTATTCACGGTAAAAAGTGACTTTCTTTGCGATAATTACTATTCCCAAAGCAAAAGGACTTTACCAAGGTAACTACTATTCATGGCAAAAATGAATTTAACATGGTAACTACTATTCACGGTAAAAATGACTTTACCATGGTAACTACTATGCACGTGCGAAAAACAAGGTTACCCTCCAATTGATTTTTGACTAAGTGGGAATATCTCTCGTAAAATCCACCAACGAGGAATGGTCGCAACGAAACCAAAATGTCATCACCAATCCAAGCACTATGATAATTCTTCACCAAGGGAACTCCTCGTCTTTATGATTATTTACTAATGCACAAACCTTTAGTTTGGTGGATGTAATCTGGAAACAAAACAACAACCGAACACAAGAATACCATTGACTATGATAAAGGCAGAATGACGACAAATCTGAAATATCAAAGTAAATTATAATATTAACATGAAATTATTACAATCTCACCCATGAGGTACTTCAACAAGACTATGGGAGAAACTTTACAATTACACCTCTCGATGGCTTCTTCAACACACCTTTAATCGATGGCTTCCTTTGCACACTTCTTACAATATTTCTCACTACTTCTTTCTATGCTAAATGAGGGGGTAGCCTCTCTATTTATAGAACTTCCGAGGCTTATCCATCTTATCTCTAAGATAGGATAAGAAATCCACTGACGAATCATATTCCATACCTTAACTCTTATCCGTACATATAGGCTTATCTCGTTAAGATAAGATAAACCTTATCATTTTACATGGGTTCCACATTTTTAGACTTTTTACAAATAAAATACACAAAATATTTATGACCTCACTCCTTGTCCTTATTACCAATATAATATTTCTAATTCCTAATCATGTAGACCCTACTTCTCTAATTACCCAAACTTTGACATTTTAACATTACCGGACCACTTACGACAAATATTTACTTTTTACAACATTCCTATTGTACTTTGATTATTACCGTACTCCACATTATTGGTGACACCGTACTGACGGCGCCGTTATCTTCTATCAGACGCTACTACTAATTACACTTAACAACATCATATTCCTAATACATACATTAATGAAATAGAAATTATGGAGGAAAATTTTAGTGTCAGCAGGAGCAAGCCATGAATGAGGAGCATAAGTCTCTCATGGAGAACCAAACTTGGGATTTGGTGAAGCTACCGAAGGAAAAAAGCATTGCAAAACAAGTGGGTATATAGAGTTAAAGATGAAGAAGGAGGAAAGAAAAGATATAAGGCCTAGTTAGTGGTCAAGGGGTTTGCACAGAAACAAGGTATAGATTTTGATGAGATTTTTTCTGTTGTAGTAAAAATGACTTCTATCAAAATTATTCTTGGAATAGTGGCATGAGAAGACTTGCACTTAGAAGCAGGTTAGATGTAAAGACTGCATTTCTCCATGGTGATTTGGAGGAGGAGCTATATATGTAGCAGCCAGAAGGATATGAAGTCAAAGGTAAAGAGGAGATGGTGTGCAAACTAAAGAAGAGCTTGTATGGCCTGAAACAAGCTCCACGTCAATGGTATAAGAAGTTTGATAGCTTCATGATGGAGCTAGGTTATATTAGATGTGACTCTAACCATTGCGTGTATACAAGTAAATTTGAGGATGAAAGTCATATTATCATGTGTTTGTATGTTGATGACATGTTGGTTGCGAGGTAAAAACATGTAGGAAATAAAAGTACTCAAAAAGCTTGACTAAGTGAATTCTTTGATATGAAAGATTTGGGGGTAGCCAGACAAATCCTTGGTATGAGGATAGCTTGGGATAGGAAGGAACATAAGCTAAATTTAGCTCGGGAAGAGTACATTAAGAAGGTATTGGATAGGTTTAACATGCATGATGCTAAACCGGTTGGGACTCCTTTAATAGGCCATTTTAAGTTATCAAAGGAGTAGTGTCCCAAGACAGAGCAGGAAAGAAACTAGATGTCCAAGGTACCTTACTCATCGGTGGTTGGTTTGATGTATGCTATGGTGTGCACTAGGCCTAATATTTCCCATGTAGTGGGAGGCTGTGAGTAGATTTATGAGTGATCCGGGTAAAGAGCATTGCCAAGAAGTAAAATGGATCCTTCCGTATTTGAGAGGGACCATGGGGACATTTTGTGCTGCTGATGGATCAGACACCACTTTACATGGTTATGTAGATTTAGACATGGTGGAGATGTTGACAGCAGGAGGAGTACGACATGTTATATTTACATTATAGGTGGGACAGCAAAGTGAGTGGATTTCACGACTAGAGAAGCTAGTGACTTTATCACCCACGGAGGTTGAGTATGTTGCTGCCATAGAGGCAAGAAAAGAGACAATTTGGTTACAAAAATTGCTTGAGGATTTGGGGTATAAGCGAGAATGAATGTAAGCTACATAGTTATAGTCGAGTCTATACACATTGCTTTAAGAACTCTACTTTCAACTCCGGACAAAGCATATACGGTTGAGATATCACTTCATTAGGACAGCTTTGGAGGAAGATAAGTTGAAGTTGGAGAAGATTCATAGGAGTCGAATCATGTGGACATGATGACCAATGTAGTCACAAGGGATAAACTAAAGTTATTTTCAGCTTTGGTTGGCCTTCACGAGATGACAAGTGAAGGGTTGAGAAGCTTTCGGTGGAAATAATTCTCCAAGTGGAAGATTGTTATGTTTGTGGAGTCTGTTTTCATGTTAGAGTGTGGTACACCTTCTATGTGTTACACTTGGTATTTTTATGGTGGTTTATTAACCCATGGGTAATGGGTAACCATTATGGGCTTTTTTTTGGGCCCATGGTATTTTGGTACCCACGGTTTTTCCCATTGTTTTGATACCCACACTTTTTTCCCATGGTTTTGATACCCACGGTTTTGTATCAAATTGTTTAAGAAATTGTCTATTTATATGGTCTTATGCATATGATAGATAGAAAAGAAAATGTATTGCGGATGTGCTTTGAATTCGGGTGTGAATTACGTTGAGAGTTTGTTAAGCATAGCTCTAAACGAGATCTAGGTATTGTATTGAGAGATTGGTGGCTTGTAATAAAATTTGAGCAAGTGATTCTTGATGGATATAACCCAAATTAGGTGAACCATGTTAAATACTGTCTCTCTATGTTGTGTTATTTATATTGCGCTTTTATTTGAGATCGTAATTTTTTTACATATTAGTTTCTACTATTGCGATTCTCGTAAGGGATTATTCCGCATATTTTATCTCTTATTTCCTAACAATTGGTATTAAAGCCTGGTTTTGGTTTTTAAAGTGTTCAATCACGGAAATTTTTATCTTGAGTGGGAGCTATGGCGAGATGATGGAAGATCTAGGGTTGATAAATTCAACGGGTAGAATTTGAGTCTTTGGAAGATGCAGATGGAAGATTACCTTTATCGAAGGATCTTTATACTCGTTATACGAGAAGGTGAACAAACCCTTGAGTATGACACGGATGTGGAATGGTATTTTTGGATCGAAAGGAACTTGGAACGATTTGGTTATGTCTTGCATCTTTGGTATTATTTAATGTTTCAAAGGTAAAGACTACAAAATATCTAATGGATGCATTAGGGAAGTTGTATGAAAAACCCTCTACGCCTATAACAAGATATTTTTAATGAAAAAGTTGTTTAATATGAAGATGTCTGAGAATAGTTCAGTAGAAGATCATTTAAATGATTTCAATATGGTTGTGAATATGATAGCTTTGGTTACAATAGAATTTGATGAAGAAGTCAGGGATTTATTAATTTTGTGCTCTTTACCGAAGAAAGTTAGAATAGCACGATAATGGTGGTAAGAAACTCGGTTCAGCTAACTTGAATTTGAAGTTTGAGGATGTTGTAGGGTGATTCTAAGCGAGGAAATGTGAAGAAAAAGCT